>JAAGEH010000307.1:5117495-5206410 GCA_011751065.1 Lasiurus cinereus
CTCCTGGATCCCCCATCCTCCTCCTGGATCCCCCATCCTCCTCCTGGTCCTCCATCCTCCTCCTTTTGAATCCTCATCAGCGTGCTGGAGTTGATGTTCTCTGACAGTGATCACACCTCCCGTGGCTGTAGTCCTCATTGGGCTGGTCACTGTGTCTTTGTGGCTTCATATTGAATGACAGGAATACTACCCAGTAGGTGGTCCCGTCCTGAGAGCGCTCAGCAGTGCAGGTCACGGGAGCTGAGGATGAGCCGGCCTCAGCTTCCTGGCAGAGGGACAGGGAGGTCCTGAATGTCCGTGCTGTCTTTTACCTCTCCCAGCTTCAGGGTGCGGTGTGGTCCCTTAGAGAAGGACATGATGCTCAGTGTTCTCATGAGTAGGCATGCTATTGCAGGGGTAAAGGGGAATTTTTCTGGGTATTGACCTCATAGTTTGTACCCAGTTTAAAATTTGTGCCCATGCCCTATCCGGTTTGGTCAGTGGATAGAGCATCCACCTGCATACTGAAAGGTCCCAGGTTCGATTCCAGTCAAGGGCACATCTCCAATAGGGGGCATGCAGGAGGCAACTGATCGATGTTTCTCTCTCATCGATGTTTCTGACTCTATTCCTCTCCCTTCCTCTCTGTAAAGAGTCAATAGAATATATATATTTAAAAAAATCTCCAATCCTTTTTTAAAAAAAATTGTGCCCAAACCCCCAGAAGGTCATGGTGGCAGGAGGGGGGGTGTCATCTTGGAAGGACAGCGCAATGGTTTGCCACTTTTATAGTTCCATATTGAAAGGCCACTGGTGGTGGTTTTGATAAACAACTGAGTCATCAAGAACTGAATTTTTAGTGATGGGAGAAACCTCAGAGAACAGCAGTTCTGCCTTGGTCAGATATACAGGACAGAGAGCCATGGCACGTAGTTAGGTGACCTTAAAACATTTATTAACCTGACACCCAATTAATGAAAAGATCAATAAAGCCATTTGAATAGAACAGTCCGGGCATGTTCGTTTTAAAGTGCTGCTGAGAGTTCTTGACCCATCGGCACTGAGTTACCGTTTAGAATTCTTACCTTCGGGATGCAGTTTTGCTTGGTAAAGACTCATCCTAGCTTTATTGACCAAAGTTGAATTGTTTTAAGCAACTTCGGGGATGGGTAGAGATAAGAAAATAATAGTGGGGCCTTTTTTTTTTTCTTTCCCCTTTTTGTTTATGAAAAGCAGTGGTTTCTGAGTGTTTTAAAGTAGTAGTACCGTTCAGAGGCATATTTGGTAAATAGAGCTGAAGTCAACACAGGAAAATTTGTCTTCCATTGCCCTCCCTCAACTGCAAAAAATAGGGCCTGGAGGCAGAGTTTGATGTTTACTGGCTGTTTTGTTGTTTGTGTCTTCCCCCTCACCCCCTCCCCCCACACCCTCCAGTTCATCAGCTGGTGAGGGCTCCCGCCTTCTGGGTTGGTTGTTTATCAGGTGTTCTTTTTTCTTTTAAAAAAAAATATTTTATTGATTTTTTACAGAGAGGAAGGGAGAGAGATAGAAAGTCAGAAACATCAATGAGAGAGAGACATCGATTAGCCGCCTCCTGCACGCCCCACAGTGGAGATGTGCCTGCAAGCAAGGTACATGCCCCTGACCGGAATCGAACCTGGGACCTTTCAGTCCAAGGCCGACGCTCCATCCACTGAGCCAAACCAGTCTCGGCTATCAGGTGTTCTTGAAGCACCAGCTCTGTGTTAGGGGCTGTGAGTGATGCTGGCAGACAGGAAGGCTCTTGCCTGTTCTGCCTTTGCCAGGCCCAGCTGGCTTCTGCTCTGTGCTGTGGGGACCTCGGTGGCCTTTGGTTTGGGGAAGAGGAGGTGTTAAGAGCCATCCTTCCGCACAGCTGGGCCTGGCTCAGGGGTTGAGCATGGACCGATGGGACCAGGAGGTCGCTCGCCCTTTGATTCCCTGTTGGAGTACATGCCTGGGTGGCGGGCTCAGTCCCCAGTGTGGGGCGTGCAGGAGGCAGCTGATCCATGATTCTCTCAGTATTGGTGTTTCTGTCTCTCCCTCTCTGAAATCAATAAAATACATATTTTTTTAAAACAGCCATTCTTCCCAACCTTCCCCCTCCCCGCCCCCACCCTAGGAAAAGATCACTTCCTTTTAAAAGCCAGGCTGTGCTAGGTACTTGAGGTTATCGGATTTAATCCTCACTGTAATTCTCTGAAGTGGGGAGCGTTATCTGCATTCTAAAGATAAGGTGAAATTGAGCAATTAGCTTCAGGCAACCAGCAAGGCAGGAGCCGGCCAGGATTCAGTTCCCAGGGCCACTGCCGGACTCTTGCCATTGGAATCACAGACGTGGTCAGGTTACCAGGTTTTCACGGAAATAATTTGATGAGGTTATAGAGGTCTTTGCCCAACATAGTGCCACTGAGATGACCAGGGGCATGCCAAGTACAAGGTGCTACTTAAATATGAGGGGTGTCAGCACTTCTGTTTTTTTCTCATTATTACCTTCTCTCCTTCCAACTGGGAGGGCTGGGGTCATACGCTTTGCACAAGCTTCCTTGGCTGATATCTGCAAATGTCAGCTTCAGGATAGGAGTAAGGTCCACCAAACTTTTCCATGACAGTGATTTTCACCGGATTTTTGCATTGTGTAAGAAATGGCATGGCAAACCGCAGCTCGAGAGCCACATGTGGTTGATTAATGAGTTTGTTGACCACTGCCCTAACCGGTTTGGCTCGGTGGATGGAACGGTGGATGGAGCGTAGGCCTGCAGACTGAAGAGTCTCAGGTTCAGGTTTGATTCTGGTCAAGGGCATGTACCTTGGTTACAGGCACATCCCCTGTAGAGGGGGTGTACAGGAGACAGCTGATCGATATTTCTCTCATCCAAGTTTCTAACCCCTCTCCCTTCCTCTGTAAAAATCAATAAAATATATTTTTAAAAAAGGACAGGTTCAGAGAAGCCGAAATGAAAATAAACATGGAGCTACTGCTCTACCTACCCACCGTCTGGGAGTCATTTTCTAGTTATTTTTCCACCCAGTAGCTTTGTTCTGTCACCGTTGTTGCATAGCTTTTATCGTATGACTGCTGTTTGGGTTCTTTCTTTAGTGCCTTCAATACTATCTTCTCAGTAGCTTGGAGGTCTTGATAGCTTTCATGTTTAATGACTGCAGTATTCCATTGAGTAGATGTGCATTCCATATGTTAATTTTCTGTTGCTGAAACAACACTTTTTTTTTTATTACTAAAGGAATTTCACAATACGTGTCTTGGGGTATATGCACATACTGGTACATATCGTATTCCTTGTATTGGAGTCCACACTGTTCTTAATTATTGTTCTTTGTCACGTGCTTTCTGTCTCATAAAAGGAAAGAGACTGATTTTTCCATGGTGGGGACCTCTGAAACGTTGTTTTCTTAAGACATTTCTCTTTTTGTTGTGTTGTTAGCTGAGAGAAAGCATTTTTTTGCTCAGGTTGGAACTTGGGCTCATGATCAGTGGATTAGAACAGTGGCTTTTTCTCCCTGAATTTAGAATACCTATTGGAATGTGCTTCTTGCGGGGAAGGGGATAGCAGTAGAGGTATGTTCTTTTTTTTTTTAATATATTTTATTGATTTTTTACAGAGAGGAAGGGAGAGGGATAGAGAGTTAGAAACATCAATGAGAGAGAAACATCGATCAGCTGCCTCTTGCACGCCCCCCACTGGAGGTGTGCCTGCAACCAAGATACATGCCCTTGACCGGAATCAAACCTGGGAACTTTCAGTCCGCAGGCCGACGCTCTATCCACTGAGCCAAACCGGTTTCAGCTAGAGGTATGTTCTTTACCACCTTTAGGTCTTCCTGGAACAGAAACACTGTCCCCCCTTCTCTACCCCCCCCCAAAAAAAATCCCTGAATGCTAATGGATGCCTCCTGGGAGTCCCTGTGGACGGGACTGTCCTGGGATTTGTGCGGTTGGTTGTGGCAGTGGACAGTGGGTACCCTGTGCCCAGCTGCTCTCCTGGGGCAGTGGCTCCCTGTTTTAAGGCGGTGCCTGCGGTGGTCCTGCTTAGTTGAACTACGAGTCGTCTCCGAGGTAGCACTCCTAAAGCCTGGACGTCGAAAATCCAGTAGAAGGTTTACCGATAGAAAGTGCCGGTTGTAATGGGCGGGTGCCGTTTGGAAAATGTCACCAGACATGTGTACTTTTCTGGTCGCGTGTTGCACTGAAAACATTGACAGAAGAGCATTTCGCATCCCTGGGTGCGAGCTCTAAAGCCTGGGCAACAAGTTCCCAGTGTCTGGGTGAGGTTGGGGATCCCTCCCCACAGACCCCTTCTCTGTTCCCCCGAACCTGCCATGCAGCAGCACAGTGGTTTGGGCAGCCCCCATCTTTTTTTTTTTTTTTTAATGAGGCTTTCTTTTTTAAAAAAAATATATTTTATTGATTTTTACAGAGAGGAAGGGAGAGGGATAGAAAGTTAGAAACATGGATGAGAGAGAGACATCAACTAGCCGCCTCCTGCACACGTCCCCTACTGGGGATGCGCCCGAAACCAAGATACATGCCCTTGACCGGAATCGAACCTGGGACCTTTCAGTCTGCAGACCGACGCTCTATTATCCACGGAGCCAAACCGGTTTTGGCCAGCCCCCATCTTTAACCCCCCTTCGGGAGAGTCCTGTGGCCTTGGGGAGAGTGCCTTGCATTTGTGAGTGAGCTCTGGCGTTTGGTCTTCTGTCTCATGGCCCAGGCCTCCCCACCTTGCCCCCGCCCTCCCCCTGCCTGCTGCCAGACCTCCTCTTCTGTTAGGAGGGTCCAGGGTTTACCCAGGGGCGTGGCCTGTGACTCAAAACCATGCTGCAGGCCCACATGACAGTACCCTGATGGGTGCGGGGCCTGGCATCTAGGAGGTAGGGGTTAGATGCGTGTTGACTGTTCTACAAAGATGGTGGAGGGCTGTCAGTATGCAGTGAGTGGAGCATGAGTTATGGCGGTCGGGACCTCCTGGAGCGGGCTGGGCTTCTCGGATTTTTCTGTTGCACGGAAGGACCGGTTCCTGCCTGCCCCAGAGGCCCGGAGGTGTAAGCAGCCTGGCCCGCCTGTGCGGGTTTTCCCATCCATCTCCAGCTCTATCTTTCAGAGTCAGGCCTGATGGCTTCTCGGCCTTCTGGCTGCGATCAAGTGTAGTCTCTGTTCTTAGCAGTGTAGAAGTCATGCCTGTTTTGCATTCTTTTCCATGAAACATTTAAATTGATGTTAACACAGATAGGCTATTTTTAAATGACTCTTCCAGGAAAACATCCCCTTCCCTGTCCCACCTGGGGTTTAGAAAGCCCTCGAGCTGCCCCTGAGCTCCCCCAGTTTGGGGAGCATGGAACTGCCAAGCATAAAACTTAGAAACCACACCTGTAATGAATCCCAAAATAGAAAAGATAATCCCCCCTCCCCCCCCACATGCATACACACACCACAATATCTTTTTATTTACAGCTCCAGGATTCTGAGGGCTTCGTCGGTATTGAAACCCCTGGGAACATTTTCAACGCAAACCGTCTAGTACCCTTCATTTTGTTCTCCAATTAGCATTGGCCTTAAAATGGAAGTGAAGAAAAAAACACAAAAAGTGCATTTAAACAGCATTGTTTATTTTGAATCCTCTCTCTTTTCTCCTCTGACTATGGGTTCCAGGCATTTTTTTTTTTTTTAACTTGGGGAGTTTTTTTAATCAAAGTAGTAGTTGAAGCCAATGGGACCTCACTTCGCCTTTCCCAGCCAGGGCCTCTGACATAGACTCCCCTTACCCGGCTTAAAACGACAACAGACAACAAGCTTCCTTCTGTGTTCCCACACTCCCAGCTTTAAAAACCTCCAAAAGAGCATCTGGCTGTGCGCGTGACCTTCATCAGTCGAGTGGGCCCTCTTCCCTGGCTGCAGTTAGGAAAAGGCAACACGCACGCTCAGGGAGTGTGCGCTTTCACTGGGCACAATGCCAGGAGCCACGTGGGGTGCGCAGCCCGCACAGGCCCGGCCCCGGGATTGTTCTTCGAGGTTTCCGCTGCCAGCGCACAAGGGTGTCAAGAGGCTCCCGGTCTAAAGGCCTCGGACTGGGCTGTGCAGTGGGTCCGCCCCCCTCCTCTCTGGGCAGATCTGCTTGGTGAAAAATGCTGCTGTAGACATTGGTATAAAATACCTGTTGGAACCCCTGCTTTCAAAATACTTTTGGACATAAGAGTTAAAAGTGGGGTTACTGGATTATGTGGTATTTCTGTGCTTAATTTTTTGTTCGGCAGTAGCTGCTGCCCTGTTTCATATTCCCACCAACAGTTCACGAAGGTTCTAATTTCCCCACGTCCTCACCAATGCTCATGTTCTGCTTTACTGAGAATAGCCATCCTCATGAGTGTGAAGTGGTATCTATTTTATTGTGGTTTTGATCTGTATTCCCCTGATGATGAGTGAGGTTGAACATGTGCTTATTGACTATCTGCATACCATTTGGAGAAATGTAAGTCCTTTGCTTGTTTTTCAATTGGTATTGCTACTGAACTGCAGGAATTTTTTTTTATATATTCTGGGTATTAATCCCTTGTCAGATGCATGCATTGCAAATATTTTCTCTAATTCTCTAGGTTACCTTTTTTCATTCTCTTGACAGTGTCCTTTGATGAACAAAAGTTTTTAATTGTGGTGAAGTCCAAAACTTATCTGTTTTTTCTATCATTGCCTGTGTCATATCCAAGAAATCGTTGCAAAATTCAATGTCATGAAATTTTCCTTCTATATTTTCTTCTAAGAGTTTTATGCTTTTAGCTCTTACATTTAGGTCTTTGATACATTTTGGGTTTTTTTATTTTATAGATGGTGTTGAGTAAGGATCCAACTTTATCCTTTTGCATGTAGAGACAGCAGTTTCTCCCACATCGTTGGTTGAAAAGACTGTCCTTGCCTTATTGAATAGTTTTGGCACCCTTGTCAAAAATCACTTGACCCTGTGTACGAGGGTTTATGTCTGGGCACTCTGTTCCATTACAGTGGTCTGGATCCGAGGTTGCCAACCTTTTGGACCTCAGGGACCATCCATCAGGGGTCCTCGGACCCCCGGTTGGTGACAGCTGGTCTAGATGTTTGTGTTGAGGACATACTGTTTGGGTTACTGTAGCATTGAAGTAAGTACTAAAATTAGTACATGTGAGTCCTCCAACACGACTTTTCTTTTTCAAGATTGTTTTGGTTCTACAGAGACTCTTGAGCTATCACAAGAATATTAGGAAGGGCTGTGTTCTATTTCTGCAAAAAAATAAAAAATAAAAAAATGTTGCCTGGATTTACAGGGATTGCATTGCTTTGGGCATAGTGTCATATTAACAATATTAAGTCTTTTAATCCATGACTAGGTGATACTTTTGATTACAGTTGATTCTCGAATAACTCCGGTTTGAACTGCACGAGTCCACTTACCTGCAATTTTCAGTTGACCCGCACAGTTTAAACCTGCGGTGTTCAACAGTCTGCCATAGTTTTTGGCTTTGGTGTAAGGATAGTACTGGCCTTACAGAATGAGTTAAGAAATATTCTCTCCTCTTCAATGTTTTTAAAAAGAGTTTGAGAAGAATTGGTGTTAATTCTTTTTTTTTAAAAAATGTTGAATAGAATTTACCACGGAAGCCATCTGGTCCTGGGGAGGTTTTTGATTCGTATCCTTGCCAGTTAGAAGTCTGTTCAGATTTCTTACTCTTTATGTTTCAGTTTTGGAAGGTTGTATATTTTTCAGGATTTGTTTATTTCACTGAGATAACCCAAATTATTGGCATATAGTAGTTGCTCATAGTAACTCTTTTGTCATCCTTTTTATTGCTATAAAGTTGGTAGTAATGTCCCTGCTTTATTTCAGTAATTTGGATTTTTCTTTTTTTTATTAACATAGCCAGAGTTATTCAGTTTCTTATTGTGTAAATTTAGATTGTTGGTTTGAGATCTTTCTTCCTTCTTAAATAAGTGTTTGCAGCTATAAATTTCCCTCTTAGCATTGCTTTCTTTACATATTATATGTTTTGGTACATTTTGTTTTTTTGTTTTCATTGGTTTGAAAGTATTTTCTAATTCCCTTTGTGATATCTTCTTTGACTCATTCATTGTTTAAGAGTGCGTTTAATTTCCACATTGGTGAAATTTTCAGATTTCTTTCCGTTACTGATTTCCAGTTTTTATTCCATTGTGATTGGAAAAGACAGTTTATGTGGTTCCAATAATTTAAATGAATCCTGACTTGTTTTGTGGCCCAATACATGATCTGTTTGGGGGGAGTTTTCCACGGGCTCCTGAGGAAAACGTGTATACAGTTGTTGGGTGGAGTATACATGTCGGGTAGTTCTGGTAGCTTTATGGTGGTGTTCGTTTTCTCTGTTTCCTCACTGCTCTTCTGTATGGTTGTTCTATCCATTCCTGAAAGTGGGGTATCGAAGTCTCCAGCTATTGCTGTAGAAACATCTGTTTCACTTTCTGTGCTCTCAGTGTGTTTGGAGCTCTGATGTTCGGGGCTGCGTATTTATAATTGTATTACCTTCTTGGTGCATTGACCCTTTTATCCATGTAAAGGAGGGTCCTGCCTTCAATTTGTAAAGGATGCGACATCTGTGAAGCACAGTAAAATGAGGTGTGCCTGTGCTTCGTCTGGTTCTGGTGGAGTGACACCGTCGCTCAGGGTTACTGTTCCTGTTGAATGGTTCCCCACTCTTCCACTTTCAACCCAATTGCATTATTAGACCCAAAGTCTCCTGGAGAGAACATACAGTTGGATCCCGTTTGTTTTTTTAATTCATTTTTGCAATCTATGTTTTCTGATTGTAGACTTTAATTGCATGTAAATGGTTATTAATAGGGAAGATCTTAACTTTTGCAACCTTGTTTTGATTTTGTATGTCTTAAAGTTTTTTGTTGTATTTTTTACCCTTATTTGCTCCATTATTGCTTATATTTGTGCTGTATTGACTTCTTTGTAGTGACATGCTTTGGTTCCTTATTATTTATTTACTAGAGGCCCGGTGCACAAAATTCGTGCTCTGGGGAGGTGCGGGGGGGCCCTCAGCCAGGAGGAGCCCTTGGGGCATGTCTGTCAGTCAACCATCCTTAGCCCTGCTGCGAAGGCGGGTGAGACTCCTGCCACCACTACTGTGCTCGCCAGCCATGAGCCCGGCTTCTGGCTGAGCGGTGCTTCCGCTGTAGGAGCGCACTGACCACCAGGGGGAAGCTCCTGTGTTGAGCGCCTGCCACTTGGTGGTCAGTGTGCTTCATAGTGACTGGTCGCTCTGCCTTTTGGTTGATTATTTGCATTTTATTATCTAGGATTTGTGTGTTCTGTAGATATGTTTTCACAATGCAATTATATAGAACTATCTAAAATTAAACGTTTTATTTGAATGACACCAATTTAATTTAAATGGCATAAAAAGAGCTATACAGGTCTGTCCTCCTTTGTTATTAATGTCACAGATTACATCTTTGTGCAGAGATTCATAAGTTTTTTTTTTTTCTGTAGAAAATAAAAACAGAGAGTGGCAAGGAAAGGTTTTAGAGGGAGCTGTGGTAGGAATGTAGGGTTTTACCACTTTAGTTTGATAGGAAGCCAGTGGAGCAGGGCAGGAGTAACTGCGAAGGCTCCCCAGCTGCTGCATGGAGGCAGGCCTGTAGAGGTGCTCAGGGAAGCACGTGACCCTGTGCCTGGTTGTGCTCAGTTTAGACAAGAGGGACCAGTTGCCATCATGGTAAGGAGCTGCATTCTGCATGTGTTTGGAGTTATTTAGTAAACCACTGGTCTACTTTTATATTATTACGAGAGGCCCAGTGCATGACATTTGTGCACGGAGGGGGGTCACTTAGCTCAGCCTGCACCTTCTCCAATCTGGGACCCTTGGGGGATGTCTTACTGCCAGTTGGGCCTAAACTGGCAGTTGGACATCCCTCTCGCAATCCAGGGCTACTGGCTTTTAACTACTCACCTGCCTGTCTGCCCCTAACCGCCTCTGCCTGCCTGCCTGATCATCCCTTAACTGCTCCCCCCTGCCGGCCTGATCGCCCCTGCCTGCCTCTGCCTGCCTCTGCCTCTGCCCCTCCTACTGTGGTTTTGTCCAGAAGGATGTTCAGAAGATGTCCAGAAGATATCTGGTCTAATAAGCATATTACCCTTTTATTAGAGTAGATAAACAAGTTTGAATAGTGGAGTAAACAAGACTTTGAATTATTATAAGTTTAAATTTTTACAAACATTTAAGTTAAATTCATATAACATCAGCTTAACCCTTTTAAACAATTATTTCAGAGAGGAAGGGGGAGAGGGAGGGAGAGAGAGACATCAAGGATGAGAGAGAATCATTTATTGGCTGCCTCCTGCATGTTCCTCACTGGTCATTGAGCCCCAACCCGGACATGTGCCCCAGCTGTAAAATTCGAACTCTGAGACCTCCTCGTTCATATGTTTATATGCTCAACCACTGAGCCACATTAGCTGGGCTCCAATTAGCCCTTTGAAAGTGCAAAATTCAGGGGCCGTTAGCACATTCGCGTTGTATAACTATTAGTTCTATCTAGTCCAAAACGTTTCATTACTGTGGAGGAGAGATGGTCCCTCCATCTCTCGTCTCTTCCCTGAGCTGGCCCCGGCCGGAATGGAGGTTGCTTCCCCCAAAAGCCCCTTAGAGACTGCCTGAATGGAATTGCCAACATAAATCACCACCCCTTCCCTTGCCTCCTGGTGTGCGCTGCTTCCTGGAATAGGCCGCTGTCCTATCCTGGCCAAGCATGTCATGTGATTTCCCGTACCTGGTAGCATTCATGTTCGTACCTGTGACCATGCCCCGTGCCTCACCCCCATACCCTGGCCCCCCTATAATTCTCTGGTGCCTGCCAAGCTGTAGGGAGATAGGCTTGGTCTTGCAGCTGGCAAGACGCGCCTCCTGTGTCAATTTTCCTTCCTAAAACCTGGCAATGACCAGACTGGAATAGCCAGCCTTTTTCCTTCCGTGTGTCCTGCAGGAGGTAGATTTTTAGTTTTGGGGCTTCTCCCTGGGTCTGTGTGAACTGACAGTTTCCTTAAAAGGAAACCCTGTACCTATTCAGCAGTCACCCCTTGCTCTTTCTTCCTCCAACCCCTGGCAACCACTGGTCTGCTTGGGCCTCTGGAGTCACCTGTTCTGCTAAGTGGAACCACACACTGTGTGACCTTCTGCATCTCGCTTCTCTTAGGGGGTGACGTTCTCCAGGTGTATGTCCCTGGTAGCATGGGTCAGTACTTTGTCCTTTTAAAGGCTGTGTGATATTCCACTGTACTTTGTTATATACCGCAGTCTTTTCTCCATTTATCTGTGGTAGACATTTGGGTTGCTTTTAACTGTTGGCTGTTGTGAATAGTGCTGCCAGGAACATGCATGTACACGTACTTGTTTGAAACACATGTTTTCAGTTCTTCTGGTTATCTACCTAAGAGTGGAAGTGCTGGTAATTCTGGTTGACTTTTTTGAAGAACTAACAAACTTTTCCACAGCAGCGGAACCATGTTACACTCCCCCCAACCATGGACAAGCATTCTAACTTCTCTGCATTTCCACCAACACACCTCCGTTCCCCCCACATTTTATTAATTTTTTTTGGGGGGGGAGGTTTAAAACTATCCTAGAGGGTAGGAAGTGATATACTGTGTTTTTGACTTGCATTTCGCTAGTGAAGGATGATACTGACCATCTTTTCATGTATCTGTCCACTTGTTGTATATCTTTGGAGAAATGTCTATCCAACCCTTCGCTTATTTAAATTTTTATTTTTTGTTGTTGCATGGTCAAAGATCTTGGTACATTCTGTGTGCTAGATCCTTCCTAGTTGTGTGATTCACAGATGTTTCTCCCGTTCTGTAGGCTATCTTTTCACTTTTTTGACCATGGTCCTTGGATGAATAGATGTTTTTAGTGTTAAGTCCAGTCTTATCCATGTTGTTCTTTTGTTGCCCTTGCTTTTGGTGTCAGAGTTCAGGTGTTTTGATTGAATGACATAATCCTAATGGACATGGTTATTTTATTGAGGAAACGGCATTTTCCTGTTGAGACAGTGGGGAATGTCCTTGTAGGGTGGTCCCAGCTGCGTGCACTGAGCTAGGCTGCGCTTTCTCTCTTTGGAAGGAGGGAGTTGCTTCAGCTGATGGATGAGGTCCTTGGTTTAATGATCCTCTTAACTCTTCATAGTTTACATATCCCCTCACTCTGAGTTCATCCCCATTTTCTGGCAGCCTTTAAGTTCATTGTATATACTCCCCCGTCTCCGCTCCTTCCCCCTTAGCTAACTCTCCTATTTCAGATCTACATGTCCAGATTTCTGTTTTGAAACCTTTTGTTGGTCCTGTCAGTTCTGTATAAGGGTGTTTGTCTTGTTACATCCTCCCCTGCCCTTGAATATGCCCTTGAAAATGGACAACACAGTGCTAGTTTGCTAGATGAGAAGGATACTTAATTCCCGTTTCTTTACTTAGGCAGGTTGAAGACTTCACATGTTTTGAGCCTCTTCTGTGTTCCCTTTTCAGGTGAATCTTCTTTGTTTTACCCATTTTATCTGTGTGACTCTTCCTTGGTACATTTATTTTGGATGAACTTTTCAGTAACGTGGATAATTTGTCATATTCGTGGTGGATCTTTTTCCTAACATTTTTTTTTCTTCCTAAATTTCGTGGGTTGTTTATGTTTTTCCTTTGAAGAAGTTTTGAATTGTTACTGTCTTCCATTTTCATCTCCTTTATGTTGATGCTTGAAGTCCTCCCCCTCCAGAGGCCAGCTGCATACTCACATTAATTAGCTTCTTCTTTGTGACCATCTTGTTTATAGTATCCACAGAGAAGCAAAGGGGACTGTTTTAGCGTCCTCAAAGAGCCATTTTTGCCTGCATCACTTATTGGTAGCATCATTTCTTTCCCATTGATTTGTGGTGTTTCCTTTATCAAATTATGACTGTACGTGCTGGGACCCAAACTAGGCAATTCAGATGTTGCACTGTTTCTACTTACTTTTTCTTTCTTTCTAAGGCTTAACTTATTTACAGTAAAATCACCCTTTTGGTGTTCAGTTCTGTGAATTTTGATAGATGCCTCCACCATCATCGATCACTCCTCTCTCAGTTTATCATCCCTTAAAGGTTCCTTCTGACCTCTAGCCCCAGGCAGCCACTGAGGTTTTCTGTTTCTATAGTTTTGACTTTCCCAAAATGTCATCTAGGTGGGTCAGATAATATGTAACATTTTTCTTTCTTTTTTTCTTTAAAAATACATTTTATTAACTTTTCACTTGGCCTAATGCATTTGAGATTTATCCATGTTATTAGGTCTACCAGTAATTAATTTATTTTTATTGCTGCATAGTATTCCATGGTGCGGATGTACCACAGTTTATCCACTCCCTAGTTGATGTGAATTGGTTCTAGGTTTGCCAATAAAGCTAAGTCCAAGTTTTGTGTCCACATAAGTTTTCTTTCTCTTGGGTAAATACCTAGGTGTGGGATTGATGCATCATGTGGTAAGGATGTATTTATCTAAGAAACTGCCAAATTGTTTTCCACGGTGGCCCTAGCGGTTTACGTCTACATCTTTGTCCTCAGCCCTTGGTGTTGTCATGCTTTTTTAAGCAATAGGTAGGTGGTCTCTCATTACAATTTTAATTTGCATCTCCCTAATGCCTATGGATGTTGAACATCCTTTCCTGTGCTTCGTGCCATGTGTGTCTTTGGTGACGTGTCTGCCCCCACCTTTTGCCCGTTTTTAAATGGGGTTACTCGATTTTATTATTGATTTTGGGAGTTCCTTATACTATGTTCTGGGCGTGGGTTCTTTATCAGATAAGTGATTTGCAATTTCCAGTCGGTTGGCTTTTCCTGTCATTCTCGTAACTGTGTGCTCGAAGAGCAGACATTCTTAATTTTGACCGTCTACACATTGTACAACTCTGCATGGTGCTTCTGGTATTGGATCTAAGAATTCTTTGCCTAACCCAAGGTTACAACAATGTCCTCCTATTTCTTCTTGCAGTCTTACAGTTTTAAATTTTATATTTTGGTTTGATCCATTTCTGGTTAGTTTTTTGTTTGGTTTGGTAAACGGTGCAAGGTATATAGGCTTCTATGGACCAACCAGTTTACTCAGAAGAGATTTAAGGAAAGGACATGTGGAACATCCCCTTTGCAGTGGGCTGAACAAATGCTTTCCTCTGTGCCAAAGGGCTTTCCCAGTTGCAAGATAGCTCATCCTGCACATTTTGCCATCCTTGCTATCACAGCTTTAACAAACAGTAAGGAAAATGAAAAGGTGTGCATACATTTCCTTTATACTGTTCCTTGGGGCTTAAAGTGGAACTTTTTTCCAGGTGAAATTATATACAGTAGTGTTCCTGGAATAAGAAGCATTTCCTAAAGCTTTATCAAAATCAGTTCTTGAATCAATTGACCTTAAAGAGAATCTCTGGGGTTTTTTATTTTTTTTTCCTTCAAAAACTAAATAGATGATAAATATGTTCCTCCTGGCTAGGAAGTGGTATTTTTTAATTAGGAAGAATGGATTTAAATATCATTGAGATATGGAAAAGCCTTGATGATTTTTAATCCTCACCTGAGAATATGTTTAAAAACTTTATTCTTTTTTAGAGAGGGGAGCGGGAAGGGGGAGAGGGAAGTGGGAGAGGGAGGGAGGGAGGGAAACACATATGTGATGGAGAAACATTTATCAGTTGCCTCTAGCTCACTGATATGGTCCTCTGCTTCTAGTCTACTTTCAATGCTTTCTATTGAGTCTTTACAGCAGCGATGTCATTTTTCCATTCTTCTTGGTTCTTCTTCATTTCCTCTTGGTTCTTACTCATATTGTCGAATTTGTTTTCCATTCTTTTCAGCCACCTTCTGACCATTTCTATGAACTCTTTCTCTGGCAGGTTGCTTGCCTCTGTTTCATTTACTCTCTTTTCTGGTGATGCCTGCTTTTTTTTCTGTTTGTCTGCCCATGGTCTCTCTTCTCCGGGTGTCTGGTTATGGAGTTCTCTCTCTCCTTATCCCAGGTGAAATCTGACCTTTCCGTGTGGCGTGTCGAGCTCCTCTGACTCCGAGTGTTTGCGCCGATTGGGGACCGGTGCTCTGGGGCTCACAGCTGTTCGGTGGGTGCTGCAGCTGTAGATTTTCAGGCTTCTGTAAACATCCACTTTCCTCTTCAAGATGGCACGGTCTCTGCGTCCGAGCTGGCGGTTCAGGCAGAGAACCCAGCAGCAGTGCGATCAGTTGCCTCTTATATGTGCCCCGACTGGGGGTTGAACCTGCACTGCAACCTAGGTATGTGTCTTGACCAGGAATTGAACCCGCAGTGTTTTGGTGTACACGATGATGCCTGACCAGCTGAAACACTTGGCCAGAGTGAACAAGCCTTTAAAAGTTATACTGAATTTTGAAATACAAAATGTTGCCCTGGCTGGTGAGGCTCAGTTGGTTGGGCCAGTGCACCAAAGGTTGCTAGTTCCATTTCCGGTCAGGGCTCAGTTCCTGGTTGGGGGCATGCAATCGATATTATGCTCTCACATAGACGTTTCTTTCTCTCTCTCTCTCCCTTCCTCTCTAAAAATCAATAACTATCTTTTAAAAAATTAATGAAATATAACACTTTAAGTTAATGACACAATAATAGTCAAAGGGCAAATACTTGATTGAAAAGCAGCTGGCACTTAGGGGCATCTTTTTCTAGCTTACTCGTTTTTTCATTGAATTTTCACTGAGGCTCAGGCTGGCAGAGGTCAGCATGGAGACCTCTAGGCATTGCTCTGTGTTACTTAAGAAATACTAGAAAGACCGCCCTTGCTGGTTTGGCTCAGTGGATAGAGTGTTGGCCTGTGGACTGAAGGGTCCCAGGTTCGATTCCGGTCAAGAGCACATGCCTGAGTTGCAGGCTCGGTCCCCAGTGCGGGGCATGCAGGAGGCAGCCGATCAATGATTCCCTCTCAGCATTGATGTTTCTCTCTCTCTCTCTCTTCCTCTCCCTTTTTCTCTGAAATCAATAAAAACATATTTTAAAAAAAGAAAAAGAAATACTGGAAAGACCTACCAAAGGAGAATGAGGCAGTGACCGGCAGGATTTATTGGTGTCAGCATAGCTTTGTTGGGGTGGGACAAAGCTGCATTCCAGCCAGTTGTGGTTCAGCCAACAGCTTTGTCCCCTGACTTTCTCTTAAATTCTGGGTTTGGAGACCAGATACCCGGGTCGAGGTGTGGTTCTCTGGCATTAAAACTGAATTCTGGGCACATGAGGTGGTGGTGTAGCTGACCCTGCCTTAGGTTGAAGCGGGGGGGAGGGGTTGAGTTCTCAAACCACATGCCCCTGGTGAGTAGCATGAGAACTGGTGGAGGTCTAAGACTTGTCCAGTGAATTGGAAAAGGGTTTCGTTTATTTAAGGAAGGAACATTTTTTTTCTCACGTTTTGAAATTGTCTTTTTAAATTTGTCTCATGTCGCTGAATTTTTAAAAATAGTAGTAAGGTACCCGTGAAATTGACCGTCGCAACCACTTTGACGTAGCATGAAGTGCATTTACATGCTTGTGCACCCTCCAGAATGGTCTCATGTTGTGAAACTGAAACTCCACCCATTAAACACCCTCCCCCCCCCACCCATTTCACACTCCTCCCAGCCCCCAGCAACCACTGTCTGCTTCCGGTGTCTATAAGTTTGACCTCAGAGGGGTGGAACCATCCGATATTTGTTTCTGTGACTGGCTTATTTCACTTAGCATTATGCCCTCAAGATTCACTCATGTAGCAAATGGCAGGATTTCCTTCTTTTAAAAAAAACTAGATGCTGCTCACCAATTATTCAGGTATGTAAGTACCTCTAAGTATACAGTGTCTATTCAAAAAATATATATATTTTATTGATTTTTTTACAGAGAGGAAGGGAGAAGGACAGAGAGCTAGAAACATCAGTGGGAGAGAAACATCAATCAGCTGCCTCCTGCACACCTCTCACTGGGGATGTGCTGCAACCAAAGTACATGACCTTGACCGAAATCGAACCTGGGACCCTTCAGTCCTCAGGCCGACGCTCTATCCACTGAGCCACACCGGTCTTGGCCAGTTTCTATTCTTGGTCCTGGAGAGAGACATGGGGAAGAGATGGCGTCTGCTGTCAGTTGCCTGTGTGGTGAGGGCGTGCACACAGCTAGCTGTTGTGAGTTAGGGAGAGTCACCTCCCGCGCAGAGGAACAGAAAGGGGCCGGAGGCTCTGTGACTGTGTTCTGCAGACCAGCACCTGGGGTGACCCTGGCGCCTGTTAGAAATGCAGCCTCTCAGGCCCCACCCCGCCCCCCTCATTCAGACTGTAGATTAAAACATTGTTTAATGCAGACGTAACTTTCCTCTAACATTCTATGAGTTTCTGGTGCACAACGTAATTTTCCAGTAGTAGTTGTATTTCCTTTTCCTTTTCCTTTTTTTATCCTCACCCGAGGGCATGTTTATTGGTTTTAGAAAAAGGGACAGAGAGAGACATCGATGTGAGTGAGAGTGAAACCACCATCAGTTGCCTTGGTGTGCACCCCAACGGGATCAAACACGCAGCCTTTTGGTGTACAGGATGACACACAGCCAACTGAGCCACCCAGCCAGGGTGGATTTCCCTCCTTTTTAAGGCTGGATACTACTCCAGTGTATGTGTAGAGGGCACTGCGTTCATCCATTCATCTGTCCTGGACAGCTGGGTTGCTCCCATTTTGTGGCTTTTGTTTTAGTGCTGCTATGAACAAGGAAGGGCTATTTTTAATTTAAAGTTTTTCTTTTTACTTCATTTTCTTTTTTTTATATATATATATTGATTTTTTACAGAGAGGAAGGTAGAGGGATAGAGAGTTAGAAACATCGATGAGAGAGAGACATCAGTCAGCCGCCTCCTGCACGACCCCTACTGGGGATGTGCCTGCAACCAGGGTACATGCCCTTGACTGGAATCGAACCTGGGACCTTTCAGTCCACAAACAAACGCTCTATCCACTGAGCCAAACTGGTTTCGGCTACTTCATTTTCTTAACACTTCAGTGTTCAGTACTAGTATTACTAGGCACTCGTAAGATGAACTACTGATAATATTTGAAATGATGGCGTTTAAAATTTCCTCGGGTGATGTGTGTTGTAATATTAGAGAGTGATGTCTATAAAGTACTTTTGAACATAACATGGATTAGATTGACTCATATTAAATCACTGTTTTCCTAGGATCAGTGGTCGGCAAACTCATTAGTCAACAGAACCCAAATATCAACAGTGCAACCATTGAAATTTCTTTTGAGAGCCGGAAACCGACTTCTGCGCACGGGCCACGAAGTTTCAATTGTACTGCACGTGTGTGCCCACATGTGACATTTTGTGGAAGAGCCACATTCAGGGGCCAAAGAGCCCCAGGTGGCTCTCGAGCCGCAGTTTGCCGACCACTGTCCTAGGTCAGAAACGGATAAATATTAGCAAGTGCCTGTGGCTCAGACTGTTTGTTGAAAGAGAAAGCAAGCAAATGTGGTGACAAATGGGGGTTTCCATGTGAAGAATACACAGATGTTTGTACGAGTGTTCCACCTTTCTCTGTGTTTGAACTTGCTCAAAATAAGGAGCTGGGAACAAATAGGCAGTCAGCATACGAAAAGGAGCTCTCAGCAGACACGTGTTTGTGAGGTTAAGCGTGCTGACAGCATGCTCGCTGGGAGTCATTGCCTAGAGTAGCATTTACATGCCCTTGGCATTCTAAAACTCGACCATTCATTCAGAGTGTAGAGGAGAAGGAAGGCTATTTCATTGTGTGAAACTTCTGAATCAGCATGTGAAAGAACAAACAAAAAACCACAGTACTGATGGGAATTAAGAAAAGAGGCATCTGGCAACATCTTTCGGATTCTCTTTTCCATGGATGCCATGGAAAGACAGGTCCACGGTAGGAGAAAAATAGATCATCGGTTTCTCAGAAACCAGTGCCTGTTTTCTCAGTTTTTGTCAAGAGATCAAAAATGGCTTCTCCCTGGGCGTGGTCCTGACAGCCTCTGTGAGAATGGATATATCTCTGGAACTTGAAGACATCTTACCCCCTCCCTTCCCTTGTTGCCCCAGGTATGAGCCGAAGCACATTCTGCTCGTGGTTCCTGGGTCTGCTGGGCAACCGAGGCAGATGGATAAAGTTAATTCCTCCTCCGAGGTGGAACATTTCCCTGTGATTATAACAATCTCGGGTTTTATCTTTTTTTTTTGTTTTGAATCCCAAACAGATCCCTAAAGAAGTGGCTGACATCTTTAACGCCCCTAGTGACGATGAAGACTTTGTCGGTTTCCGGGAGGACGTTCCCATGGAAACCCTCTCATCCGAGGAGAGCTGCGATAGTTTTGACTCACTGGAGTCGGGGAAACAGGTACGGATGCTTCCTTTCAAGGCCGGAAGCCTGGATCTTGGTTCAAGGGTCCTTTTCTTGGACCGGGGTCTCAGATTGGTGACTCTAGCCCCTTGCCCAGCATTTTATTTTGTAAGCATCAGGCCTTCATGTTTCAAGAAACCGGTGCGAGTACCTCGCTCCCTTCTGCTGTTTTAATCCTTTTGTACAGAAAATTATTTTTTAAAAAATAAAGTGGGCCTCACACGATCAGATCCATTTTCTGTGCAACCTCGGGGCTGCTCAGGCCTGTGGCCCAGCTGGATTCAGAGCCTCCACGCAGCTGGCAGGGGAGGGCTGCCCAGCACAGCGATGCCCACCACACGCAGGGCAGCCCCTGGAATGTGTGGTTACTGGGGGGCAATTGTGTCCCTGCCCCCGCAGCGTGGTTCTGTCCGCACCTCCCTCTTGGAATTGCTGGGGAGAGCATTTTTTTACTCTGTAATCACTCTGATCTGTGGCATCCATACGTTGCAGTTCTCAGAGAGAGAGAGATTCCTGGAGGTTTCTGTTGTGCCTGAGCAATTGCACGGCCCACCCAAAGATCTAGCCTTTTCTCCTGAGGTCATTGTGGTGCTCACAATTCCTCCTCCTCCCTTGACCATGGTCTCTCATTAAAGGCTGTAAGTTCAGTCCCCGGCTGGCCTCGCTGGGAGCAGTTCTTTCCCAGGACAGGGGCCTCCGTCTCTGTGGGCCTCCCTTACTTGTCTCCCCAGCCTGGCCCCGCCAGCCCCCCGCTTCCACTGCCCACGTTCTCTTCCTCTCGGTGGCACTTCTTGCACTTGGTTGTCATCTCTCCTGTTTCCTGTCCCCGTTGGTGGGCGTTCTTGAGGCTTTGTCTTCAGACTTTGCACTTGGTGGTCGCAGTCGTTGGCCTGGTTTCAGCTGTAACCTGCACATTTGCAGGCTGGGCTTCCCCCTCCAGCCCCAGAAGTATGTCTGCCTGCCAGCCGGATCGGGCCTGATTAGTCAGGGAGATCTGGAACTCTCACCCCTGCCCTCCCCTGGTTGTCTGTCTGCCTTCCCCTTTGCTGTCTCTATCTTTGGTGTTCTTGACCTTCCTCCTCCTCTTCTATCTCCCAGACCTCCCTTCCAGGAGTTAATCTCTCCTCCATTCCTTCCCTTCTCTTCCCTGTAGCTCCTAGCTCAGTTGTAGCACTGACCAAGGCTCCTAACCTGCCACCTAATACTGATTTTTAAAAATAACCAAGGCATCCCAGAGAGCCAGGAGCGGCGCGAGGGCTGTCACCGAGAATACAGCGGGGCTGGGTGGCGTGCATATTAGCTTCACACAGACCCACGTTCCCAGCGTTCCCGACGCCCTGTGGAGTGAGGAGGAGACGAGCCTAGGCCTTGGTTTAGGGCTGTGGCTCAGTGCCTTTCTCTACCAGAACTGGCCGCCGGAGATACTGATTTCTCCCAGGCTGCCCGCTGCGCTGGGAGGCCAGCTCCCAGGCTGGACACTCCAGAGGCCTGGACGGTGGGAACTTGCTGCTGCAAGGCCTGGCCTCTGCCGGCTCTAGGCAGGGACTGTGGGTGTCTGAGCCACACAGACCCCTCGCCCCAAATCAGCCTGGGGGGCCGGCTCTGGGCTCCAGGAACCAGATGTTTCCTGCCCTCGGAGATAGGAGGTTCGTGGTAGGTTTCCCCAGGAGCCAGCCGGCACCTTTCTTCCTTAATCGTAAATCCTCGTCTGCTGCTTCCCCATCCCAATTCTCCTTCTTTCCCCCTACAAACACCCCCACACACACATACACACTCACTCAGATCCATGTTAATCATGCGAGAGGAGTCGCACGAAATTTTATACAGTATGTGTGGCAACTCTGTGTTTGGTGTCTCTGAAACACAACATGAATTTCACTTTCAAGAAACTTCCTGTGTGTGTGTGTGTGTGTGTGTGTGTGTGTGTGTTTGTGTTTTCCAAGCCATCAACAAAGGAACAAAGTAATTTAGCTCTGATCACACTCACTCCAATTACCCATAGTAATTCATAGGAGACATTTTTAAAAAAATATATTTTATTGATATTTTACAGAGAGGAAGGGAGAGAGAGAGAGAAAGTAAAGTCAGAAACATCGATGAGAGAGAGACATCGATCAGCCGCCTCCTGCACGCCCCACAGTGGAGATGTGCCCACAAGCAAGGTACATGCCCCCGACCGGAATCGAACCTGGGACCTTTCAGTCCGCAAGCTGACGCTCTATCCACTGAGCCAAACTGGTCTCGGTCATAGGAGACATTTTTAAGCGTAAAAAGTGCTGGCTATAGGCACTTTTCTCTGTCCCCTGTAAGTTTTCCCACTTGTCTGCCTGTTATATGTTTTTTTTCCCAAGCTTATCTGAGCTCAGAGAAGTGGATCATTAAAGGCAGGCAAAGGCGTGGGGGCGGAGAGAGATTCCCCAGCCACACGTGGAGTGAGGGGGGGTCAGCTGCTCCCTTGGGGGCGGGAGGAAGAGGCGTCGGGCACCTGGGGACCCGGTCCCCAGCCCTGGGTGCCAGCATGGAGGAGGCTCTTCGTGGGTCTCCTTTCTGAACTGTGCTTGCTTTTCCCTTCTCACTGTCAAGCCTGCCATTTAGAAAGCCCACTTTCCTTCTTTTCAATTAGCTCAAAAGAAAGAAAACGTCTTTATTCGAAGATGCCCTTTTATAAGAGTCAGCGATGTAACCGCTTTCCTTCTGCCCGCTTGCTGCCTGGGCACTCCTGGGGGCCGTGGAGGGTGGCAGCGTCCCTCAGTCCGTGTGGCAGCGGATGAGGAACCACTGCCCTGGGCTCACAGGTGGGCGGGCGGGGAGCAGGGTCCGCAGCCCCTTCTTTCTGGCGGAGACGCTGTGGTGGGGAAAGGCAGGCGTGCTCCCTGCCCTGGAAGGCAGGCTCTGGTGGCTGTCAGAGAGGAAGGCCGCGGGGGAGGGAGCCAGCTTTGCTCACAGCTCCTCTCCCTGGCTCTGTGGCTCTGCGGGAAAGCAGACATTCCTGAGGCCAGCCTGGCAGGAGATGCCCGCAGTGCTTATCGGTCAGACATTGAGTTTTTGAAATCATTCAATTCGTGGGATTAAATTTCTGTAAGCTGCAGAAAGTGTATTTCTGTATGCGCACACTTACTGTGGGAAAACATGCATTACAAAATTTACCACTGTAACCATTTTTACTCTTAATTCTTATTTTAATTGATTTCAGAGAGGAAGGGGGAGGGAGAGAGAATCATTGACCAGCTGCCTCCTGAGGATCGAACCTGCAACCTGGGCATGTGCCTTGACTGTGACCACCTGATTCACAGGTCGACACGCAACCACCAAGCCACACTGGTCGGGCATTACCATTTTTTTTTTTTAATTTTTTTAGAGAGGAAGGGAGAGGGATAGAGTTACATTACCATTCTTAAGTGCAGACAAGTTTCCAGTTTCTTGCCAGTGAGACACTAGGTGGCCTTAGGTGTGTTCCCAGTGTTGGGCAGCAGACACCATTACCCATTTCCAGAATGTGCTCCTTGTCTCAAATGGAAACACCACACCCATGAAACAGCTCCCCAGTGCTGCGTGCCCCCTGGAACCCCTGTTCTTCTTTCTCTCTCTCTGACGTGTGTGCTCTTTAATTTAGCAGGATGTGCGCTTCCGTTCCAAGTACTTCACAGAGGAGCTCAGGAGAATTTTCATAGAGGACACCGACTCGGAGTCGGAGGACTTTGAGGGGTTTACACAGAGCGACCTGAGTGCAAACAGTAGCCCAGAAGGAAAGGTAATAATGAGCCACACGCGGGAGTGTGGGTTGTAGTAGCTTCAGTCCTGTTCCTGAATTCTGTTCTTACTTGGAAGAAGTCGCTTCACAAAGGGAAAGGTTTTACTTGTTCTTACCTGTTTATCTCTAAAGCAATGAACACAAGGCAAAGGTTGCCACTCTGTGGGAGCCCCTTTCTACATCCCGCGTGGTTTAGGGTTCCTGGTTCAGGGTGTGGGTTCTGGAGGAGGCCGCACGCAAATGAAAAGAGAAACTAGAAAATATTAATTTGGCGATATTGGGGGGCCAAGCGGGAGCCTTCCTCTAGTGCAGCGGTTCTCAACCTGTGGGTCGCGACCCCTTTGGGGGTTGAACAACCCTTTCACAGGGGTCGTCTAAGACTATTAGAAAACACCTATTTCCCATGGTCTTAGGAACCAACACACCACTCCTCAGTGTAGCAAAGTGTAGCAATGTAGTTTACTGTTGTCATATGAAGACTGTTGTTACCCGTGCTACACCACGATTCAAGACAAAATTTATTTGTAATTAGAAATAAATATTTCACAATATATAATTACATATTTTTGTGATTAATCACTATGCTTTAATTATGTTCAATTTGTAACAATGAAAATACATCCTGCATATCAGATATTTACATTACAGTTCATAACAGTAGTAAAATTACAGTTATGAAGTAGCAACGGAAATAATTTTATGGTTGGGGGTCACCACCACATGAGCTGTCTTAAAGGGTTAAGGCATTAGGAAGGTTGAGAACTGATGCTCTAGTGGAAAGGACTACCCCTTGCTCTGGCCTTTTTCTCCCTTTTTTTAAGACTATGGGATACACCATAGCCTTTAGGCAGGAAATTCCAAGAACAGAAATTCACATGAAACAAACAGGCAGAGGCTGTTTCAGCTAACAATGTTTCAACCAAACTGAGTGATGAACTCTGACCTTTCAGAGCAATGAAGGGTGACCAGCCTTCTGGTCTCCTGCTCACATCTATTAGTGAGACAATGTTTGGTCTCCGGCACCACTCCAGGGTAAATCCACCCCAGTCTATTGTTCTCTGAGGGAAAACCCAATCTCTCCCCTCTGCCTTTGGAGTTTGGGGGTTGTATCTCAGGTGTTGTCCCTGACTGTCCTTATCAAAGACTTGCTGGAGGGTCTGTTTGGGAGTAATACAGCCTTTAAAGTCATTACTTCTTGAGTGTGAAGTAATGTTCTTGCGTTTGTAGTTATTTTGGCAGAAGTCTTGGAGTCTTCCCTATGCATTTTGACTTGGACATTTTTTGGATGTGCTTTGTGGTGGTGGTTTTGTCTTTTGCAGAGAGAGGGAGTTTAGAGAGACATCGATGTGAGAGCAACATCGATCGGCTGCCTCCTGTACCCTTCCTACTAGGAATGGAGCCTGCAGCCCAGGCATGTGCCCTGACCGGGAATTTAAGCGTGCCCTCCTGGTTCATAGGTCGATGCTCACAGGCCGGGCTGGCACTCCCCTTTCTATCTGAAGATGAGTCTGAGGTCCTGCACACCATTTTCTCTGTTCCCCGTGTTACTTGGCATCCAGACCGGCCCGCTTGGCTGTTCCCTGTGCAGGAGCCCAATGTGTGGTGCTTTGCTTCCAGCCCCACGGTCTGAAAGGAACGCAGCCGGCCAGGGGCTGAGAATGTGGGTTCCTACTAGGTTGCCTGGTGGTGCAGGTGCTCCTGGGACCACCCTGAGAGGAAGCCCTGGTCCAGGCTGTAGACCACGGGGAGAGTCCTCCTTCTAAACTCAGCTCCCTGGGGGCAGGGGCAGCGGGTGCCTGGCCTTGGTCTTGATCCAGCACAAACTGCTTGAGCCCTGGACTGACGAGCTCAGAGGGACTCCTAAGAAGAAGGGCGAGCTTTCAGCTATTTAATGCCTTCCTAAAATAAGGCCTGATGGTTTTACAGGTGTCCTTTCGAAAGCCTGTTACGACAGCTTTGTTTTCTGTCATTTTGTTAGCTCGAGGGGTCCGATCTGAGCGGCGACGACGGTAGTGAGGCCTCGGTGAGTGAGGAGGAGGGAGATGACGAAGAAGAGGAGGAGGCCCCGCCCAGAAGAAGCCGGCCCAGGAGGAGCAGTGTGGGTCTCCGAGTAGCCTTGCAGTTCCCCAAGAAACTGGCCAAAACTGCCGACAAGAGTTCTCCCGAGCCGCTGTTTTCCAGCTCTTGCTCACAGGACAGTACAAAGGCCCTGCTCCGCAGAAAGAAAGGCTGCAGGCAAGGGCAGGACAGGGAGGGCTCGGCCTCCGAGCCGGAGGACGACTCCAGGGACGAGGAGGGCCAGGAGAGCTCGGACCCGCTGCTGAAAAGGACCATGAACATCAAGGAGAACAAGGCCATGGTAAGGCCTCTTGGGGGGCGGGGGGAGAGCACCTGGGGGCTCTGACCAGGCTCAGGGACTGCACCCTGTTGGGTCTGCGCTGGCTTCTCTTGGGAAGTGTGCTCTGAGGACTGTGCATCCCTTTCTCTTCTCCTGAGCCCCACACAGTTGTTCTCTCATAGCTCTGGCTTGGGAACAGGAAGAGACGCCTGCGCTGTTTTAAACCCCCTGCCCTGTACCTGGAGCTCATGCCGCTTCCACTGTGTAAAGTTCTAACTCGAGTGGTTTTGAGCCGAGAGGAGCTGAACCACTGACCCGTTCCTGGCAGAAGGAAGCTGTAAACGAGGTGTTGGGAGCCCACGTAGGAGTGGCCGTGGGCAGGCGTCTTGCAGCCCAGATACCTCTCTCCTGGGGTCGCTAGTTTCAGGACATATCTGAAGGAATGAAATGGGTCTAGGCATTAAAATAAACAGAATTTTATTTTAAACGTCTCCCCTCGATTAAGGCAACAAAGCGAAATCTGTGTCTAGTTTTTCTGCACGTGGTCAGTGACTGTTAGCATCATAATTTTGTATATATAGAATTTTAAAACTCCTACCACACAGAATCACTTTTGGCATTTTTGGTGTATGCCTTTAATATTTTAAAGAAGGGTCGCGTAATGATACTGTATATACAATCTTATATGGCAAATAAGTTACCCAAGAAAATAGGAAACTTGCTTTTGGGTGAAATTTATCCTAGGACACATTTGTCTTCTTATCAGCAAAGGGGAATTTTTAATACTGAGCCTGTCTGCCTCTTTAAAATAAGAACTAGGTTCTGCCTGACCTTTTAGCGGCACCCATCCGTGTGTGTAACCCTAAAATGAACAAGAATCCTAGTGAAATGGGACGATTGGCATACAATTAGCGGCTGTTACTTGTTCTTAGGTGTTCACCTGGAAATATTTTCGGAATTTTTATTGATGAGAACTTTGGTTTCTTGGAGCTCTCAGTGGCTGTCAGAATGATCCAGTTCAGCGGTCACCAACCTTTCGGGCCCCATGGACCACACCGGTTGGAGACCGCTGATCTAGTTGAGCCTTTGTTGTTTTGAATGTGATGAAACTTGGTTCAGGTGTGCAAACCCGTGTCCCAGGGCCTCCCTGCTAACGAGTGGCCCGGTCAGGATTCTGTCCTGATGCTCCAGGTGTTGGTCCTGCCCTGGTACATGGGGAGCGGGCAGAGGTTTCATCCCTGTGCAGTGATGCTCCTGGCATCTCACGCATCCCCATGCAGATCTTGACACGTGAGGTTAAAGGGATAACAGCTGTTAAGATCTCCCGTAAACTCCGTTAGGTTTCTCCCGGCTGCAAAACTGAAGACTGTGGGAAGTGCTGGGTGAGCTAGACTTGGGAATACTAACGTGCGACCCTTTCTTTGTTCCGAACGCCAGCTCGCTCAGTTACTGGCGGAATTGAACTCGGTGCCCGACTTCTTCCCGGTACGAACCCCGAGCTCGGCTTCCGTAAGTGGCGCTCCTTTGCATGACTTATTCCGACTGCCCGGTGGCTCGCCTTCCAGAAGGCACCCGGCCGCACATGTCCCTCTGCTCTTGCTTTCAGAAGAAGAAAACCGTGAGGCGGGCCTTCTCGGAGGGGCAGATCCCCAGGCGCACGAACCCCACCCGCAGCGCACGGCCGCCTGAGAAGTTCGCCCTGGAGAAGTTCACCGTGTCCGCCGCCCAGTTTGCAGAGGAGTTTTGCCACTTCCGGAGAAGGAAGACAATCAGTGGGGTACTTTTTAGCCTTCGTAAACAAATTATTTTGTCTAAGCCAGCGGTCCTCTAACATCATCGTCGCTCTAGGGCTTACAAGGTCAGAGGTTCTGCCCCAGTGGATCTGCAGCGGCTGAGAATTGGCAGTTGTATGAATTCCCAGGTGGCTCTCGTGCTGACCACAGGGCTGGGACCTCTGGTGGAGGCCACGCAGGCCTGGCCGAGGCTCTGGCCAGCTCTGGGCTTTGCTGGGGGGAGAGGAGAGAGAGTGTCCTCCTAGCCTCTGTTTTAGGACTGAGGCATTCCAGTGCCTTCGGACAGGAGGTGGGGGGACACTCTGGGCTCTTCCCGTTTGTGGGCTTGGCTGTTCATTGTGGTTAATCCCTGTCCTCAGAGTTGCTACACCGCAATGAATGAATGATCTCAGGAGGATAGGAGAGGGACACAGTGAGCGCTAATTAATGGTGTTAGAACTCGGAGAGTGTAACCACTCAGCATAGCTGATGCCGGCTGCTGCTCCGTCCCCTCACAGGGCAGGTGCCAGGGGTACCGGCGGCGGCGCCGGGTGTCTTCCTTTCGGCCCGTGGAGGACATCACTGAAGAGGACTTAGAAAACGTCGCCATCACCGTCCGAGATAAAATCTACGACAAAGTTCTGGTAAGTGACACAGGATGACAGTGCACGTGACGGGGACTCCAAGGCGCTAGGATTTGAACCCCGGCATCGTTTGTCCACCGTGTCTGGGCTTACACCCCACCCGGACCTCTCCCCAGGCACCGAGCGGGCTCTGAAATGGAGAGTCAGCTCGGAGCAGGAATTCTTACCAGAGGAAAGGTTTGTGTGCAGGGAGGCGGGGGTGTCGTTTAGAAAAACCTTTACTTATAGTAGTTCTATTTTGAATATATATTTTTTAATGTTTTAAACATTGAAAAATATAATGGGCTTTTTGGTTACTGTAACCACAGACACTAAAGTTTGAGAGCCTCTTTGGCAGGAGGCGGGTTAACAGTTCCTCTCGGTGGTAAGCTGTGTTTTAGATTGGGAGTGGACAACTGTCGCAGGCACTACTAAAATGTGAGGCTATCCCGGCACCGGGACCCAGGTCGGAGCGGAGCGATGCTTTCGGGGCGCATGGCACTTGTCACCTGTCCCTCCTGCTTTCCTTCTGTTCATTTCATTTTTTCCAGGCTCCCTGCTCCGTCTCCTCTGCCCTCATATGCTTCTGTGGCCCCAGAACTAAAAGGGCTTACAGGCTGCCGTGGTCTGCTCGCCTCCAGGAGAGGGCCAAGTGCACCGCAGCGAGGGGCTCCGTGGGCATCGCCCCGTGAACCCATGCTCAGCCACTCAGCGCCTTCTCCCCGCAGGGTAACACGTGCCATCAGTGTCGGCAGAAGACCATCGACACCAAGACGGTGTGTCGGAGCCAGAGCTGCGGTGGCGTGCGCGGGCAGTTCTGTGGGCCGTGCCTGCGGAATCGCTACGGGGAGGACGTGAGATCGGCGCTGCTGGACCCGGTAGGAGCAGCGGGCGCTGGCCAGTGGGGCTCCCTGGACCCTTTGTGGGGGACCAGTAGCTGCAGAGCCCTGAACCCTCTCCGTTCTCTCTGCATCTTGAGATACTGGGAGACAGGAAGAAGGGGGTTTCCTTCTGGAAAAGGAGTGGGCTGACCAGTGGAGGGGGTAGAGACAAGGCCGCACGGGGCTTTCCAGGGTCAGCCACGCTTTGTTATAGTGGTAGGTCTCGGCGAGGCACTGCTCCTGGTGTGCCCGGCCCTGCTGTGAGGTTTTACATCAGCTCATGCACTTACCCTTATGGAGGAGGTCTATGGCCGTCCTGGGGTAGATATCCTGTCCCTAATTTGCAGAGGACAGTATATCTGCCACTCAGGTGATGTGATTTAACCACAGGCACGCAGATGGGAAGTAGAAACCCTAGCGTTCACACCCAGGTCTCTCTGATCATCTTTGTTACCAGAGTCTACTGGTTATGTTAGCTGGCCTAAAACCCACATTTGCCAGTGTCTCTCCTTGTGTGATGGTGGGTGGTCAAACTTCCTGGGCCTTTTGGAGAGGAAGGAGAACGGTAGCAGGTGAGCAAGGCCAGACACCGCGGGGACACCTGTCATCTGCTCCTAGGGGTGGATGTGCCCTCCCTGCCGGGGCATCTGCAATTGCAGTTACTGTCGGAAGCGCGATGGCCGCTGTGCCACAGGGATCCTCATTCACCTGGCCAAGTTTTACGGTTATAACAACGTCAAGGAGTATCTGGAGAGGTAAGTCTCACAAATCAAAACGGGGGAGGCAGGTTGTGGTGGCCTCGTTTCAGGCTGGTTCTTAACAATCCACTGGAATGTAGCTCTTGGTGTTGGAGAGACTCAGGCCTGCTGTTTTCCCTGTTAGGAAGTTTGCTAGGATTTTCACTGTGGGGCTGCCTGTGTAATACAGAAGTGGAGTGTATGAGGCAGCCTTGACCCTACTGGGCAGAGAAGAGAGGCTTGGTGGATGTAGGACGAGGAGATGGAATTGTGGTTCCCAGGAACTTGAAAAGCACAGTCTCAGAATGAGACGAACCCTAGCTGGGGGCTGCCACCAATGAAGCAGGAGTCAGGCCTGCTCGTAAGATCTCAGGGTTTGTGCTCCTGCCCCTTCTCTTAATTCCTGATCACTCTAACGCGCGCCTTCCTTTTCTCAGCTTACAGAAACAGCTGGTAGAAGACAATTAGGAGGAACCACCAGCCAGCTCACCTTTGTGTATTCCAGCAAGACATGCCCTACGTACCGTTTGTGCCTACGCTTTCTTATTGTTGTGTTTTTATAAAGAAATTCTTTGTAGATCTAAGTACTACTTGTTAAGATGGTTTATATGCTTACAAACATATCTCAGGAAGACAGCTAAGCACCTTGAGGAATCTTACATACACAGGTTAGTGATTAGAAAGCAGCTACAGTTCAGGTAAGTTCCAGAGAAAACAAATTATAGTTGCTGCATTGACCTTTTACCTCCCAATTAGTAACTGTAGGCCACGTTGTTAGAGCACCTTTATCTTGACCAATCGTTCAAACCACCTAGTGCAGTGGTCGGCCGACCGCTGACCTAGTGGAACCTGCTCTGGGCGATTGGAATTTCTATGGCAGAATGTTCCCCTAAATTACAAAGTGCAATTAACCACAGATGAGAGTACTAGAATTTTCGTTTTTATTAAAACTTGAATGAACAAAAAGTGGACTGTCACGTTACCGACACTGGAGGCCTCGAGCGTCCGCCTTGTCATTCAGGCTTGCCTGCGGCCAGTTGCTTCTATATTTTAAAAGAATGGAAGAGCTAGTTTTTAATTTAAGAAGATTTTTTTGTTTACAAGAACTAAAATCCCACTTACTGAGCAGGAGTCTTCCAACCTCTTTGTTTTTTTTGAGATGGTATTTCCAATGGGAGCGACACTGTTCTGGGGAAAGCTGAAAATTAATGAGCACGTTCTGATTAGGTTTTCAACGTTTCTTTTCTACGTTTGCCTCGTTCTCTTCCCCACTTTTTAAGGATGGTGTTTAAGGAAAGTTAATGCGCAGTTATTAAAAGTGACAGAGGCTGGAGTGGTTTATGCCTCTCAGTAGAGTAGATGTGCAGGAGAACAGCGCGATGGCGATGGAAAACCCTGTGTTCGCCGGGCCTGGAGGAGGGAGGTCCCACCTACGCCTCCAGCAGCAGAGCCACGCCTGCCAGGACCCACTTGGCCGTCTTCTCTTTGCTCCGCAACCTGAAGGTCCAGATGTAGTGGGGGCCCCTCCTTTTGGTCGTGTACACAGGGCACTCATAGGTGTGCTTGGTTTCCTGTCTGTCCGTGGGTATGGCTTTTGCAAAGATGACTGGCATTGCCGATGTCAGCTCCTTGAGGCGGGCTTCAGCAATGGTTCCGGACTCGGTGTCCCATCTCGCACCTACAGCCAGAGGAACGCAAGAGGGGGACATGTTGGGACCGCACCTTGTCATTGTTGCAGGCAATAAATGTTCCGGTGTTGTCACGTTAATGCTTGTCGGTGACTTCCTGACTGAGCTGGGCCAGGACTGAGGGATGAGAGGAGGGAGGCTAGGATTTCTGCTCTCCACGTGCCACGCACACCCGGTAAGCAGACCATTGCTTCTGAGCTCAATACCTACACTTTTAGGAAACGTAAATTTTATAAAAACAGACCCCATAACAATCCAGAAACATGAAAGCACACTAGTTTGCCCTACCTCCAAGAGCATTTGCATGCTATAGAATAAAAGACGCCTCCATCCAATTTACCACGTTTTCTTCCTGCTGCCCCTTATCTTAACCGCGTTCAAGTACCTCATTCCCATCACCTGCCCTCAAACATGTGTATGTGTAGCACTTGCTCTAGAGTGAAGAAAGGACATTTTGGCCCAGGACAGGCATTTCTGAAAGTGTTCTTCAAATAAAATTGGAAAACAATGCATATTCCTCCCCTTAGAACAGGGCATTCTTCCTAAGGCCTCGAACCTTTAATACAGTACCTCATGTTGTGACCCCCAACCAGAAAGTTATTTTCGTTGCTACTTCATAACTAATTTTGCTACTGTTATGACTCACAGTGTAAACATCTGTGTTTTCCGATGGTCTTAGGCAATCCTGCTAGTGGAGCCGCTGCTGTAGAGCCTAAGACCATCGGAAAACACAGATATCATGATTCATAACAGTAGCAAAATTACAATTAGGAAATAGCAACGAAAACAATTTTATGGTTGGGGGTCACCGCCACATGAGGAACTGTATGAAAGGGTCATGGTATTGGAAAGGTTGAGAACCACTGCCTTAGAGGTTTACAATGTGCATCAGTGTCTTGTCTTAGGCTCAGAGAAGTCTTGCAGTAAAGTAGTGCCAGAAAGATTTTGAATTGATAATACTGAAAAGCAAAATCATTTAAGTTCCGTGTAGGTTGTAAATGATCCCGTGGGGATCAGATACATGGGCAAATCTCAGGGAAAGCCATCACCCCAGATGCCTTAAAATATGCCCACGTTGGATACACACGGGATAAAATTTTTAATAAAAAAGCAAGAAGTGAGGTAGATGCCGATGCGAGCGAATGCTGAGAAAAGGTCATGCCTTAAGGGAAGAGCCTTCCCTGTGCTCCGCGGGGCCTACCTTCCATGAAGAGCCCGTGCAGGTAGGCGCCTTCCCGTGGGGGGTGGCCGTAGTCTTCCTTGCTCTTTTTGGTCACGTCAACCGTCAGGCACATTTTATCCAGTGGCCACGCGTTCTTGCGAGCCGTGGTCTGCATGATGGCTGCGGGAGGGGAAGGCACAGGGAGGCGTGAACAGTGCCAAGGTGTACGTCAGGTTCCCGGGAGCCACCAGTAAGCCGAGCATCTACTGGGCTGCCTTGGTCTCGCCCAGGTTGCTGGGTTCTGGGTGCGTGCATGTGGCCACCTTAGAGCAAGGGTCGGTACACGCAGGCCTGGAGGACAGACAGCTGCGCAGCTTTTGGAAACGAGCTTTTGCTGGAACAGCCGCGCCCGTTGGGTCAGTCCTGTCTGGTTGCTCGGGCACGGTCGTGGCAGAGAATGTGTGGCCCTGGGCAGAAAACCTTTGCGGGAACGAACCATGTCCCACCTCACGTGGCCGCTCAGCCTCGTTCGTTCCCTTTGGTGCTGTTCTGCCTGGAGTGCCATGGCCTCTGTCGCTCCTGCACCTTTTGGGTCACGGCCACCGCAGGAGGCCCGGTGGGCAGGGCGGGGAGGGTGCGGTTGTGTGAGCCGCAGACCTTACCGGTTAAGAAGGACTGAGGGTTGAAGAGGCCGGAAAGCCACACCACAGCCGGCAGGGCGAGATCTTGTGTCCACGTGTCCAGTTCTCGGCATCGCAAGAGGAGGTCGTTAAACCTGGTTCACGGAAGGTAGGAAGAAATCGGCTTGCGTTTTATTTTTAGGGTGACAGACATTTCTCGGTAAGATTAAGTGGACTGGGGAAGGCTAGTGGTAGCAAGGTATACACCATGAGAACCAGTGACATTGTTACCCAATGATTTGCAGACTGTGGTTCTTTAAAGGGGCTAGATTTTTTCCAGTGGAGATTGTGTATCTTACAGCTATGACTGTTAGAGACAGGAAACACGGGGGAATATGGAAAATTTGTCTCCATCATCAAACAGTTACTTAGCTCCTCTGAGTGCTATGTGGTGACTATAAGGTGACCTGGGCTGACAGGTGCCAACAAGGAACACGGAGGTACGTGCGGGGTGCATAGAAAGAGACAGGGGCGACCACTCGCATGTGTCGGGGAAGGCTGCTGTGATGGCTACTAGCCGAGAGTTGCGGGAAAGGCACAGAGAGGAGTGTTTGACAACAGCCTTCCCACGTGCGATTATAATAAAAGCAGGAAAGGTTATTATGAAGTTCCTTTCTCACATCCCAGGCACGTGAGGGACAAACTATTTTTACTGGGGTCCTTGCCTCTCAGCTGCAGTTATGCAAGGAGGAAGTACCTGCCATTTGCCTCTGAGGAAGCATGAACGTCTTTGATAAAATCAGGAGACATGTGAACCCCGAGTTGGAGGTTCAGGGGATGTGGGAGACGGTGGGGAAACAGCACAGAGAAGACGGCCCAGCAGAAAAGCCTCCAGGATGAGGGCCACTCCGCTGGCCCCGAGTTTTGCTGAGACCTGGTTTGGCTCAGAGTTGCAAGGGAGGCAGGGCTGAACGGGAATCATCCCACGAGCCCCGGGTCACTAGAAGGAAAGTTCCTGCTAGCTGAGAACATGGCCCTGTGTCCCATCCCGTCACCAGTCCCTGAGGTAGGGAGAACCGAGGCTGGGGAAGCAGGGATGGAAAAAGACGTGCTTCACAGGTCAGCACCACAGCCAAACCATGTGCCGCACGTCTTTTTAAAAAGGGAGTGATTCCTGGTATAAACAAGGTCACGGATTAGAAGTGATTAGGTAAGGAAAAGGAAATTAAATTAGAAGATCTTGGAATAGAAAAAACTGGTAAAAATGGAAGCAAAAACGACGCAGCATGAGGTAGACCAATTTCAAAAAGCAAAAAATGGAAATAGAAATAGTGGCAATAAAATGAAATTTGAAACATATACTAGTAACCATCCTAGGAGATGGAGTTCCAGCTCAGGCAGCTACCAGCCACAGAGCGTTTGTAGCTCGTCCTGGGTGGCTCTGGCCTGGATCAAGCAAAGTCTGAAGCTGGCACTACCTGAGGGTTAGTCATATAAGCCAATAAACTCTTCTAGTTAAAAATTGAAACTTAACGGTATATAATGAGAGGAATTTCAAGTTGCCTCTCATGGCCATAACAATTCCCCGGTGAGGGGATTATGTTGCCTGCATTTTTCAGATGATTAAACGGGAAATCAGGTCAGATATTTTGTCCAAGATCAAACAGCTGACAAGAGGTAGAATTTGAATCTTGCTCTGATCTTGACACTAATCAATTTTGGCCTTTGAAGTAGGCAACACGTTAAGGAAACGCAATTGCAACAGTGGTAGTTTGCACACTTAATGAGTGTAGTCCCAAAGCACTGTCTATAGCTCGTGGGGGCTGCATGCCTCAGAACAGTGAGCGGGCATGGAGGCAGACCAAGGCACGGGAGCCAGGTGGGGCAGCTTACCACTGGGCCAGGCCGTAGGTGGATGGGTAGGCCAGTTTGCTCCACGTGTCGGGCACCCTGTCGTACCTCAGCGAGGACTGCTGGGCTTCCACAGCCGGCGACGGCGTCAGCTCCCCCTGGCACGGAGAAAAGGACACCTCGCGACTAGCTTCCGAGGGGGGGGGGGGGAAGCCAGCTCGCCCTCTTCAACTTACCTTCAGACCGAGGTCTAACTGCTGAAGTGACGCGTGGATCTCCCGAAGGAGGAGGTTCATCCGCTCACATTCTTGGAAGCAAACAAGAACGTAGGGGCTTCTGTTGGAGGTTTTTTGCATGATCTCTGCCATGTTGAACTCTTCCGGGAGTTTCTCCAAGATGTCGTCCAAGATGTTCTTCACCTTAAACGATGGGCAAAGATTTAGCTCCTATTTTATTTTTGGTCACAGTGACTATAGCTTTTTTTGTGGTTGTTAAGTCCCAGAATAAATCATATCACTCCCCAAAATGCTAACGTGTTTAAAAGATGCCTCCCACTCCCAGGAATGGCACTGCCAGCACCCTCAGTTCCCTTTGGCGTCGGAGTAGCCTCCTCTGTTAGTTCCCATCGGGAGGAGCCACTATTTGCAGTTCATACAGGGTTAGCACGTAGGGAATAGAAGAACTGTGATCAACGACACCTCATTTGTACGTAAAACTGCGATCAGGAAATAGAACCCCCATGTTTAGGCATATTACAGTTTGTAATATGTTAATTTAAATAGTCATTTGAAAAGTCATGCAAACCAAAGGTGCCCTTGAAGCTTGAGCTAATCTTGGTGACTCTGACACTGCCCTCTAACACATCTTAAAAATTTGGGGAGCAACTTGGTCAACATTTTCAACAAGGAGGTCTCTATCTTCTCTGTTACCCTCAGAAACGAAAGACTTATACATTAGATGTGTGTGTAGTGCTCTGATGTGCATATTTATTCTGAGCCACGTTACCAAGCTCTGGAAAAACCAACAAATGCCTGCAATGGCCCGAAGGCTTGAGTGTCGCCTGTCTTCAGCCTCAGACACTAGCCCTCTTTCTGTGCTGACACCATGCTTGCAAGTTGCTTTAGCCCCTGGCAGCTAACTCGTCAGGTTCTGAAATCTCCAACTCATTTGTAACAGCAGCAGAGAGGCTGAGACAGGGGAGCCGGGGAGTGGGGTAAAAACGGCTTTTGGAATCGGTTCCATTTTGGTTTCCTTCATTGGCCCTTTTTAGCCATTTGGCTTTGGGAATGTCTGTAAGCTTCTCTCTGAAATAAGGAGCCTGAAACTATTCCGAGCGCTTTCTTTAGTGCCCCGTGTAACACCCGATAGATGGTTATGGCTGCAGTCTTTGTGCCTATCTGGGGTGTTGAGAAATCTTTACCTCATTTGCTTTGCGTTTTCTGGTAGCATGATCAGCTTCCTTGTTAAAAGACAAATCCAAAAACTACATGAAAAAAGCTCGTCTACCTCCCTGCTTCTATTCACAACTATACCTTTCCCCAAGTGAATTTTTACCTTGTTCATTTTCTTTAAAAAAAAATCTAACATTCACATGGAAGCTGTTAGTGTATAGAACACAAATACAACAAATTCCATAGTTTCTAAATTACAAAGAAGTTTCTCAACAAATGGCCTATGTCAATAAGTAATTGAAAAACTTTAAGAAATAATCCTGAAAGTTCCTGGGACCTTGCTGTAATAAGATCTGACGGCTAGCGTGCTAACGTCATGTCCTTGGTTCCAGCGATTCCACTTCTGAGTGTAATACGAGTGGATATTTTGGGGAACTACCTTTGTTTATGGACTAAGACTATACAAGGATGTTCATGGCTGTGATATACATAATCGTGGAAAGCTAGAACCCACCCAAACGTCCGTCCTCCATAGCTTAAAGAACTGGACATCCATGTGACAGGACACTAAACAAAATGAGCCACTGGTCAGCGCGCACATGGATGAAACCCACAAATGGGCAGTGGAAGGAGCCACACGTTAATGAGTACGTGGCTGTGTGTGTCTGAAGGTAAAGCGAACCTATGGTGACAGAGGTATGGAGACTAGGCTACCCTTGAGCTGGAGGGGAGGGGTATGTTGACCAGTAAGGAGCATGAGGATCCATCTGGAGTATGGGAAACATTCTGTATTTTGATCTGGGTGGTACACGGGTGTACGCAAAGGTAAAAACCCACGGAGTTGTACACTTGGGCGAGTCCACTGCACTGTGTATACGTTAGCCCTCAATAGCGAAGACAAGGAAGACCTCACCTTGTCTTCCGTGGACGGCTCCAGCTCCTCGCTGACGAGTGCTTTCCTGGGCTGCGTCTCCAGCAGAGTTCTGAAGAGAGCGTTGGACGTCACTGTCAGGAAGTCTAGTTCCGCGTTTGGGTGGAGGCCGTACAGCGTGGGGCTCTCGGGAGGAAGGGTCTCCTCCACGTACTGGTGGTAGGCCGAGTAGTCTGGGAGGTTAGGTGGCGCTGCAAAGCCCGGTGCCAGCTGCAGCTCATCTTCAATCTTCCACCACAAAGGAGAAATCGGTTATTCCACACCCAACGGGCATCGGTCAGCCCCGGCTGGGGCAGCTCAGTGGATAGAGCACCTTCCTACCCACCGGAGGATTGCAGGTTCGATCCCCTTCCCTGGTTGGGGCTCATATGGGAGGCAACCAATCCACGTGACTCTCTCGTGGATGTCTCTCCCCCCACCTTCTCTTTCACTCTCTAAAAAAATAAAATGAAATAAAAGAACTGGGCATCCATCTTTGCTTCCTAAACACTGAGAAACTCTGCTAAGCAGTCTCAGTACACTACTGGGTAGTATGTCCTCTGAAAATGTTTCGCATCCCTTTTGTAATTGGTCCTTCTGCTCTGTGGATGGCACCAAGCTGACCTCTGAGAAGAGTCCAAGGAACACATTTCCTTGAGGCCGATCCCTAAGAAGACTCAGCCTGGAGTTCGCTGGGGACAGCGGGATACACGCACAGCCAGGCACAGCTGAGCGCCCTGTTTACTGGCCAGTCCTTGGTTCGCTCAAACAGCCCCATTTTGCATCACTTGCCGAGGCCCATGTTTGATTTTAATACTAATTCTGACTTCATTTCAGTAGGACCCTCTAGCCTATGCTTTCCCAGTACATACACTTTTCACAGCCCTGCTTCAAATTACATGTTGCACATGTACTTGATGAACAGGGACTCGAGTTCCCCTCTGCTTTCAGGACCCTGCAAAGGCTTTGTACTCCAGGAGCTCCATGAACCCTGCTTCAGTCCAGGCCGACTCCCTGCCCACTCTGGGCGTCTGTGAGAAGCTGCTTCCTGCCTGTGGGCCTGGGTTACAAAGCTCTCTGCACGTGGCGTCTGACTTGCATGAGGGGGAGGGCTGCTTGAAAAGACAGTTATGCCTCAAAGAATCAATAGTTCTAAACAGCCCTGACCGGTTTGGCTCAGTGGATAGAGTGTTGGCCTGTGGACTGAAGGGTCCCAGGTTCAATTCCGGTCAAGGGCATGTATCTTGGTTGTGGGCACATCCCCAGTAGGGGGTGTGCAGGAGGCAGCTGATTGATGTTTCTCTCTCATTGATGTTTCTAACTCTACCCTCTCCCTTCCTCTCTGTACAAAAATAAAACAGTTCTAAACAGACACTGCTCTCCTCAAGAAGATACACACGGGGCCCGAGCAGCATAAGAGAAGATGCTCAGTATCATAATATTTAGGGAAATGCAAATCAAAACCACAAAGCCATATACTTTATATGTGCCAGGAAAAGGTAAAGAATATGGACAATAAACCTGTTAGCAAGAATGTGGCGAGAACAGAATCCTCATACATGGCTGGTGGCTACAAAACGCAGCCACTTTTGGAAATGGAACCCACGACCCTTTGGTACACAGGGTGATGCCTAAACAACCGAACCATACCAGCCAGGGCTAATTTCACCAAAATCCTTTTTAAAATATGACAACTTTCAGGTAACTCGATACCTTCTTTAGCAGAAGTAATTTGAAGCATTACTTGTTTTGCGTTGCCACATACACACTGTCCATGAGAGAATATTAATAATTTCTTAACTTTGAGAGACACTAAGACCTTTGAGTTTATCCAACAAGGAACTCACCCACCCATCCTCACAGGACTATGTCACAGAGTATTCTGAGCACCATAACTGGAAACCCATATTGTTGATTGCTTTCTGGGCATCGTCCAGTGCAACCAGAGGTACAAATTCCCAAATAAGTTAACGAAGTTAACCAATGAGACAAAAAGACGTCTGGCAGGTGTACCAGTGTTAGATCAAGTTCCCATACTCTAAGCAGCATGAAACGTCTGCACGAGAACAGAGTAACGGCCCTACCGCCTCTGCCACGGAGTCACCCTTGCTTGACCTTCCTTTGGGGAGTTGGACAGGTAGGTAGCGCTGTCCAGAGAGGATGTGGGATTGCAGAGGGAGCCTTCCCATCCTGAAAACCTCTCCAGTTCTGCACCGAAGTTTTCTTAAAGGGCTAGCACACTCCCGGAATGCCCCCCAGGCGCTCTCGTCTGTAGTTATTTTACAATGATTTGAATGGGGGTTCAGACTTGTGAAGATTAATGGCCGGTCTCCGTCTCGCTTGGCAACAGTAATTTGCTCCTTATCCTCAGGCCAAAGCCAGAGAGGAAACCTCAGCATGAGCTGCTCACTCTGCCCCCAACCTCCACACCCTGCAGAGAAATCCGCCTCTGTAAAGGTCAGGCGCCACCACTGTTTATCTTCCCCGTCTCCATGGGAACCTGCTTCAGCCCTTTTCTGAGGAGCGGCTTGGGTTGTGTCAGACTGAAAGTGTCTTTCTGACCTGTGAAATTCTGCTCACAACTCAAAGACCAGGAGACTCACCAGGAACAGAAACTTAAGGAATGGTCACACGGCAGGAAATTATCCCCCCACCCCCTGCATTGTTCCCAAATGGTTTCACACTATGTACCCAATTTTCTAAACTAGACGGCAATGCACCATGTTTTCCAATGCACAATTACACTTTTCTCAAAGTGGACTCAAGGAAGGTGATCGAAACTACAGAAATTTTTATGAGACGCAGTCCTCAGAGAAATGGATATTAAAAAATGACACTGCTCTAAACACAATTGGTGTCTTGTCCATCTGGGAGTCGAGATAACATGACTTAGGGCGTCCTGGGTTTCCAAGAAATAATCATGCGATGGCCATGAACTTGAAAGCGTTTGAGAGAGAGAGAAGACTTGAGAGAAATGTGGCCCTAGCAGCTACTTCAATGTAGGAAACAAGGACTGAGTCCTTTGGCCAGAGAGCACAGCCCTGGTCATGAAGCACCTGGGTGTTTGGTCTACACAGACACCGGGTTAGAAAGATGAGAAATGGACAGAGGGGGGCCTCTGCTCTAAATGCCAGGATAGGGGTGCTCTTCCCGTGTCTCACAGAACAGAGAACTGGGTTTTCCAAGCACGTTTTTCTTGAGCACGTATTTCGTTAGGGGTTATAGTGGTTGACATTTAGAAGACTCCGTGGCTTCTGTGGCAGGGAACAACGCTGAATTCCACTCATTTCAGAGCACGCCAGTTGGAATCAGTACACCTGTCTTCAGGCTAGAGCGCTTGCCCGTGTTCTCTGAGTGATCTGGGGCCCACTACTGGGTCTCAGTCTTTTTTTTTTTTGTAATATATTTGATTTTTCACAGAGAGGAAGGGAGAGGGATAGAAAGAAACATCGATGAGAGAGAGACATTGATCAGCCGCCTCCAGCACGCCCCCTACTGGAGTTGTGCCTGCAAGCAAGGTACATGCCCCTGACCGGAATCGAACCTGGGACCTTTCAGTCCCCAGGCCGACGCTCTATCCACTGAGCCAAACCGGTCTCGGCAAGGGTCTCAGTCTTTTTGTCTATAAAACGGGGTAACTGTCAGTTCTGCGTACCTCACCAGCTATTGCAAAGGCCAGTGAGTCCGTGTGTGTGAGACTGCTTCCCCTGGGCACAGACATCACCCATCAAAACACAGATTCCGATCCTGTGTGTCTGGGACGTGGCCCAAGACCCTGCATTCCCCACACATTTGCAGCTCCCATGGAGGGGAGCCAGAACCCATTCACAAAACGCCACGCATCCTCAACAACGTCTCTAAGGGTTACTTATACCCTGCAGTCCCCAGCGTCACTCTGCCTCCCACGGATATGCCTCTGGGCAGTGACAGTTCCCACCAGCAGTTCCTCCTCTTACCAGAGACGGGTTCATGAGTTCCTCCAAATACACCCGGCACAGCCGGCGGTCCCAGTCATCTGTGATGTGGCCGCCGTACATGATCTCACCGAAAAGATACCGGAGGTCTTCCCACGGGACCTGGGGGGCGGGAATCACACAGATGCTCACTTCCGGGCCCAGGGCATCTACCTCAGAGCGGCTGACAGGCCTCTCCACAAGCCCCTCTCATACAATGGTCCCCCAAGCCGCCACCCCCTTTCCACCCTCCGTCCCCAAAACAGGCTCAGGGCTTCGAGCACTGGCCTTGTCAAAGATGTCCAGAAACTGTCTAGGCTTCTGCACAGACTTTGAGAAAATCATTTTCAGTGTTTTAACACGGTCATTGGAAATTCACTGACACTGAGCTTTTTATGCAGATTTTAGAGCACACTGAATCAGTCCCAGAACACGTTATGCAGGGGGAGTAAACACATGCAAAATCTCATCCAGAAATCATGAGAGGAGGGCCTTGGACTTACATGTTTTTATGGTCCAGCTCGGGAAAAGGAAACAAAAAAACACTTTGAGTTGGGGTGTAGTTTGGATCCCGTCAACCTCCAAAAGTTCACGCAAACCAGGCCCCTTGCCCCGGATTGATTTGAGGGCTGTTTTATGGCACGACCGGCCTAGCTGCCAGTTTAGGGGCTGTAGCTAGTGCCTGGACCATGTTTTATCTAAGAAATCCCTCTGTCTCCTCGGTATCTGGCCTCGCAGTGGTTTGCAGTCTCTCTCTGCTACCCTTTAGCTTCCTCTGGGTTTGCAAAACATGCCAGTTTGTGATGAAGCCTTTCCAGACAGGAACCTTTATACCCTCGGGGGCAATATACCGCCTCCCAACAGTTCCAGTAAGAACTTAATTATAGCCTGCCTTTGTTGCATGATGTGATGGAGCAAGTAAAATCGCTTCAGCTAGTCCAGTGTACTTGCTACAAGTTTATGTGGATTGGAATAAATGAACCTCAAATATGTCTCTCTTTGAAGCTGGTTTGACACAAATGAAAAATGAAAGAGAAGGGACTAGACTGTACCATGCTCTCTCAACCACTCCGGTGGATTTCCATATAGCTGAAACGGATGTACAACGAAGACTTAATTTTATTTCTCTTTCTGATTAATTCATGACTGCTGTGCATCGTGCCATCCAGTATGTGTCTCCCTCAAGGTTTTAATCAGCTAAGGAGTCTGTCCTTTTTAATAATCAATTCTCTTTCCTCAAATTCTGATCTGCTTTTTACAGATTCCTTCCTGAAAAGGGCGTCTTGTACAACCAAACTACTAGTATGTGCACATTTCAACTTAATGCCTGTCACTCGCTTTGCGATGTGTAGCAAGTGACATCTGAGAGACAAGCGAGGGTGTGAAAAACCTAAGGTTGGCCCCGGCCAGTGTGGCTCAGTTGGTTGAGCGACATCCCCAGCACTGATAAGATTGCCAGTTTGATACCCCAGTTAGGGCACATGTCCAGCTGTAGTTTCCATCCCTGGTGGGAAATGTGTAGGAGGCAGCCAGTAGATGTTGCTCTCACAGTGATGTTTCTCCATCTCCTTCTCCCTTCCTCTCTCCCTAAACACACACACAGGCCCAGGGCAGGAATTTGTGCATCAGTGGGGTCCCTTGGCCTGGCCTGCGGGATTGGGCTGGAGCTGGTTCTTTGACATCCCCCAAGGAGTCCTGGATGGCGAGAGGGTGCAGGCCAGGCCGAGGGACCCCAGGGGTGCACAGTTGGAGCCAGGGAGGGATGAAGAGCTAGGCCGGCGGGGGAGGCACTGCGGGAGGGCTCCGGGTGTGCCAGGCCTGCCCCGATCAGCCAGAGCCCAGCAGCAAGCTAACCTACTAGTCAGAACGTCTGCCCTCTGATGGTCAGTTTACCTCATAGGGAGCGGTTGAGCAGCCTTAGCCTCTCATTAGCATCTTACACTTTGAAAATATATTTATTGATTTTTTTTCTTCACAAAGAGGAAAGGAGAGGGATAGTTAGAAACCTCGATGAGAGAAAAACATCGATCAGCTGCCTCCTGCACACCCCACCTCTAGGGGTGTTCCTGCAACCAAGGTCCATGCCCTTGATTGGAATTGAAACTGGGACCCTTCAGTCTGCAGGCTGCCACTATCCACTGAGCAAAACTGGTTAGGGCAGCATATTACACTTCGATGTAATATAAACAGATGACTGGATGACCAGACATTGGGCATATTAGGATTTTATTATATAGGATCTATCATGTCCGCTACTCTCTTTCTCCCCTAGATTTCTCTCGCAATCATTACAAGGCTCCTTGGAAATAGGATAAAACTGCTAGTCAGCCTCACAGGGAACAGTGATGAAAGACTTGAGTAGAAGTATCAAGCGGTCTATTTCACTTTCTACCCAGAACTATCAAAATAAGCAATTTTACGTGTGACATTTAAAACAAAACATGCTCAGCTCAACAGAAAGTATTTACTAGAAGGGTCAAAATATACTCAAGGTCTGTATGCACACTTACTTTCTAATTTCATTGATTTGAAAAATGATGAATATTGATCATCACATACCATATAAAGGCCATTTTCTTTGGGTACCACTGATTCAAAAGGTGTTTCTTGGGAGGACACACTTACGTCAAGGACCAAGTGTGCACATTCTGACAGCAGTCAAATCACCTTTGAGATCTGCAAAAAAACCTGGATAACACACTCCCTCTGCCTCCTCTGCCGATGGGCGTAAAAGGACATACAAGAGTCACGTATACACAGGGAAATGGAGGAGCTGTTTTAAAGGCCCCTTACAGAGAGTGTGGTCTAGAGCTTCTTATGCAGATTGTAGAGCAAACTAAGTGGTTCTGACAAATATATCTCAGATTTTACTTAATGGAAAAAAATCCCCCTGATGAGGACTCAGCCAGAAAATTCTTACAAATGGCTCCTTCCTGAAGTGCAATCGTTGGGTTTATAAGAGTTTACACCAATGTTCCTGATGAAGCATTGCCGTTCCCATCTGTAAAACACATTTGAGCTACAAAATAAAATCATTCATCTACCTTTAACTTCAAATCAAGGGGAACATTACTGAGAAAGTCACAACAAGGTGGCATCCTTAATACATAATAATGACATATGCAGGAAATGCACCATTATTTACACCGGTGACGCGCTGTAAATTGCTGCCATCATCAGGAATAATTGTGGTGATTATTAATGCAGTGTTATGAACTGTCAGAATTGCTGTATGTAATTACATTTGTGCAAATGCTTCATTACCTGCCTAATGAATCTGGCATCCATGCACATGTAAACCACTGTTTTTGTTAACATAATGAAGGACATTTTTTTTTTCCCCCTCTTCACGAAGCTGCTGATGTAGAACTGGTTTGACCTATCTTAACAAAACCCAAGCATCCATTGCCACGAAACCTTTGATCTGGTTTGCTTTTTCACACTCGGCAGCCGAGGCAGAGGGAGTGTCGGCCATTTCAATAACAGCGTCCACAGAGCAAGGACGGGCCATTTCGATGGCGCCCAAAGACTGGCAGGTCGCGTCCGCTCCTCGGAAGAGGTTGCCTGCGCAGCGGCACTTACGTTCGGGTGCGCCTCTAAGTAGTTGTAGAGGACGTCGGCGCAGATGGTGAGGTCCCCGGCACTGAAGGGGTAGCTGCGGCTCCAGCCCTGGGGGCCGAACCTCAGCCGCCCAGCCACGCAGGCGTGGAAGTAGCACAGGGCGAAGAGGATGCTCTTAAACTCCTGCTCCTTGGAGCACACTTCCAGCGTATCCTGGGAGGAAAGGAAAACGTTCCGTCACCCATCGGTCCCGTTTCCAAGGGTCCGGGTTCGAGTTTTCGATGATCCTGTAAAGGCCCTGGAGGAGGATTTGGAAGAGAGAGGACCTGCAGTTTTCAGCAGGGTGTGTCCTACAAGAGCATCCTAGGAGACTGACTGTCCATTTGCCAGTCTGCGGACGCGAGAGGAACCCTTTCATTTTGCTTTAGCTGGTCTTCGGAATGCTTCCCTAGAAAATGAGAATTCATTTTGCATACTGCTTGACATCATTCTCCCGACCCCCCGCAAAACTATCCTTGTCAAAGTTGGGGAACAAATATTACTTAACCCCAAATACTGTTTGCCCCTGCTTTCACAGTGATACAGGATATATGGGCGCCTGGCCATCCATCCAAAGACTACTTCCCAGCCCCCCTGGAAGCCAGATGCTCTGCATAACCAAGTTTTTGCCACCGAATGTGAGCAGAAGTGACCTGTCCAACTTAGTCCTCTGTTTAAAAGGAAATGGTTTGCCTTGGTTTGTCGCCAAAACTAGACGGTTGGACACTCACAGAAGTCAGAGTTAGGATTTGCAGAGGGACCCATCAGCTTGGGTGTGCGGCTGACCTCACGGACAGAGTTGCCAGTTATATCTGAGAGGAATCACCTTGTTTGAATCACTGTACTTTTGTGCCGACTTCTACCAATACAATCACCAAGACCAATGGTTTCCTCCCAATGAACTAGAAATAAAATTCATTGTTGGGATGATAGAACGGCATATAGAAGGTTAATACACACACACACACACACACACACACACACACACACATACATATATCCCCTAGACTAGATCTGTAAAATATTTTTAATGCAGAAGGAAAGCTGAGTCCTGGTATGCTATGTGGATGTGGTCATGGCCCCAACTTAGCCATGAAATCAAAAGGTAACAAAGAGCCAGCTGATTCATGGTTTAGAGGTAGTACTCGACCCCCCTTAAGATTTGGCCGTTGTCTGAGGCAAACAGGAAAAGAAGGACGACTCCTTCAGCGGAGGTTGGGCGGCGGCAGAAGACAAGGCCAAACCTGTACCTTCCTGCCTTGTTCTTTAAAGCGGTCCAAGGACAGCCAGCCTGACAGCCAGGCCACCTATAAAGATACTTGGCATCCTTTGTGGGGGGTGGGGTGTCCGGGGGAGGATTTCAGAGCTGGTCTCCCGGGGGAGGGGCTTCTGGTAAAAGTTGAAGCCAGGGCTAGGTTTGTTCTCTGCTTCAGGACAGAAGCGCTTTTTGGTTTCTTTCTGTATCACTTTCATCGGAATCCAGGGCTACCACCAAATACAGTTCTAGAATTGGCCAGGCTACATACTAGGAAGCTTATGGGGTTTGAAAATATACAGCCCTTAAAAATAACTTCCCTACAACTATACATCAAATAAAAGGCCACCTTGTGAAGCCAGAAATGGGAAGCCATATAATTAGAATTCATTTTGAAGGATATAAAAATATATTACTGTTGATAAGAAATTTGTAGGGGACCAAATAGAAGTATCAAACTTTTATTTAGGAATTTTGACCTAACAAATCAGCTAACGCCCTACAGGGTTGTTGACAACTTTGTGGTGACACACAGGAGCTCTGAGTGACCTAACTCCAGAAAGGGCACATGGGAGTAGTGACTTTTAACCTGGTTTAAGCCGCTGGTTTTTTTATGCTTCTGGTAAGTGGCCAACCACAATTCTGATCAAAAGGTGCTGCGAACCTCTTCATAGATAGTTAGGGTGCACAGGTTTATTCCCATGAATTGCATAATCTGAATTAAAAACAAATCTTGTTTTCTAGCTTAATGGCAGGTCAGCATTCATAAAAGACTCTTTAAAATTTCAGGTTTTCTTTACAGTTTTCATTTGTGTGTTTAGTGTTGGCCAAAACAGGTTTGTTGGGAAGTTCATTTAGTGAATCACTTCGATTATGCTACTTACGATCAAATTTAGTCTTAATATTTCAGAGCATTCTTTCCACTAGATAAGAAATAATATACTCCTTGAAATTCTTAAGAATCTTTCCAATAAATGTAACCCTCAGTTAACAGAAGTGGCTTTCCAGATAGCAATGAAAAGAACGGATGCTTTCATGAAGAAACTAGAACTGGTGGTTTTTAGCTGGAGGACTTCATGCAGAGGCTTGGGGGATCTCTTTATCCCTATGACTATCTACAACACATTTTGAAAATGTGCATTTTATCAGACTATCAGAGGGGTCCTTACCAAAAGCAAAAACAAAAACAAAGGCTGAAGGACACCTGTACTGAAGCATAACTGTTAAAGAAATGCTCCCTTTTCACCAACTAAGACAGTTGTTTTAGGGAGTTAGATAAACCCTCTTTCAATATATCGAACTCCTCCTCTGTACTTACTCTGAGAATGTAATAACAGCCAGAAATTATGAATCGAGGGGCAATTAAAAAACAAATACATGCCCACCATAGTTCACAAAAAAGCACACTACAAATATGTAACTGATCCAACAATGTTTTTTTGAGTCCCTTCTGTTTACACAGTCTTCTGGGTTTACATAGGCTACAAATTACTCAGTTATTTAATTAAGTAATTAACTGCATCCTTCCAAACTATATTCTTAGATAGCTAATTATTATAATTCCTTTATAATGTTGGTTTGGGTATTGACCCAGAAGGTACTAGAGAAAAAGTGAAGCACAGACATACACACCCACCCACACACACACAAATCAAGATTCACTTTATCCCTCTGCACACGTTTCCTGAGCAGATGATGGTTCCACGTCATGGGAGAAGACCCTGACTGAGTGTCAGACCCGATTTCTCCTCTCTCACCTGATCAAAGTTGTAGAGAGCAGCATGTAGGTTGGCTAGCATTCCCGTGGGGGGCTCATTAGTGATCTTAATGGAATTTTCCAGGAGTCCCTGTGGGATGCGGTGCTCGCTCGGTGTGGGTGCAGACTCGGCACTCATGAAAACCCTGTAATCTCGGTGGCTTCCTTGGCTGAATCGTTCAAGGAGCTTCTCCAAGGTTCCCAGCCACCTGGCCACCAAGTGGACATTCTGAAAGACAGTATGATTTGTAATTCCTGCGAAACTCAAGTCTATTACTTAAATTATAGGAGTACAATTATTTTTTTCCTATACATCAATGTGTTGAACACTCAGAGAACCATGATATAAGTGTTCCTTTAATATCATGTTAGAAGAACAAAACAAAAAATAAAATTAAACAATGAACACATTAAGTGATCCAAGTCAACACAAGTTGTCTTTATAAAGCCAAATCCTCTTCCAGCACACTTACCTGCTTCTAACACCCCCCCCCCATCATTTCTGAGATGGAGTTGCCTGATACTCTTCTTTGTTAAAAGTCCAAACTCAATTACTGAGACTTATCTGGCTTAATTTAATCAAGTATAAAAACTAAAGGCCAGAGATGTACCAGATCTCCCACTTCATTTCTTCTGATGGAAACAACTTCTACTCAAACTCCTGCTCAGAATATCAGACCACTCAAATGGATGTGAGGGATGAAAGGCTAGCAGAAAAAGAAAACCATCAATCTTTGTTAAGATGGTCTATGTATTCCTTCCATGCTATTTTTCTTAAAACCTAGAACTGTCAGGAATTACAAAAGAAAAACAATGTTGTCCTAGCCCGTTTGGCTTAGTGGATAGAGCGTTGGCCAGTGGACGGGAGAGTTGTGGGTTCTATTCCGGTCAAGGGCATGCACCTTGGTTGTTGGCTCGATCCCCGGCCCTGTAATTAATGTGTAATTAATGAGGTAATTAATGGATGTATCTCTCTCACACTGAAGTTTCTCTAACTCTCCGCCTCTCTAGAAAATCAATGGGAAATATCCTCCAGGGAGGATTGATGGAAAGGAGAGGAGGAGAGGGAAAGAGAGAGGGAGGGGAGGTTGGGAGGAAGGGTAAAAGGAAGGAAGGAAGGAAGGAAGGAAGGAAGGAAGGAAGGTTGTCACCACCACTATCATTCTTTGATTTTGATATTTATGATTCACGAATTTGCTCCTCTAATACTAAGCTTGGTAGTTGGTGCTGGGAGAGAAGCATGAAGCCACACCTCACATGTTCTAGGCTTTGGAGAAATCCTTGATACAGTGATGGAAACACCACCCCCAGGGATATATTATCATTTCCAACGAAGAAAAAAATTTGATTGTAACAGCTACAAAAAGACAGAGAATGAAGGCAAACAGGGATGGGAATAGTAATGCGGGCACCTTCCTTTGAAACAAGTCTGCTATAAAATGACCTGTGCTGACTCAGCTGTTCACATCATTAGGCTTTTCTACCCTGGGCAAACACTGAACACCGCGAGGTGTCACGGGCTGAACTGTGTGCCCCCAGATTCATGTGCTGAAGTCCTAACCCTCAGCGCCTTAGAAGGTGCCTATCTTCAGAACAGGGCCTTCAGGAGGCAAATAAGGCTAAATATAGCCATTAGAGCTGGCCTTACACAGTATGAGTGGCATTGTTATAAGGGGAGATTGGCACACACACAGAGGGGAGACCAGGTGAAAACACAGGGAGAGGACAACCACCTACAGACCAAGGAGAGACCTCAGCTGACACCTTCACCTTGAACGTTGATCCTCCCAAACTGTAAGGAATTAAGCGTCTGTTTGGTTAAGCCACCGAATCTGCGATACCTTGGCCTGGCAACCGGAGCAAACTCACACAGTCGGCGAGGGCTCGAAGTTTCCGCCCCTACACGCTCGCTACCAGATTATAATGAGAGAACCTCTCACACCTAATCGCACTGCTCTTACAAGCAAGCAGGGCCAAACCCCAAAATAGAACCTGTTTTGCAAGCGCAAAACCAGGGGTGGGCACAAGTAGGTCTACACTTGGGAGTGTGTGAAATAGTGTTTATTCTTGTATTACTTATGAATTATTGTATTATGACTGTAAACCTACCATTGCCCACCCCGCAGGTCCTAACTTTCTATCTTATGGACGACAGCAATCCCTTACTTGAAAAGTTTGCTTGAAACACATGAAAACATATTCTAGGCCAGAATACCTCCAAGTGAGCCTGCAGAGGACAAGGGAACACACTTGGGGATCCAGCCTGGGGACCACTCTTTAGGACACTGCTCTGGGGCTGGTGAGATTTGGGCGCCTACTTGTAAGGGTAGCAAGACCTGTGGAACTTTTTAGCCAATCCCCATATATTGAAAACCACCCATTTTTGCCCAGGATAAGTGATATTTAAAGACCCATTATGTTGCCCGGCGCAGTGGCTCAGAGATTGAGCGTCCACCTATGAATTAGGGCAGTGGTCGGCAAACTGTGGCTCACAAGCCACATGCGGCTCTTTGGCCCCTTGAGTGTGGCTCTTCCACAAAATACCACGTGTGGGCACACACATATAGTGCGATTGAAACTTTTGGTCCATGTGCAGAAGTTGGTTTTCGGCTCTCAAAAGAAATTTCAATCGTTGTACTGTTGATATTGGGCTCTGTTGACTAATGAGTTTGCCGACTGCTGAACTAGCAAGTCAGAGTTTGATTCCTGGTCAGGGCATATGCCTGGGTTGCAGGCTCGATCTCCAGTGGGGCCACTGCAGGAGGCGGCTGATCAATGATTCTCTCTCCCTCTCCCTTCCTCTCTGAAATCACTAACAGAAAAATTTGTTTTTTAACCCATCATGTTAATTCACAAACCATCTGGCGTGGATCTGAGATAAGATAGCTGCCAGCCTGCACCTTTTTAATAGCTCTCTCTCCAGTGTGGGCTTTTGATAAATTGTTAGCTGAGTATTCTAGAGGGGCTCTGTCTGATAATAAGGAACATTATACAGTTTGGTTAAGAACTTATTGATATGTGCATGCATACATATCATATCCCTACACTTGATATAATTTACTGTGAATAACAAACAACATAATAAGTGTCCATTTTGTTGTTCTTTCTTCAAAGTGTTGCTTCTCTTTTAACTGTAAATTAAAGAGATACGAGAATCGTCCAAGATCTGGGATAGCCAAGCCTGGATAGTCTCCTCTCTCATTATTCTGTGCGCAGAGAATGTTACACAGCCAGTTAGGGGCAGAGTTGTAGGAGAAAACTGATAAACATTAAAGCAAGAGGCAAAGGAGAGAAGTTATGACAGGGCTGTTGGCAATCTATGCAAGCCCGTGCGCCCTCAAGGTCTGGTGGAGTGTCCCAGCTATGAGTCAGAAGAATGCTAGGGCTCCCTCTAGTGTATGTGTCTGTCTGTCTGTCTATCAATCTAGATACAGTGGTACCTCGAAATACGAGTGCCCTAACATACGAGATTTTTGAGATACGAGCCATCGAGCGAGCGATTTTTGCTTTGAAATACGAGCAACATTTGAGATAGGAGTCATCGCACAGATCCGCCGGCTGCACACGACCCACCAGTTTACCACGACTCGAGCGTCTCATAGTTTCCCACACCTCAAGGTTACGGAATGAATTAAACTTGTATCTCGAGGTACCACTGTATAAAGTTTTTTTAATCCTCACCTGAGGATATTTTTTCCATTGATCTTGAGAGAGAGAGAAGGGAGGGAGGGAGGGAGGAAGAGAGAGCGAGCGAGAGAGAAACAAACATTGATGTGTGTAGACACATCGACTGGCTGCCTCCCATGCATGCCCCAACTGGGACTAGGGGTCAAACCTGCAACAGAGGTATGTGTCCTTGACTGGGAATTGAACTCTCCACCCTTCAGTCTGAGGGCCGACACTCTTCACCACTGAGCCCAACCAGCCAGGGTGTCTCCTCCTGACATTTTTCCTTTTAAGGCACCATGCCTAGGAAATCCCTTAAAAGATGCTAGCCGTCCGTGTCAGCAGAGCCCCGAGGCACCTTCGGAGGGGTCACTGACGCTGAGGACATCGCCTGGACGCCCCACACCACCATGAATGCGAGGAAGGATCGGTCCCCGTGGCTGGGCAGCTCCGTGTTCGGATCCCGTGTTGTCCATGAGGACGGGGCACTCACCTGGAGGATGACCCAGTGTCCAGCCTGGGAGGCCTTCTCCAGCGCCATTTCCGCCACCGCCTCCTGCCCTTGCCCCAGGGACACGTTGTGGAGTTTTCCCGAGTCGATGGTGAAGCCGAGTCTTCTGCCTGCGGGAGGACACAGCACGAGGGAGGAACGTGAGCCAGGAGGTGGGCAGAGCCGGCCTGCTGGGCTCCAGCGGCCATGCGTGGTCACCGCTGCCACCGTCCAGGTCGCTTGCCTGCAGGATCCAAACTAAACCTCCCAACTGTCAACAGGCAGCCTCCTTGCAGGCCCTCGAGGCCTGTGGGAAACCAGTGGCCTGGATTGATGGTAAGAAGGCCTTTGACGTTTTGATAGATGGCCCGCACTGCTACTGAGCTTCACAAACTCTAGCAGGGGTAGCCAAGCAAGGCCCTCACAGAAAGGAGCAACATGTGGCAGACACCCCCTCTCTTTGGGAAGGGGCTGGCTCACCTCGTGTGGCCGCCCTGGAACTGCGCCCCACCAGGCCCCAGCTCTCTTAGCTGGTGTGCTCGGCGCAGGCCGCAGGGAATAGCAATAGCAATCCGGAGCGTAAAGCCACGGCGCCTCGCACGATCAAACAGGCTTGCTCTAATGACCGTTATTTAGTCGTGGGGGGCAGCCCAGCCCATGGGCAGGGAGCAAATTGCCCTCGGGCCCGCAGAGTCACCCGGTGGGAAATCGCAGGAAAGAAACGTGCATTATGCTAAGCAGAGGAATGTGCCATTTGGACATTTCTTCCCACTACGCTGTGTTATTAGTCTAACATTTCCCCACGCTCCATCTCCAGCAAATGGAGGGGAAAAAAAATGAGAGAAACTAAGATAACTGTCAACTGAAAGGAAGGGCGGAGGGCGGGCCGGCCAGCCGCCCGGCCACGCACCGAGGATCTCGAGGTCTTTGAGGGCATCCACCCCCGGAGACAGGATGAAGAACACTGGGGTGGCTGGGCTGCTGTCCTCAAGGGCTTTCGCCAAGTCCGGTCTGGTCCTCTCCACATACTTGGCACCCAGTTTTTCCTCCACGAAATTCCTATTAAAAACAAAACACAATGCAGAAGATAGGACCAGGGCTTGCTTCTGACCTTGCAAAGTGTTACAACTTGGATGAGCTTCAACCACAGGCCCAGGGAGAAAGCAAACTGCTGGAGACCAAATACTGTCTCCCTAATAGAGAGAGGTGGACAGGAGACCAGAAGGCTGGTCAGCCTTCATTGCTCTGAAAGGTCAGAGCTCATCACTCACTGTTTAGGTGAAACATTGTTGGCTGAAGCAGCCTCTACCTGTTTGTTTCCTGTGAATTTCTGTTCTTGGAATTTCCTGCCTAAAGGCTATGGGTGTGTCCCATAGTCCTAATAAAAGGGAGAAAAAGGCCAGAGCAAGGGGTAGTCCTTTCCACTAGAGGAAAGCTCCCGCCTGGCCCCCCAACATCATCAAATTAATACTTTTCTAGTCTATCTTTCATTTGTGTGCAGCCTCTTCCAGAACCTGAACCCTGAACCGGAAACCCTGAACCTTGCTCGATGTAGAAAGAGGCTCCCACAGCAAACCGTGTTCTTCACATGGAATGTTGTGCTAGAATGACTGTATGAATCCAACTGGACTCATACAGAATTACCGGGGGATGGGGCGGGGGTTGGGGGATCCCTCTCTGCTTTCGAAGCCCTGAACACCAGAAGCCTACATTCTATTTTGGGGGGCCAGTGAGACACCCCTCAGTACCATCACCTGCTTGTCTGTAGCTCTGTATCCCTCGAGTCCCCTGCCAGATCCCCCATTACTTATTAACAGCTCATTAGATGTGCCACAGTGCAATTTTCCAGCCTGCTGGGCTTCTCATGAATATACAAATGCCTTTTTGGGGTGTTTCTCACACAGGGAAGCTCCATTAAGCAGGGATTATTTTCCAGCAGCACCCGATTTAGCAGAAAGAAAGTAGCACCGAGCAGAATTCACTTGTAGAATGGGGTCCGGCAGAGGAGGCTGCACAGGGAGAATTGGCTGAACCAGACAAAGCAGAGGGGAGAAACAGAGGCACGTGAATGCCACGAAAGAGAGAGGAGCAGGGAAGGCAGTGGAGAACTCTGGTTGCCGAATGCAAATGAGAATGTAAAACGTGTGTGAATAAAGCAGCATATTACCGTTTGGAAGCCAAAACGGCAGAGAAAAAGGACACCTGAACCAAGATGTAGACAGGGCTTTCTGCTTTTAAATCATGCTGGCCGCACAGCTAGGGGACTCTGAGTGTCTCTCTGAAAGGAATTCACTTTTATTTGACATGTAAAATCTCTGGAGCCAAAATGCCACCATAGAATACAGACACTGGGAATGAACACCCGGATAACGCATTTCCCTGGCCTCTGCCCTCTGCTGACACCGCCTCTCTTCCCCCAACATTCCCATTCTCTCCCTGTCTCCCCTGCAGATTTCAGAATCAAGCTTTTCAGGAAGGATGTCCCGAATCCTGCTGAGCAAATTTGAACAAGAAGAGTGAGTACCATATCAGCATTTCAGCAGAATCACTTTCATCAGTATGAACCATAAATGCCTCGGGCAGATTCTCCCAGCCCCTGAAGACTGCTTCCTCCCGGTTAACCTGCATTTCCCAAGATGCCGCCTGCCCCACCTGAGCGCATAGGCCATCCTGTCAGGGCGCACCGCTCTCAAAATAATCAGCTTCTGTATTAGACTTTTCTTCTTCCATTCTTGCGGTAACTTTTCTTTTTCCGGGCACTCGGACTCCACCCACTTCCTCCACTGCTTGGCAGATCCTTCCACGTCTCTGTCGATGCCTCGGAATTCTTCCATAAGTGCTATTGCCTGTGATACAACAGGGGAAGGGACAGGAAGAGTTTTATCTTGAGCCTTTGCGATCAAGACTTGTGCCTGCAACGAGTCCTCTATAAACAAGTTGTGCCGGGCAGTCTGTATTTCCTCTCCGGATTCCTCTGCACCCTTTCCTGCCCTGTGCACAGGCCATCTCTAAGAGTCTCTTGGACGATGCTCCCTGGTTCCTGGCCTGGTTGGATTTGCCCAGTAGGAGGCAATGGCAGGGGACTAGAGGGCTGGGGAAGAGAGGCGTCAGTGTGTTTCTTACCAGCTCTGCCTCTGCAGTGACCCAGTTGGGTGTGTTCCGCTACCCAATGCCATGGCTCCTGCAGGCTGGCTCTCTCCCATCACTGGATGGATTTCTCAGTCATTTTAGTAACTGCTCCTTTTCCTTCCTTTGGCCATCTCAATTCCTGGTTGATTCTCTATTTCTTCTTCCCTTACTATGAAAATACACTCTACCTTTTGTTAAGCTTTTTTCAATCTCCCTTTGTGCTGTTTTCTGATGAGGCCCTGACCAATACACAATTGAATTTATACTTCTAAAATATCATTCTAAACAAACTGCAATTTAACATTTTGTTTCTTAAAAACTAAAGGTCTAAATACACCATAAAAATAAGTCTTCATTGCATAGAAATGGTTCCTTTTCTTAGGGGAAAAAAAAAAGAGTGGAGCCCAGCTTAGCATATGAAGAGCATCTTAGAGGAATCCCAGAGTCTGAGAATAAGCGACTAATTATAAAATAAAGAGAGTAGCGCCAGGCAGATTAAAAATTATTCATTTACATTTCTTGACTTTTTTCAAAGGTCAGAAAGACTATACATATTCATTAACAACTTTTCTGCCCATTAAATAGGCCAAACGTTCCTTTACTTCTAATAAGAAATCAGTCACTTTAGTTGTACCCCCGAGACAAATATAATAGTGTGCCAACAATAAATGAAAAATAAATTTTAAAAAGCAAAAAAAAAAATACTCTAGTAATATAACGATCAATTACCTTGTATTTCTACACCTGAAGTGGTCTGTATCACTTGGATTTTTAAAACTGTATTTCTACATTTGAGAGAACTGGGATTTGAAAACCCATGTTCCTAACATACCTTAATGGCACTCCATGACTGCGTAGTTAGAAAGTCGACAGGACTCAGGTAAGTGTGTTCAACTGTGAATCGAAGCAGGAAATCCAATTCAAAAGGGTCTATCTCTTTCTTTTTCAACAAAATCTTGAGAATACACAAAATTGAAGAGAATTATTTGGTTTACGCATCAAAATCATGACACAGTTACTGCTTAATAGATATGGTTAAGGAGCAGAATCAAGTCTTCCAAAAATTTATTTACATATATATATATATAATCTGTTCTATAATTAAAATAAGGAATAAGTTATGCCCATGATCTCGAAACCTTGATCAGAAACCTAACAGCAAACAGCTATGAAGGATGGTTTATTCTAATTTTAAGCCTCTAAGTAAACTATTTGAAATATGCTTTCATAGTTAAGCCTTCTGCTATTAGATGAAATATATTAAAATTTGTTTTACAAATCGGGAAAGCCTGAGATGACAATGGACTGAATTACAAACAGAAGGTAGAGCTGTTACTATAAGGTAGCACCTGGCGGAGGAATTTCATCCAAGACACTACGAGCATCGCACTAGGAACCGGAGCAAACTTTGGGCATTCTGATTATAGAACTAACAAGAAGTCCATAGGGCCTTCTGGGGGCCTCAGCTGAAAATATTCCCAACTTCCACCTACAGACATCATGAAGTTAAACAGATCAAATACTTGAATATTTCTGAATTCTAGGCATTTTCATGGTACCTTATGGGTGGTTCCATGCATGAAAACCTTTTATTTTATGGAAAAGTTAGTTAGTTCAAGGGCTTCCAAAACACGGGGGTTTATGCTTTTCTGCAGAAGTAGAGTATCTCAGAAGCAGAGATGGGAGACTTTGGCTCTGACTTGCTCACCTGAAAAGCCATCTGGGACAGGAAGGTGAGCTTGTCCTTCTCAAACAGTGCCTGGCTGGTGTGGAGGAAGAGGGCGTGGGTGATGTTCTCCATGAGCACCGAGATGCGCCCCTGTGTGCCCTCCACCCTGTCGGCCTGCTCCATGGCCCTGTGGAACAGCGCACTGAAAGCCTGGGGAGTTTAAGGAGACCGTTACAGGGTGGTCACTGGTGCCTGGATGTCTAGCTAGCCCCCAACAGAAAGGGCCACCCACAGTTTAAAGCAGGGGTTCTCAGCCTTCCTAACGCAGAGACCCTTTAATACAGTTCCTCAGGTTGTGGGGACCCCCAACCATAAAATTGTTTTCATTGCTACTTCATCACTGTGATTTTGCTGCTGTTATGAATCGAAATGGAAGTATCTGTGTTTTCCGATGGTCTTAGGAGACCCTGCTAGGTCGCGACCCACAGGTTGAGAACCGCTAGCAGGGTCGCCTAAGACCATCGGAAAACACAGATATTTCCATTATGATTCATTAACAGGAGCCAAATTACAGTGATGAAGTAGCAACGAAAATAATTTTATAGTTGGGGGTCACCACAACTTGAGGAACTGTATTAAAGGGTCGCAGCATTAGAAAGGTTGAGAACCACTGGTTTAAAGGTATCTATGGGGAGAGACAACAGGACAGGATTTTTATGAAAACTATAATTTGCTGTCATTACTATTATTAGCATAATTCCATAAAATCTAACTATATCTCCTCCCTACATGACTACACTGCACCATCCTCTGTGCATTTTTTAAATAACTGTTGAGCATTTAAAAAATGTGTATGTGAGCCATTCACATGTTTTCGTATAGGATATGTCTGTCCAAACTTTCTCTGTCAGTTTAACTGGGTTGGTTGTCTTATTGAGCTGCACACATTCTTTATATGTTATGCTATAAATTCTGTTAGATATATGTATGTATGTATTGGAGATAGTTTTTAGTAGTCTGTGGCTTGCCTTTCCAATTTCTTAATAATGTCTTTAGAAGATCATACATTTTTTAATGTGATAAGGTTCCATTTATCATTTTTTTCTTTCTTAAGAAATCTTTGCCTAACCCGAAGCCCAAAGATTTTCTTTATTTTTTTCTTAGAAATTTTATAGCTTATTCATTTTGAGTTAATTTTGTGTATAGTGTGATGCAATGGTTGAGTTCATTTTATTCCATGTGGATATTCAGTTGTCTCAGCACCATGTGTTATAAAAAATTACCTTCCTCTTTGAAGTGTGTTGCCATCACTAAAAAACCAGCTGACCATATATTTGTGGGTCTACTTTTGGACTCTCTATTCTGTTCCATTAATCTATGTATTTTTCTTTAGGCTGATTAGTAAAGGTTTGTAATAAGCTTTAAATCATGTATTTTGTCTCCATATTTGTTGTTCTTTACAAAATTTCTTTAGTTGTTTTAAATTCTTTGTATTTCTGCACAAATTTTAGAATCAGCTTAACAATTTCTCAAAAAAAAAGCTTTCTGGGATTTTGATTGAGACTGAATTGAATTTATACATCAGTTTGAAGAGACATGACATCTTAATAATAATGATCTTAAAATCATGATCTCGCTCTCCATTTATCTAGGCCTTTTAAAATTTTCTCAAGGATGTTTAGTTGCTTTCGGGATGCAGATCTTGTATTTGTTTTGTTAAAATTATCCCTAAAAGTTTCAGTTTTGAAAGCTATTATAAATAGTATTGGGTTATTATTTTCCTTGTCCCTCATATATAAAAATACAACAGATTGTTCTAAATTGATTTTATATCCTACAATCTTGCTAAAAACTCAATTCTTAGTCGTAGTAGTATTTTTGTAGATTTCTTATGATTTTCTACATACACAATCAGATCATCTGTGGAAACAAGAAGACAATTTCTCTTTTTTAAAAAAAAATCTGTGCCTTTTAATGTGTTATTGCATTAGCTATAGCAGTGAACAGAAGAGTTGAGAGGAGATCTCCTTGTCTTGTTCTGATTTTAGGGAAAAGCATTCAATTTTTCAACATTGAGTTATACTGATGTTAAGCTGTAGATCTTTGTAGATGCCCTCTGTCACACTGAGAACTTACCATCATCTACTCCTAGTTTGCTCACAGTTGTGTGTGTGTGTGTTTTTTTTTTAACCAGGTGTTGAAATTTGTCAAGTTCTTTGTCTGCATTCATTGAAATGATCATATGGTTTTTCTCTTTTATTCTAGTAATATGAAGCATTATATTGTGTGACTGTTGCATATTTAACCAATTTACATTCCTGGCAAATTCCACTTGGGCATAATATACCGTCTTTTTTATATATAGCTGCATTCGATTGGCTGCTCTCTCCTTGAGTAGTTTTGCAACAATGTTCATGAAGCGAGCAGCTCTGTTGTTTCCTTTTCTCATAATGCCTTGATGAGTTCTGGTATTTGGGGATACTGGGCTGACAGTATTTAATGTTCACTGCACGGGAGAATAATTAACCTTCTCCTAATACTCTGTGACTGTTCCACAACCTAATCCCACTGCTTTCAGTCCCCTACTCCTAGACCCTGCTAGTTACCTTGGTTCTTTTCCTCTTCTTTATTGCCCATATCCAATCCATCTCCAAGAATTGATTATTCTAGCTTCCGATTATATCACAAGTCTATTCACCTCTGAGACTTTTGTCACACCAGCCTTCTGTGTAAAGCCTTTCACTGGCTTATCTTGGCACGCAGACTGGAATCTAACCTCCCCATCAGAGCCAGGGGCCTCAGATGATCTAAACCTTCTCCCCTCTCTCGACTCCATTTTGTCATCCTCTCCCTCACGCATTACCCTCCACCCCCATAGGTTCATTCACTACCGGGAATCCCAAACTCTTTCATGTCTTACACTTCCTTATTTTCTCCCCTCTTCACAGGGCTAAATCCTATTTATCCTTCAGGAATCGGTTCTAAGGTCACCTCCTCCGAGAGGCCTGCCCTGAGCCACCAATGAAACAGTCCCACCATCCCTACTATGGCCTCTCATAGTATTTATCACTTTTACACACACACACACATACACACACATGCACACACTGAACCCATATATCTTCACTCATATCTGCGTGTGCTTTTTAAAAAAAACACCCAGCATATTCAGTGACCACCCCAGCATCTGGCATGATGACTGAGTTAAAAAACTATTAGTTTAAAAACGGACTGCAGAATGAATGGACACTACCCAGAGGCAGAACCGTGCAAAGCAGAGCACAGGCTTTGGAATCACAGATTCAGATTCTGGCTCGTTAAGTATGAACTGTGCCATCTTGGGCAATTTATTCAGAGCCTGAAAATGTTAATTTTCTTCTTTGAATAGGGGTAAAATAGTATACTATATTGAGATGTTTCAGGCATAAGAATGAACTAAAGTATGAAAGTGCCTTGCATGTACCAGTGGCTTAATAAGTAGTTGTTATCATTCTTTCTCCCTCACTACCAAAATAATACGTGAAATCTCTTTAAAGAGATCTACATTTTCACAAAGAAAGTACAGAGGCTTCAGGGAAATTTTTCTTACTTATATACATTAAACTCCTCAAGGCTGTTTAGGAACAAAAACAAGTATAAGGTTGCATAGTTTACCGGTAATTAACTCAAAGCCTTACTGAAAATTATAAACGAAAGTAAGAAAATGAGAGTGTTTTGGCTTCTTCCTTTATTAACTAGACCCTCATGACTTCTTACCGGGTGCACTAATGGCTTAAAAATAAATTCTAAATGCCCAGAAACAAGTTCCCGAAGCTAAGTGTCCTTCGCCTGTTCAGCATTACCTTCAAGGAGAACTGGTAGACCGGGTTGATTTTTCTGAGGTCGTTAATAACAAAATAAAGAAGCGCTGCTCTCGCGGCCACCGGCCGGTAACATTCTCGGGCCTCGTTGATCTTCTTTTCATTTTCTTTAGCTTCAATCACCTATGGTGAGAGCAAACAACATCAGTAACTTAACTGTTCATGTTCTCTATTCTTATCCAAGTGATGGAAGGGACGTATCTGAAAGGAGAAATTATTCGCATCAAAATAGGTAACAGCCCCAGCTGGTTTGGCTCAGTGGATAGAGTCTCCACTTGCAGACTGAAGGGTCCTGGATTCAATTCCAGTCAAGGGCACTTGCCCAGGTTTTGAGCTCAATCCTCATTGGAGGATGTGTAGGAGGCAGCCAATCAATGATTCTCTCTCATCACTGATGTTTCTCTCTCTCCCTCTCCCTTCTTCTCTGAAAAAAAAAAAATATATATATATATATATATATTTAAAAATAATATAGCATCTATGTACTTTGCTGTTCAAAATTATTAAATTCATATTAAAACAATTTTAATTTTATATTTACTATGAATATTAAAATATTTAAAATAATGAACATTTAAAATAACTTTTTCATAGGCGTTTCCAGGAGGAAGGGATATAATGCCAGCTGTTTTGATCACAGGTTGAACAAACTCGATGGTTTCGGTGCTACAGAATTTATTCCGAGTAATGTCACCTTTCTGCTCCCCCATCTCTCTTTCAGGGGTTAATAACCCAGATATATCGCCTCCCAGGGAGAGCTCTTACAAGTCTGCTGGGCCAATTCAGTGCCAATAACTTTATTAGTCAACAAGGTATACAAAAGCAGCCAAGGTCAATAATATACCTAATAGCCAGGCTTACTAAAAAGCCTTTATTCGAAGACTCTCGTGACGGTCTAGTTTTGACTTTGCACCAGAGCTTCCATATGCTCATATATTTCCATTTAGTTTATCATTATGTATCAGCCTCTGGGTACATTTTGAGAGATAATTAAAAGAAACCACTCTCAACCAACATATTCGCCGTTACTCAAGGCTCAACTATCTATTTCTTTTAGCCAGGACCACTGCTGGCCACTATATGATGCAGTTATTTCCCAAAACTTTTTTTAATCGACTTGATCCATCATAGTTGTGTATAAAAGGAAATAAAGAAAATGTAGAGCAGAGAGGCGAGTCCCTATGGCAATATATTAAGAAGACAGGGAGAGAGAGGCATTTTAAGAGACAATTAGAAATTAATTTGAAGGCTAAGACCTAATTTTCTTAATTGCTCTAATCTTTACCATCTCAGGAGCCCCCTAGAATTCCTTTGAAGTAAGAAAGAGAGCAATTTGGAATTCCATTTCCTTGCTTAAATCAAGGCAAATATATTGGGCGTGTGGCGACGCAGCCCCTGTTGGGTAATTAGCAGGTTGCTTGGCAGTGAGGCTATTCCAGAAAGCGAATAAGGCAGAGGTCCTCTGGTTTTGCCACATGGGACTGTAAGGGTTAACGGTCACTTGAGGACACCCACAGCGCACCCCCACGCATCAAGCGCGCTGGGACACAGGCTGGAGGTCAGCGGGGGGTTCACTCAATGAGAAACCTTCCGGGCTTTCAGGACGTGACATTTTCCCCGTGTGGAGAAGGCATCCGAGAACGGCGGGAGGCCATCTCTTTGCGCGGCCTCCCAGCCCTGATGGCCCGACACAAACCTTCCTCTCTAAGCGTTTCTCTAAAATGCGCCGCAGACCGGGACCCCCGCGGGGAGGCCGGAGGAGGTCCATCTGCCAGGGCCAGCTGCTAAAGGAAGCCCTTTCCGATCTTAGACCACCGGAGCCAGCGGGCCCCGTGTTCCTCAAACCTGGTCACACAGAACAAACAGAAGGCCCTCGCCAGTCTGGCTCAGTGGGCAGAGCGCCGGCCCGTGGACCGCGGGGTCCCAGGTTTGATTCTGGTCGAGGGGCCTGTACCTCGGCCGCAGGTGCCCTGGCCCTGGTCGGGGTGCGTGCAGGAGTCCATTGATGTATCTCTCTTACATCGATGTTTCTCTCTGTCTCTCCCTCTCTCTTCTCCTCTCTCTAAATAGCAATGGAAAGATATCCTCAGGTGAGGATTAACAACAAAACAAAACAACAACAACACATCAGGAACAAAAACTAGCACCACCAGCCGAAACCGGTTTGGCTCAGTGGAGAGAACGTCGACCTGCGGACTGAAAGGTCCCGGGTTCGATTCTGGTCAAGGGCATGTATGTATCCTGGTTGCGGGCACGTCCCCAGTAGGAGGCATGCAGGAGGCGGCTGATCCATGTCTCTCTCTCATCAGTGTTTCTAACTCTCTATCCCTCTCCCTTCCTCTCTGTAAAATATCAATAAAAAATATATTTAAAAAAAACAACCCCGCAAAAAAACAAACAAACAAAAAAACTAGCACCACCAAATAACAGCCCGAAGGAGTCTAATCTGAGCGCCTGTCTCTGTGGAACAGGAGCAGCACACTGATGCTAAGTGATGACCCACCGGTCCCCGCTGGGAACTGACCACACAGGGCTCCCCGCTCCTCCACGCCGGTTCACTCAGGCGCAGCGCGGAACAAGCCCCCCTGTGCCCTGGGCCGCGCCCCACCTTGTGCTCGATCTCGGCGGCCGTCGCCTTCGTGGCCTCCAGCCTCTCCACCAGCTGGCTGTCGCCCAGGAAGCTGCCCTGCGCGGCTGACAGGCGCAGGAGGAGGTCGTCCTCCAGGGACTTGAGCTCGATCTTACAGTCGTTCTGGTGCTTCGTCAGCAGCAGCTGCCAGGGACCGAGAGAGCGGAGGGAGCAGTGGTTAGAGTGCTGTTCTCCAGCGGAGCTTCCTCACTCACCCACCGCACGGGCTCTTGTAGAGGGAAGCGCACGGATGATAACGCTCAACAACGCTCTGCAAAGGTGTCAGACGGGGTTGCACGCGGGGTCCCGAGCGTGAACAAGTACCCCCATCACTTGGCACCGTGAACCTGGCGCCGCTCCCTCAGGAAGCCCCCCTGGAGAACTTCGGGTTCATACCGGGAAAGCAAGGGGCAGAGGGCGAAGACTCTGGGCTTTTAGAATTCTTTTTTAAACAATTGCTATTGTTTAACTCAGTGGTTCTCAACCTTCCTAATGCCGCGACCCTTTAATACAGGTCCTCATGTGGTGGTGACCCCCAACCATACAATTATTTTCACTGCTGCTACTTCATCACTGTGATTTTGCTACTGGTAATGAATCATAATGGAAATACCTGTATTTTCCGATGGCTTCAGGCGACCCCTGTGTTTTGGTCGTTCGACCCCCACGCTGGGGTCGCGACCCACAGGTTGAGAACCGCTGGTTTAACTCTACAACAGCCTTCTTCCTATGTTTATAACCTTACTATGGTTTTCTTGCTGTCTGTATTCAACATTGAATTTTAATTATTTTTTTCCCTAATCAGTGCACTTAAAGCCATACCTTTCCTTTAAATGTTAGTTATAATCAAAGACGAGTCCTTTACATTTTTTTTTTGGGTGGGGTGCAGTGGAGGGGGGAGGTATTAATCCTTACCTAAGGATATTTTTTCCCATTGCTTTTCAGACAGAGTGGAAGGAAAGGAGAGTGAAAGGGAGGGACAGAGAGAGAGGGAGAAACATCCATGGGAGAGACACACCTCAACTAGTTGCCTCTCATGCACGCTGACCGGGAGTGGGGAGCAAGCCCAAAACCCAGATATGTGCCCTTAACCGGGAATCAAACCTGTGACCCTTCAGTGCCCGGGCCAATGCCCTAACCACGGAGCCCCCTGGCCAGGGCAAGCCCCTTACATTTCCCAACCTCACTTCTCTACTCCTTGGGTCCGTTCTCTTGCCCGGGCTGAGTCGACCATGACCACCAACTGCAAAGGCTCGTGCCTGCAGCAACCCGGGCCCTGTCCCCAAGGCTCTGGTGCCGCTGCCTTCCCCGGTCCCCTGCGCCAAACCAGACCGGGAGCCAGCCTCCCCCGCCCGGGCACCGCCCTAACTACCCCCTTCATAGCAGCGCCCCGAATTTCTGCTCCTGCTCACACACGCCGTAAGGCCCTGGAGGGCAGGGGTCCCATCTAACACGCGTGTGCCCAGCGGTGTGATGTGTGCAGAGCACGGGCTGCGTGTTTTACCTTCAGCTTCTCCAGGTCTGGCCTTTCGCTACTGACCACCTCTGCCAGCAGCTGCGCTTCCAGACCGTCCTCTGTGACCGTGAAGTTGAGGAGGGTCGTCTGAGCCTGCAGCTCGGGCTTATAGTGGGGGTTGGCCAGCTTGGTGTGGAGGAGCAGACGGAAGTGCTGGTGAAATTCACACTCTTTGTCTCCAAGCCGGATGTACCTGAAGGGGACGGAACGGACAGTCAGGAGCTTCCCGGACCCAGGACGGATGTCACGCCCACCCTGCAGGCTGGGTGTGTAGCCGGGCCTCAGGATCAGGGGGTTCAGGGTTTTTCAGCGACTCTCAGTTTCCCTAAAGTGATAAAAGGACAGGGATTATTCCCCCTGAACCTCTGCGTACTGACGTTTCCTCATCTGCCCAGCGGTGGTAATAGCAGTCCTCACCTCACCGTTAAATACAATAAATCACACGAAGGACCCAAACCACCAATACACACCCGAAAAGATGCTCGACATCATTAATCATCCAGAAAACGCAAAGTAAAGCCAAAATGCTGACTTCTATTACTGTAACAACTGTGATTCACCTTATCGTAAATACTGCTATTCCTTATGGGTAACATGAGTATGTGTTATGTACACATCCGTGGACAGGTGTATGTATATTTAAAATGTACATGAATTAAACATGCATGTATACTTCGATCACTTTCCAATATGTGGGTCCAGGACAAAGTTGAAGAAGCCTCCACATGGCATGCCTGGCTGCTGCTCCTCCTGCTGATGATGCTCCTCCTCCTCCTCCTCCTCCATCTGGCACAGGACTGGGCTCTCTGCAACCAGCCTTCTGTTCTGGATCCCTGCTCCCCTGGCCCAGGGCACCAGGGACGGGCACTTCGTCCACGCTCTGCCAATCACAGTGCCCTTTGCTGGGGTGGGGGCTTGGGACAGAGAGGAGGGAGAGTTGGAACTGGAACCTTTGCTTCTGTTGAAGTCCCTCTGTCCTCCTGGTGAGCCGAGGAGCACAGAAAGACGCTCCTGGTTTCCCAGAGGAGAATTAACCAACATGCAGATGGAGGAGCGAAGCAAAGGGGCGTGCTCTGGGTCCCCCAGATTTCCAGGTCCCACTTTCCCTGAAGCCTGGCTGTACTGGCACTTCCGTGGCCAGGACATCCTGCAGCCTCTGTGGATCGCGAGCTGGATGGAGGTGGCTGCTGGGATGGCGGCAAAACGAGGAATGAAGACCAGGCCCGAGGGAGAGCCGGGTCTTTCCCTTTCCCAGCTGCTGGGAATTGTAAGGGCGTGGTCACCTGGCTCCATTCCCTGTGGGTTCTTTTATTCACTCGGTTAATAAATAAATATGTTTAAAACACCGACCAGGGGACAGATCAAAGGTTTGCCCAATTAAAGGATACGCAAAGGATCAGAATGGATATTTTTCCAAAGAAAATGTACAAATGGCCAATAAACACCCGAAAAGATGCTCAACATCATTCATCATCAGGAAAACGCAAATCAAAGCCACAGTGAGGTACCACGTCATACCTACTAGATGGCTATTGTCAAAAACCACAGGCAACAACAAGTGCTGGAGAGGATGGAATGAAATGAGAACCCTCAGAAACACCAGGTGGGAATGAAAATGAGGCAACCACTTTGGAAAACAGTATTGGCAGTTTCTCAGAATTTTTTTATTTCATTGATTTTTACAGAGAGGAAGGGAGAGGGATAGAGAGTTAGAAACATCGATGAGAGAGAAACATTGATCAGCTGCCTCCTGCGCGCCCCCTACTGGGGTTGTGCCCGCAACCATGGTACATGCCCTTGACCGGAATTGAACCTGGGACCTTTCAGTCACAGGCCAACGCTCTATCCACTGAGCCAAACTGGTTTCAGCAGTTTCTCAGAATTTTAAACAGAAAGTTATCATTTAGCTCAGCCACTCTACTTCTGGGTAGAGACTCCAAAAACATGGAAAACATATGTCCACACAGAATTTGTACACACATGTGTATAGCAGCATTATTCATAATAGCCCAAGGGTAGAAACAACCCAGATGCTTGATGGATAAACTATGGTATAACTAAACAATAGAATATTATTCAGCCATAAAAAACGGAAATATTGATACATGCTACAACATGGATAAACCTTGAAAACATTACGCCAAGCGAAAGAAGCCAACCACAGAAGACCACATATTATATGATTCTATTCATAGGAAATAACCAGAATAGGCAAATCAAGTAGGCAAATCAAAGGAGGTTTGATTGCTTAGGAATTTCAATTCTAAAATGGACTGCAGCTGCCCAATGCTGTGAAGATAGTAAGAACCAAGGAGTTCTCCACTCTAAAGGATATACAGTGGTACCTCGAGATACGAGTGCCCTAACATGCGAGATTTTGGAGATACGAGCCGTCGAGCGAGCAATTTTTGCTTTGAAATACGAGCAACATTTGAGATAGGAGTAATTGCGCGGATCGGCCGGCTGCACACGACCCACCAGTTTACCGCGACTCGAGCGTCTCATAGTTTCCCACGCCTCAAGGTTACGGAACGAATTAGACTCGTATCTCGAGGTACCACTGTATTGTATATATGTGAATTATACCTCAGTAACGATACTGCCAAAAAAGAAAAAAAAAAGAGAGAACAATCTATCAACCACTAACACTTGGACTTTATCGGTCTGTTAGTAAATCAGCCATGCTAACTCTGGTTTTTTCAGATTTTACTCATATGCTCACCATAGTTTCTCAAAGGCTCTTACTCTTGAGCATATTGAGCTGTCTCACAGGATGGTCTCATTTTATATGAACACATTTTTAGTTAACCTTCTTTTTGACTGAAGACATTTTCAACCATATCTACATCCAATTTCTCCCATTACTCGAGTTTCCCTTGCCAAGGTTTTCCAAAATAGAGCTCACAAGTCAAGTAAGCTCTGAGAAAAGCTTCCTTCGTTGGCACGAGCCGCTGTATCACTTTGGCCTAAGATGCCAACATTTGCATCAGTGGCTTCGGAAGAAAATCTTCAGAGTGAACGTTTTGCGTAGTTACTGCTTCCCGGGGTTCTCCCCCATAAGCAGAGCCAAGGCCGATACTCATTCACATCCACACAAGAAGAACACCCACCCTCTCGGCCAACCTCCATGCGCAGCCTGCGCTTTTCGGTTTACGGCTCCATCTCAGTTTCAGTTCATTCCTCCCCTGGCAAGCGTCTCAGAGATGCCAGGCCTGTCCCTGCCATTCATGATTTCAGGTTGCGTTTCCCCTCGTTTGCTCATGAAATTTCACTGGGACTGAGTTCATATTTTATACACTTCCTGTTGTAATCACTAACCCATATCCCCAGACGATAAGCGAATTTAAACATTTTTACACTTTTCTGGGTGAAAAAGGTGACGGGGAAAAAGAAAAAAAACAAACAAAAACCCCTCATGGTCACAGACAGCCGTGTGGTGTTTACCAGAGGGAAAGGGATGGGAGGAGGTAGAAGGTAAATGGGGGATAGATGTGATGGAAGGAGACTTGACCTGGGGTGGTGAACACACAGTACACTGTACAGATGATGCTGTAGAAGGGTATACCTGAAGCGTATGTAATTTTATTAACCAGTGTCACCCCAATACATCCAATTTAAAAAACGGGAGTCCAAAAAATCCCCCAAAATAAACATTTAAGTTTAAAGGAAGTACACCGAATAAACAGTCTAGAATTTTTATTGTTGTTGTCAAGGAATAGCTCGTGGCAGGATTCGGAACTGCAGTAAGAAGTCAAACTAAGTTTGAGATTTGGGTAGATGGTGTGTATATAGGAGAGAATCAAAACAAGCCCTCAGACCCTGACCGGTTTGACTCGGTGGATAGAGCGTCGGCCTGCGGACTCAGGGGTTCCAGGTTCCATTCCAATCAGGGGGATATGCCTTGGTTGAGGGCACATCCCTAGTGGGGGTCATGCAGGAGGCAGCTGATCGATGTTTCTCTCTATATATGTTTCTAACTCTCTATCCCTCTCTCTTCCTCTCTGTAAAAAAATCAATAAAATATATTAAAACAAACAAACAACAACAACAACAAAAAACAAGTCCCCAGCAAGACAACGGACATTTCTGAAAGTCACAGGCCTCAGGAGAAATCCCTCTTGGACAGGGGTTGGAGAACTCTATCTATATAGGGCTTTGCAGGCCACATGCATCTCTGCCACATCTTCTTTGTTATTGACAACCCTTTAAAACAGCGGTTCTCAACCTGTGGATCGCGACCCCTTTGGGGGTCAAATGACCCTTTCACAGGGGTCGCCTAAGACCATCAGAAAACACATATTTCCCATGGTCTTAGGAACCAACACACCGCTCCTCGGCGTAGCAAAGTGTAGCAAAGTAGTTTACTGTTGTCATATGATGACTGTTACCCATGCTACACCACGATTCAAGACAAAATTTCATTTATTTGTAATTAGAAATAAATATTTCACAATATATAATTACATATTGTTTTTGTGATTAATCACTATGCTTTACTTATGTTCAATTTGTAACAATGAAAATACATCCTGCATATCAGATATTTACATTACAGTTCATAACAGTAGCAAAATTACAGTTATGAAGTAGCAACAAAAATAATTTTATGGTTGGGGGTCACCACCACATGAGGAGCTGTCTTAAAGGGTCACGGCATTAGGAAGGTTGAGAACCACTGCTTTAAAACAACTGTTAGCTCTTCATTAGTTATATATGTGTCAAATGACAATGTTGCACACCTAAAACTAATATAATATTGCACGCTGACTATAATTTTTTTAAAAAGCTGAAAAAAGAAGTCAAAGATAAACAGCAGCAGCAAACCATTCTTAGCTCGCAGGTTCGCAGCACAGGCTGTGTGCCATGTGCCACTCCAGAGGGTCACACCAGGTGGTGGCCTGAGCGGGACCTCCTCTCAGTGCCACGGCAGCTGATCTCCAAGGATTTCCCAGGAGCACCACGCTCCAATGTTTTCCCATCACCCACAGTGCACAACCCTGCTTCCCCTCCAGGGGCTTTCAAGGAAACACACACCACAAAACACCCGAGACTGGCCAACATGGGTTATGAGGTTCGACGATTTTGCAGGCGACAAAGCCATTAACTGGTTAAATATGTGCTTCATGACACGGCTCCATAAGGTGGCTCGGAGGGGACTCCAGGGCCATCTCAATCCCACTTGCGTGTCTACAGAGGCCCTGAAGCACTCAGAGCTGGGGAACCAGAAATCTCTCTGCCGGATTTTCTCTGTGAGCAGCGCTAGTTGGAGGGACTCTGCTAAGCTGATGGAAGAGATAAGGGTGTCTGCCTGTAAAATTGGTTTTACAGTTTTGCTCTGAAACCTTCTTTCATAAGCTTAGATTTCCCAGGGATAGTAAATTATCCTCAGCTGGGGTGTTTACGATCTACAAAAGGCAAGAACTACCTAATGACTCAGTGGGTTTTATCGCTGCTGCCAGGTTAATTTTTTGGTTAATCTCCTACCTGGGAAAATTAAATGGATGGCTAATGCTCTCTCAGGATTGGAAGGATCGGAACGACGACCGAGTTAAGCAGAGGGGTGGGAAAAGCCAACAGTCCTTGTGCTGTTTGTGTGAAAGACGGGAATCCAGAGGTCGTGACTTCCGCACCACAGAAGGCAGCTGTGAGCTCTTGAACTTAAATCTTCAGTGAAAAGCAACAGCAAGGCATGAAGAGCAGCATACAATGTACAAGTGTGGCTACTGTAAAAAAAATTATTTTATTGATTTTTACAGAGAGGAAGGGAGAGGGATAGAGAGCTAGAAACATCGATGAGAGAGAAACATAGATCAGCTGCCTCCTGCACACCCTCTACTGGGGATGTGCCTGCAACCAAGGTACATGCCCTTGACCAGAATTGAACCTGGGACCTTTCAGTCCACAAGCTGACGCTCTATCCACTGAGCCAAACTGGTTTTGGTTGTGGCTACTTTTTAAAATGAGTAGTTCTTAACCTACTTTCTAGCCCTATGACCTCCAGGAACAGTACATTTTATCAGAGAAAGGAGGGAGGGAGGGAGGGAGGGAGGGAGAGAGGGAGAGAGGGAGAGAGAGAGCGGGAGAGAGAGAGCGGGGGAGAGAGAGAGAGAGAGAGAGAGAGAGAGAGAGAGAGAGAGAGAGAGAGGGTGGGGAGACAGGAATCTGAATTTGCAGGGGAGTTCTGCTAGAGGTTGACCATACATTCTCCCAATGGAGAGAGAGCCCCCTGTCTGCTTCTCATTGTCTGAGAATTGCTGGCTTAGCGGTGAGAGACTAATTATACGAACATGCCCTGAAATAAAATGTGTTTTCCCAGTACAAACACCCTGGCTTAATTGGATAGGGTTTAGGGTGAGTCAAAAACATTGTTTCACCTACCACAGTTGTCATTTTAAGGCAAGAAGATCCCCTAGTGATCTTTCAGCTGATTCCTTTTTAGGAACTCAGTGAGTTTATGACCTGTCCAAGGTCAGATAGCTGAAAAGCAGAGTGGGGATTAGAACCCGGATCTGGATTCCTAGTATAAAGTTCATTTCACTGCATCAGACTGCAGGTTCATTTGCTCTGCTGGATGGTGACAGCTTGTAACCCTAACCTCTATTGATCTGTCTGACCATCGGTGACAAGAGGGTACCGAGAGAATATGACTGACTCATGACAATCAATGGCCAATAGACAAAAACAATCTAAAGACACAGCTCAGAGAATATGTCCTGCTGATCTCTGGGTAGGAATTCTGTCCTTGTTTATGAAGGAGAAAAGCTGATTATCAAGGTGCCCAGCCCCAATCCAAGAGCTATGATTTCTGATAGATACTTTCCTAAAATGAATTACTTATAAAGTTATAAAAATAAATCACAACCTACACGAAAGTTTTCTAACTCCTGGCTTTCAGGAAAAGAAAATGTGGTATTTTAAGTATGCCAAAATGCCCCCTCCTTAGCTGACATATTGTGTCATAAAGACACTCATCTACAGATGAACTGTAAATTCAATTTTCCATGTCAGGTTTGCATAAAAATCAGGTATACTGGGAATTCCAACGTTCTTTCAAAAATTTATTCAAAATCCAGCCCAAAGGTGTCGTGGGATGAAAAGATGCCTAATTTCCTCAAGTCCTGAAAGGTCACTATTTGTTGAGAAGGACTGATATGCAAATGACATGAAAAATACTTGCAAGTGACTTATCGGTGACTGTTCACAGCCATTTCTCTGATAAACACAGGATACATTTCTCCCAGTGTTCAGATTTACCTGATCGCCAGAATCTCTGAGTAGAAAGAAAGGAAGTATTGCCCCAGTATAACCAAGACGATTGTCTAAAATTGAGATTATCATCTGGAAACTAAGGAAGTATCTCTCTTGTTAGAACCGTTCCCGATATTTAGGGTAGCTCCTTGGAAAATGCCATCAGTCTTGGATCATAGAGACCTAAATAAACGTCTTTACCGACCAGAACCTGAGCAAACACCATCATTTTTCATCGCCATCTGACACCAAACGTGGAAAAGCAGCATCTCGCATTAGAATGAGGACTTGCACCTGTGGCAGATCGAAGTTTTTACTGAGGAGGAGCTGCGCTGAAAATCTTTTTAAAAGGAGATTTGCAAAACCTTTCTCCCAATGCTGTCTGTCTGGAGAGAAATTTCCTAAGAGAGTGTCTCTCAGGTGGACAATTCAGACAGCTAACAAGTCACCCGAATACGAGAAATTCCATTCTCCAGGGCCTCATCCGAGCTGTTCGGTCAGAGTAAAGAGATAGCAGCTGGGTCTTAAGTAAATAATATAGTCCCACTAGTTGGAAAGAAAGAAACACTTAGGAGAAGGAAAAACAACTTTTCAACCGACACCTAAAAGCCTTCCTGCATACCCTGCTGTTTAAAATTAAAAGCTTCTACAGGCGACTTGCGAGCTCCAACAGCTCCGGCTGAGAGCAGCCAAAAGGATCAGGTGGAGAGCAGGGGAAGGGAAGTGTTACTTAGCAACCTGGGCAGAGGTGTTACCTAGCAACCTGAGCAGGAGGGGCTGTTCCACTTGGTCCAACCTGGTTTCTGCTGAAAGCCGCACAGCTGGCAAGACTTGCAAGGAAAAGAAGAAAGAAGAGTCCTGGACATGAGTTCACTGTCTTGCTGCTTCATACACTTAACATAACCAACACATCCTTCTCAGACAGACGCAAACTTCAATTAGAATAAAACAAAAGAAGATGAATGTTGCAAGCGTCTAGGTACCACTGAACAGGAAAAAAAAAAAAGGAAACCAAAAATGAAAATCAGATGATTTCCTTTTTGAGAGGTATAAAGTATATAAAACATATGTATTTTATATATTTCACGACACCCATTTTTAAATATTATAATGTGCCATGAAACATAAATTCTGGTTCCATTTATATTTGTTTGCCCTTTTAAAAAAATTGCTTTTTTGAAGGAGAGGATCTATGGTTCTGAATCTGTGGCCCTAGTTGGTTTTTACTTTCAGATAAAAATGAACAACATTAGCAAGAAAACTGTCAGTGTGTGAATGCACTAACCATAGACCCCGAGTATTACAATTAAAAAAAAATCTTGAATGAACTTAGGAACAGAAAAGGTATTTCCTGCAATTAAACTTTATTTTGAATTTAGAAATCGGGAGAGCCTAGAATGCTGAATTATCTTCTATGAAGACATGAATTTAACTTGAAAATAAAAATATTCTGACCCACAGAGACATGAGAGAACTGGATCACTCCAGAGATTACTTGAAACCACAAGCTTCCAGCTCAAGAGAGACATTCTATTACAGTGTGGGATAGAATTGAACATGATTCTGTCTTAATTCCCACTGAAGACCTCATTCAATAAGATCTATAATCCTATGTAATAAAAGGCTAATATGCAAATAATCTCCCCACTAGTGGGAGTTCAATGGATCGAGAGTGAGACATATGCTGACCACCAGGGGGCGGTGCGGAACATGGTGGGAGTCAGTAATGCAACGCTGGCAGTGGGCGGCAGTGGAGATGCTGTCAGCTCCAATGGGCCCTGACGAGAGTGGGAGCACAGTGGGATGGTGGAGCAGGTGAGTGGGCAGGCGGCACCAGGTCAAGGTGGGTGCGAAGGGTGGCCACAGTCGGCAGCCGGCAGTAACTAGGGACCCGATCCGTGCACTAATTTGGTGCACTGGACCACTATCTACATAATACAATCGTATGGCATCAACTCCAAAGGCAGCAACTTCTTATTTAATCAACTGAAAACCTGCAAACTAAGAGACTTCCTTGTATTAGTTTCAGCAAGACTTTCAGGAAACCTTGCCATTACAAAATATCTATAAAATACTCTTCTCCCTTTCATGATATTACTTCTACAAAAATAGAAATGTATGTCACGCAGTTACTATTTCTATTAGTTTTAAGTTTCTTCCCAGGGAATACTTCTTAAACAATATTACTAACAAATAACTATGTAAAAATAAATATAGGATAATGTACAAAATGCCTTTAAAAATATTTATATGCTCAGAAACATATATGCATTTTCCAATCAAAATGCATGTTGCAGTAAGGTGACTCCAGCTAAAAGGAAAGTTTATAAATTCTTTTAATAATGTTTGGGAGATCTGAAAGATTACAGAGATATAGTTTTATGAAGATGCTTTACGCTCCAGCAACTTCTCTAATATGGAAGCCAGTAAATTTGCTTTGGAAAAAAGTACATGTTGATAAATCTTCCCAGATATGTTTTCTGTCGATGGCTACCGTAAGATATATTTTACTTAAAATTAGGATTGTCTGGAGTTTGGTGAATTTAATTATTTGTAATTACCCAGCTGTTGTCAGCCTGTGGTCATTATGACAGCGGCATCTACTATGTGGGTCAGGTTCAACTGTATATCTTCCCAAACACAGGTTTAATGTGCTATTGATGAAACCATTACTAGAACCAAATTAAAGTCGGGGCTGATGTATTGGTCCACAGGGAGCTGTCAGACATGAAAGGAGTAATTAGTATTCATTACTTCATACTCCACAACATTCCAATTATTAATGAACTTCAACTTTTGGGCTATGCTATATCTATCACAAGCATCTTCTCAGACATTCATTATTAGGAAGAATAAACTAACATTAGTTTTTTCAAACCCCACCCCCCCACAAAGAAAAAAAACACAGAACTAAGATAAATAAAAACACTATTAATAACCGGACATTTTCTGAGGTGCCTTCTCTCAGGAGTTTAACAGTATTATTCCACCTGCATTTGTGGAGTATGATGCAATAAAGATATTCTGGGTAATATGCCAGCTTTCAATCCCCAGGGTTTCTCTCTCCCTCTTCTTGTTTCCACCACTATTCTGTCTTTATAATGCAAAAGGAAACATAGAAAAAAAATCAAGTGTTCACTGTTGGAGATCACAAAAGGAACACCTATTAGAAAATTTACAAACATGTAGATTCGTTTGGGATGTGATCAAAGTAAATTCAATTTTTTCTGTTCCTTTTTTAACATTGCAATTGGGTTTCTATCTCTATTATCAAACAAAGGACTTCAACATTTTTCCTATTAATTATATTTTTCATCGTTTTCTCCCAGTTTTTGTTTCATTAAGAGAAAGAAAAAGAATTCCTGTTTCTACCAATCTAATTTATTTTTCCATACTCCCTTCTAGCTTGCATATGTGTGAATATGTTATAAAGTCTCTCTCTCGATTTTTTTTGTTAATCTTCACCCAAGGATATTTTTCCCATTGATTTTTAGAGAGAGAGAGAAACGTAGATGTGAGGAAGACACATGATCGGCTGCGTCTCGCACATGCCTGGACCTACTGGGGCCAGGGATCAGAGCTGTGATCCAGGTACTTGCCCTTGACTGGGAATTGAACCGGCAGCCCTTGGGTGCACAGGCTGACATTCTTATCACTGAGTAACACCAGTGAGGGTGTCTCTCTTTTTAAAGAGTTACATGAGGAACCAAGAGAGCATCTGTTTTGTTTAAGCATATTTCTTATCAGATGAAAAGGATAAAATCATTTAAATATCAAACTTTATTCCAAAGTACTTTTAAAGCTTATAAAAAATTAGTCTAAAATTTTTGAGTGTCCTCATTTTTCTTTTTTTCCGTTCAAAAATAAGAGGTGGGAAAAAATAGGATGTAGGAATAGTTCCTCCTGGGAAAAAATGGCTAGTGGTATTAAATATGATTTCATTTTTTATTATAGAAAACAGCAAAAGGGTGAAAAGTCCCTACCTCAGTTCCCTGAAAGTCTTCGCGACTCTTGTGCACTACAGATGAGCACAGGGATCTATGTGAACACTTTGGAAAACAAGGTGGCCTTTCCAAGTCTCTACTATGGAACTGACAACTCCCTGCCATGCAGTCATCTCACCAATGGCTCTGGATTCCTTTTACTGTTTACTAGAGGCCCAATGCATGAATTGGAGACGCAATCCTCTCCAATCTGGGACTCCTCGGGGAATGTCTGACTGCCAGTTTAGGCCCGGTCGGGTCTAAACCAGCAGTGAGACATCCTTTTTGGGATCCGAGATGGCTGGCTCCTAACTGCTCACCTGCCTGCCTGCCTGATCGCCCCTAACCCCTCTGCCTCCCTGCCAGATCACCTCAACCACTCTCCCCTGCTGGCCTGATCACCCCCAACCACTCTGCCTACCTGTCTGATCACCCTTAACTGTCTCTGCCTCACCGCCCCCCCCCCTCCAACCACCACCATGGCTTTGTCCAGAGGATGTCCAGTCTATCTGGTCTAATTAGCATATTACCATTTCATTAGTATAGATAGGTCTGTCTTTCCCTGGGGAAATGTAGCTTCTTTAAGAGCAGGATCTATACCTCATCATGGTTTATACCTGATGGTTTATACCGCCATGCTCAGAGAGGTTTATTCAGTGGCTGGTAAAACATATAAGCATTACTAGCTCTCAGACTCTCTGGATATAGATACTCCAAAAACATCTGTATGGGAAAGGGAAGTGGAAAAAACTGAAGCTACAGATTTGAAATTTACCCTCATACAAGTGATTATTCTCACACCTAAGAGTTTAGTATGACTGTTAAGGTAATAACTGTATACAATAAATAGAGATTTTGATATTCTTTCATATCATTTTAAATTCTTTTAACCTTTTAAAAAATGCTGGAATGACATGATCAGCTCTACAAAGCCTAAAAGATTATACATATTCAGAAAGAGAGAGAGAGAAAGAGAGAGAGAGAGAGAGAGAGAGAGAGAGAGAGAGAGATTGCCACCAACTTTCTTACACCTAAATTGTGTTACTAGAAGTCCAAGTTAAAGCTGGAGAACATGTATCTTACTGACAAAAAATTTTAGGTTTTCATAACAGAGTCAGAACCTTAATAACAAGGATTTCACTTTAGTGACATTCAAGCTATTACACTATATTTTTAACACATCAGACACAGCTGCAATTATATTTATGTTAGAGTTGCAGTTTGTTAAGTGGCTTATTAGACTGTTCTAAATGTAAGTCTGGGTAAATTCTGGTTTATTAAACAATTATAAGTTGTCAGTCACTGCAAATGGATTTACTTGGTGAGATGTATAATATATTCTATACTCATTGGTTAGAGTCTATGTAAAAAACAGAAGTTAGTCACCTTCCAGCAGGCCTGTTTCCACTTACCATTGCCAGGAATAATCTAGTGATGAAAAAGGAGACAGATACCTTTGAGAGATTGGGCGTCAAAGAAGGGGGTTGGGGAAGTTCTGAAATTACTCCTCTGTAAAAGAGAGAGAGAGAGAGAGAGAGAGAGAGAGAGAGAGAGAGGAAGAGAGAGAGAGAAATGCAGTGAGATATGTCTAGTGGATGTTGGTTCTTGAGTGAAGAGTCACCAAGAGCCTTTGGTATGCCCTGATCTCCCGACATCCCCTGAGGCCATGCAGGCCTTGGAGACATAACTGTGACCTCTGACCTTTCACACACTTACACAAAAAATGACCTGGTGAGTCCTTGGAAATGGCATCACTGCTCTGGGAGAATGTCCAAGAGAGTGGGGTGGCCGGGGGATGGCAGCATTTAGAACATCACATGGGGGATATGCCCACTTTTTGAATATATTTTTTAAATCCCCACCCGAGGATATTTTCCCATTGATTTTTAGAGAGAGTGGAAGAAAGGGGGAGAGACAGTAATATCAAAGTGAGAGAAACACATCGATTGGTGGCCTCCAGCATGCCGCATCCTGACCAGGGCCCCCGGCTGGGGAGGAGCCTGCAACCGAGGCACATGCCCTTGTTGGGAATCGAACCCGGGATCCTTCAGTGTGCAGGCCGGTGCTCTATCCACTGAGCAGAACCAGCTGTTCCCACTTTTTGGTAGTCCATCTCTGTGAAATGTTGGGGATGATTTTAGGTATCCATTAATGAATTCTTTTTTTTTTTAATGGTTATATTGTAAGTATATTAGAAAAAAATAGAACTAGCACAGTAAACCCCTAATTTTGTGGATGCTATTACTTGCAATGAAGCTAACATTAAAAAAAAAATAGTGAGTGGACTTTAAATTGGTGTCAAGAAAAATATTAAGTACATAAGGATATAAGTGATTTGCAGTTCTGACGAAAAAGGTAGTTTTGCCAAGTACTGAAGTTTGAGAAACAATGGTATAAATTAATAAAGGAACAACTAGTCGCAGACTTGTGACAATGCAGGTCTTGTCTGTGAGGCAGGAACTGGGCAGCATGAATCTGATCCAGCAGACACACAGTCTGAAAGTCTGGATCGTATTGAGGTGGCTTTGGTCTTGGAATGTAGGCTCCATGGAATGAAAAGTCAGAAACATCACCGAGAAGAATCCAACAGATCCTGCCTGGTTATGAGGCTGAGACCTAGAAGCTGATGATCAAACTCACATGTAACCCCAAATGTGTGTTAAAAACTCAGCCATACTCACTTTCCTTTCCTAATCGTGTTCCTGCCAAGCAGTGGGTCGAGGACGGGATCTACCGTTTCCTCCAGGTTTTCAATTAAGATGACATCTCCGAAGGCCAGAGCCGCTTCAATGGCATCCAAAAACCTGCAAATTCCATCCGGACAGAGACCACAACATGTAAGGAAGCACAGGGGAAACGTTCCAAATTATTTCTATTAAGTTGTATTAATTTAAGTGGGACAGATTAGAGGAAACTATTTTGTAGAGTAGTGTTCTTCCTTAGCTAGATTACATGGAAATTAAAGATTAGGTTTTTGAAAGCATTGTGGAGAATAAACTTATTGTGCTTAGCAGATATCTTGCAGAAACCTGGCATCGCATAGCCTAGGTAACCACGAGTCACCTGGCATTGGGAGGCCAAGGACGACGGGACCCTTACAGCAGCAGATCGGCTGGCAGCCAGCAAGGACCAATAAAAACCTTTCTCTCCGCTGATGCCCTTGTCCGGCTCAGCCCACCTGTCCACAGGGGCCTGAAATAAAAACCTCTTTTGATACTTGATGGCCTCATGTCCTAGGTGTGTGACCTTGACCCTCTCCGAACCTTTCGGGTTTGAGATCAATTTCAGTTCTATTTTCCCAAGTGAAATTCAATAGTTTGAATTAATAAGCCCACACATAAATTAGTTCCTTTTGATGGTCATCGTGGTTGAAATAAATAAAACTATCCAGACATCATAAATTTAAATGTATTTGATGGGACCCTTTTTCATTAAAAAAATTCAAATTCTATCAAATGTCTTACGGGTTTATCAAACGTTCATTTTTTAAATCTTTAGGTTCAGTCATGTAAAATGGTGAACGAGCATTTTATTTCATTCTCATTCTTCAAAAACAGTCTCTCCCCTTCGAAATTAATGTTCTCCAAATATTCAGATGAGCGGGGAGGACATTTATCTGCACAACTGCAGATATTCCTTATTTCATTTTACATGGGAAAAGATGACAGACGACTCAAATGAAATTATCAGTAAGTCCAAAGTTATTCAACATGAACTGAACACCATCTATATACAAGAGAGCTTTCCACTGATCAGATAGCATTAGCAGGCCCAATAACAGGAAATCTCAGAGTGGATTCAAGTCTCATAAGTGACATGTAATACTTGACTAAGAAATCAAATTACCTTCGCGTACTCAGCAGTAGGACTTACAGCCATGTCAAAGCCCTACTGCAGGCAAAGGGTACACATCAGTAAGCCTGTAGGTGCAGCTGGCAATGCCTGTGACATGCCAAATGCTCTAAAGGAGGATCACGATGCATCACATTTCCAGTCCTGGTCTGAGGAAATTGACGTGTTTTCCCTCTCAGATGCAGGGTTCGCTCTCACCTTCAATCTGATTTCCTCTTCAGCTAAGTGGGAGCGGCCCAACATGAATGCTTTTCAACAGAAAGACTTTACATGAAACAGGATCAGGCAGACGGCAAGCACCACCAAACTGTCACGTTTTCCAAGTGGCAGCGAGGTCTACCAAATGCCAGGCCTTACATCAGACCCATTTCACACCAGCCAGAGAGAAAGCCAACCCCTCAGACCTCACCTACCCTTTCTGGCCCAAATGGGTGACTTTCAGGTCAGTCCCGTACTTGTTCTTGATCCACTTCACCCCCTGCTGCTGGGGATCGATCAGCAGGGGCCAGCGCTCACAGTGCGTCAGGATGGTGGCGTTTTCGGTGGACATTCTGTCACCGGGCAGGCCTTCATTATTCCAGGCGGCGATGGTGGCGTCGTCCGTCAACATGGCAATCAGATCCCGGCCTTCGGTTATCGGAATGGAAACCTTTAAAATCGGAGTTAAATGCACCGCATCAAGAGTGGGGCAGGGCAAAAGACTCAGGATGACGGACAAGGAAAGAGACTCAAATCAAGAGAAGCCATACAAGTTCTCTGTGGACGCTGGGGAGCCAAACAAACTCTCACCATGAGATACAATCTGAGCCAGTGAGCCCCGTATTTTACCTCTTAGGATTCTGTCAATAGCGGCTTTATTCCTGTCTCTATCTAACCTCGAGGGGCTTTGCCCGCCACACACATCTACAGCTCCTCCAACAAGATGAGCATGAACTTAGCCACCCGGAAGTACGGTGGATAACGGAAATGTATTTGCCCGGTGGAGGGATCACCTCCACGTAAGCCATGCTCAGAGCGGGACATCTTGCTGGGACATTTCATCTTTTACGACAGGCCGTCACCACAAGGAGATGGCGTCTCCTTTTGGGATGGTTAATGGGATGCATTCACTCCGTCAGCTTGCCGGCTGTGCCCAGGCCTACACTATGATTGGAGAGAAATCTGTTTTAAAGAATAGGGGTCATTCTTTATAAAAATGGACCAGTTTTACCAAAACCTAACAAGATCACGGAAAGCAATTTATTCGTTGTGACACCCATCACCAACATTTACCATATTGAGCACCTCTTACATGTAAAACACTGTCTGGAGACGCCATGAGGGCAAGATGGAAAAGGATCTGGTCCCTAGGCTTGATGGAAGCATGCTCGTAAGACATTACAGCAAGATTCCAACTGGGAGTAGATGGGGGTGGGGTGGGGGCAGAGTAGCAGCAGGTGTTTGATTTATTGGTTGGCCACAGAGCTTCTAAATGCGGGGAAAATTAGGAGGCAATTCGATGTCAATATAGAAAAAGTAGCACAATATTCTTACTGTTCCTGACTACGATGTTGTCTTACAAGTAAACGCTATCTCCTAGTGATATGAGCACTAAGCTTTGGTATCTGACTTAATACAGTTTCCTGAAAGACAAAAGTAAGAATGCACATCTTCCTATTAGCCAAGGAGGTGTGGCTTTAAATTCTTACCCTCTTCCACCACCCTCTCTGCTACTCTTTGGAGGGAAACGATTTGGATAACAGTGGAATTTGGATCTTCAAGGTCATGTGGGCCCACTGCCCCGGTCCTTTTCAGCTGTCACTGTGTTACCTGGTTTCTTCCGTATCCCGTGCTCCAAACTCGTGCCCCCACTGTTGCCCTTTCTGAAAGCCTTTCCCAGGTGCCCTGTGGTGTCCTAGTCCTATCTGGATCCAGCTGCCTTGCTCTCTACCTGTGTGTCTTACCCCAAACCCACACCTCTCCCAGGGCCATGGCTCTCAACCCCAGCCTGCACATTAGAATCACAGAAACTTCTCAAAAGCTGTCAACACTCAGTATACTTTTTTTATTCTCACCCAAGGATATGTTTTTTATTGATTTTAGAGAGGTGAGCTATTAAAAAAAATATATATATATATATATATTCATTGACTTCAGAGAGGAAGAGAGGGGGGGGGAAGAAAGAGAGAGAGAAAAAACAAAACACATCAATGATGAGAGAGAATCACTGATCTGCTATCTCCTGCATGCCCCACACTGGGGATCCAGCCCACAACCAGGGCATGTGCCCTAACTGCGAATTGAACTATGACCTCCTGGTTCATAGGTCAACACTCAACCACTGAACCACATTGGCTGGGCTTAAGTTGAGCTATTTTTATACTTATGTACAAAATGGTATATACTTCTAATCTGAAAGTAGTCATAAAAAAAACAACCCATGTTAACAAATAACTCATAATATTGGTAAGAAAACAAAAGATTTCATACTATATAACATAATCCAAATTTTAGTTATCAGTTTTGTTTATATAATTAATTTTCATATTTTTCATCCCTCTGTTTAGCCATCATTAAAATATGAAAAATCGCCAAAACCAGTTTGGCTCAGTGGATAGAGCATCGGCCTGCAGACGGAAGGGTCCCAGGTTTGATTCCGGTCAAGGGCATGTACCTTGGTTGCGGGCACATCCCCAGTGGGGGTCATGCAGGAGGCAGCTGATCGATGTTTGTCTCTCACTGATGTTCCTAGCTCTCTATCCCTCTCCCTTCCTCTCTGTAGAAAAATCAATAAAATACACACACACACACACACACACACACATAAAATAAAAAATAAAGTAAGAAAAACTGCCACAAACAAGGAGCATCTTCACCCCAGAATTGCCAGGCAGTTACTGTTTACAGAGGTACCACAGAGCCTGGTATCTATGCACTGTTTTTACGACCGAAATTCCAGTGTGATGTTTCCAAATGCTGACAAAGAAAGGAGCTGAGCTTACCTTTCGCTGAAGAAAGGGAATCCACTTGCAGTCCACCAGCTCCTGGCGGTACTGCTTCGTAAAGGATCCGACGTAAGACACAAAGGCTGCCGTCAGCAGGACATCGCCACAGAGCGTCTTCTCTTGAGCTTCAAAGGATTCTATCGACTGGCCCCAGCGAACCTTCTCCGACTGAAAGATAAAATTACTCGGATGTAATTGCAGGGTGAGCGTCCCCTTTACAAATGCTCAATGGGATGGCCTTGGAGCACAAGTAAAGCCGATGTCCAGTCCTCAGCAGGAGCAGAAAGGAAGTGGTTGGATGATTATTATAATCGTTCATGCGTCTGAAACTCCTGACTCTGAAGGAGCTCTCATACTCTCTTCCGTGGAGTTAGTACAACTCGACGTGAGATCTTTAGCATCTTTTCCTTAGATGCCCTGACTCCTTCCCTGTGATTGAGGGAGGTCCTTTGGGAAAGGCTGGGGACAGTCACATTCCTGTCCGTCTGGGAGTGGAGTATCAAGAGCTATGGCCAAGACTGAAGGATGTGCAGATGCTTAATGGCAACTTGGCTGCTTTTCATCTCTCCTTCTTTTCAGCCATGGCCCTACACTGCCCTGGGCCAACTTTCTTTTTTCTTTAACACACTGGCTGTTGGCTTATTTTAGAAGAAGGAAAATGACCAACACCCCTGATGTTAATTAAAACGTACAGCTTAAAGAACCTCTATCCTGAATCCTATTCATTGAAGAGCAAGTGCTGGTAGATTCTATAAAATCCGGTATTTTTCTCATAAAATCACTTGACCAGTGTCAGAAGCTATACCACATGTAAAAACATGGAAATCAAAGAACTTCACTAGCCTTGAAGATAACAGGCTCCAAGAATGCTGTTGAAGTCCTGATACCTCGTTGGATGGTCATTTACAGTTTGATTTTCAGGTTAAGTATGTGGAGCCCTTAAAATTGAATTTGAATAAAATGGCAATAAATATCTACAGATTGATTAAACTACGGGGCAGTTCACTGATTCACTGTTTCAATGCATGCTAACAATACATTCTAAGCACAGGCACATTAACAGGACCTAGAAAAAAATCAGCAATTTGATAGGACAAGCAAAGAAGATCCCTGTGGAATTTAGCTTTTCTTGTGTGTGTGTGTGTGTGTGTGTGTGTGTGTGTGTGTGTGTTGGAGAGAGAGAGGGGGGGGAGGGAGAAAGAGAGAGAGAACAGACAGACTACAGGCAACAAAAATGATGCCTACCAGAATAGATTGGGATGCCAGTTGCCTGCACACCATCATAATGCCCACCATCATAATGTCACGAAATGAGCAGTTACAAATGTTTCTCAAAGCTGTGTTAAGACAGTCTCCCTGCTTCACTTCATACAGGTCACCCCAAGTTAGCTATCACAAGCACGAAGGAACTTCAGGTCTCTACCCTCTTTCTAGAATTCATTCATTTCCCAGCTGCTGACAATAGATCCATTAATTTTGAAGAGGGATCTCTCATTTGCTTTCCCTCTTTGTTGTCCTTGGTTAGTGAATGTTGAACAATAAAGTGCACCTACCTCATTCGCCAAAACAGCTTTGAAGTTTGAAGATTTACTAAACAGAGACTTATTGGCTACAAAAATTGTCAGTAATTTCACTATACCACCCACGCAACATAAATCATTACTGACACTGGCTAACAAGGGTTTAAGAGTTGGAACATGTCCTCTAATAAATTTCTAGACAGTTAAAAATCACTATAATTTTATTCTAATGCATTATAGATTGCCTGTAATGTCATCCTGGCTGGGGTGACCCAATTTCTAATTTTGAACAGCTGTTCAGCTCAGGAGTTAGTTAATGATTAAATATAAATTGCCTGATTTATTAGTCTGAATGGCTGAGCTTCCAGGTCAATGCTATATAGACAAAATCATCAGTCTTGATGCTTTTCAGAAGTTAACTGTCTCCCGCTCTAGTCAGAAAGAATTTATCCTCCAAGGAAAAGGTCTGGCATCTTCAAGTAATCCTTTAAAACACACACACGCACACGCACGCAAATATGTGTGTATATATATACATATATATTGCTAGTTAATACTGGTTAAACGTTTTCCTCCCCTTGTCTAAATCTTCAAGAGTGATAACTAAGGCCTTTGGACACAGAGCTGTGTGTTAGAGATGCAGCATAGAGTCTGCTTTGCCCTCCCTAAAACGTTCAGACGTCTGTAACTATCTCAGGAGAACAGTCTAATTAAATGGCACTTTTTCTTTTCTTCGGATACTTCACATGAGGCGAACATTTCAAACTGCTTAAATCCCACTACATGAAATGGGAGAAGTGGTAAACTCCAACAGAAGTGGTGGAGTTTCTCAAATGACCTAAGAAAAATTCATCTTCAAAAGGCCCCTAATTTTTTTTAACATAGCAGGCTCCCAAAGCTCACCCATTCATTCGACAAATATCTACCGATGCCTATGACGTGCCGGGGACTGTGCTATACGCTTGGGGTCAAGCCGTGCAGAAAACAGGTGCGGGTCCTATTCTTGAGGCGCTTATATGTGTACATGGGTTAGTGTACATGTCATGTGCTGATCAATCTTATGAAAAAAAAAAAGACAGAGTAAGAGTGGGGTGTGTGTGGGGTGGGGTGGGGGGACGGTGAGAGCGCAGAGAAAGCCATGTGATGAGGGGAACTTTTAGCCAAGACCTGAAGGAAGTTGGGGAGCCAGTGATGTCATCGTCAGGGGGGAAAGGTAAGCCACGCGGAGGAAAAAGGCCAAGGATGCAAAGTAGGAAGAGCAAGGCCAGGGAAGTGGGAGCGAGAGGGAAGGAGGCAGGAGAGAGGGCAGGAGGGATCGCGGGGCCAGGGAGCGCTGTGGACGGCCCTTTGAGTTAGACAATTAGTCACTGAAGAATTCTGAGACAGCAGTGACAGGAATGAACTTCATTTTTAAAACATTTCTCAGCTGCAGTGAAGGGAGAGGACTTCAGGGGTGATGGTGGAAATGAGGGCAGCACTCCAGGACAGAGATGCTGGTGGCCTGGACCAGCACTGAGGGGGTGAGGGGTGAGGAGGCGGGGTTCTCCACGGGCTTTGAAGGTGGAGTCAATTCAGTTTGTTCAGTTTGGATGCCGTGGGCTGGGTGTGGGGCATGAGAAAGAGCAAAAAGTCCAGGCGGGTGCCAAAGCTCTTGGCCCTAACATCTGGAAGAGCAGACTTGGGATTCCTGCAATGGAATGGAGAGAGTGGATTTTGCAGAAAGAACTATGAGGGGTGATGGACTTAAATTTGTTGTGTTGGGTTTTTTATTTTTTTAATTAGTTTTTTACTAGTAAAAAGTCCAGTATAAGTTAGGCTATCCCCCCGTTCAACTGACCCTAACACATTTCTCCCTTCTTTTTTGCTAAGAGAACTCTGATTTTGAAGAGGGTGGTGAGCAGTCCAGCCCCATGCGATGAACCGTGATTTGCTAAGCCAGTCACCATATCCCCGTTTTCCTATTTCCCAGCCTTCTCTGCAGCTGCATGTGGTTGATCTAGTTCTGGCTAGAGAAACTTAAGTGCAGTCTGCCAAACACATTCCTAGGAAAACTTCAGTTTTTCTTATAAAAGGACAAAAATCCAGCTCTGGCTGAGAGCTCAGTTGGATGGAACATCATCCTGTACACCAACAGGTTCTAGGTTTGATCCCCAGTCAGGGTGCATACAGGAGGCAACCAATGGATGTTTCTCTCTCACATCGATGTTTATCTCTCTCCCTTTCTCTCTCTCTCCCTAAAATCAATAAAAACATGTTCTTGATGTGAAGATTAGAAAAAGTGACAAAAAATTCAGCTGGTACAGATTACTCTCTCTCCCGCCTGAATCTAAGTATAACAGCCTTCTGTGACTGAGATGTAAAATGCATGAGGTTGAGCGACCGCTTGCTAAGTGTGGAGAAGCAGAGGGTACAGAGATTAGGCGAATGGTTGCTAATTACCCGAGTCAACACTGACAGTGTCTACCCTCTGGAATTTTCTGTGATATGTAAAAAAATTAACTCCCATTTGATTAAGCCACTATAAACCAACGTTTGTTACTGTCAGCTGAATACAGTTCTAATAGTGCAGTTATCTACTTTTAGGTAGTCCTTAAATAAAAATAGTTGTATTAAGATTCAATTCATCCTTTAAAGTACACAATTGAGTGGGTTTTAGTGTAATTGCTGACTTGGGCAATTATCCTACCTACTTTTAAAACATTTTTAAAAAATATTTTATTGATTTTTGACAGAGAGGAATAGAGAGCTAGAAATATCAATCAGCTGCCTCCTGCATGCTCCCCACTGGGGATGTGTCTGCAACCAAGGTACATGCCCTTGACTGGAATCGAACCTGGGACCTTTCAGTTCGCAGGCCGATGCTCTATCCACTGAGCCAAACCAGTTAGGCCTATCTACTTTTAGAATTAGCACATTAGTCATCTCTAAAAAGATGCCATAGAGCATATCACGCAGGCTTAATTTGAAGTAATGTTCTGATGGTAGAATTCAATTGTAAATGTATATTAAATGACTCAGACAACAGTTCAATGGCACTGTTACCTAGCAGCTGGCCCGCGTTTATAACATATTCAGGAAAACCACCGAGTCCATGGCTATCTACTGAAACATACAGAGAATCGTCAGTTCTTATTTTGGGTAAGTTAGACTCCAAGTATAAATGACGATGAGAGAGTCTCCTTCATGGCTGATTTCACATCTCCTTGGTTCTTATTGACAGCAAAAAAAAGACAAGACCCCAAGTGCTGACCTGCGCATTTTAGGTAGAGTCTGGGAAGAAAAGGTGCACTTGCCTCGAGTTCCTTGACAAGCTTGTTGGCCAGTTCAATGGTTTTGTTTGTCTGGCTCACCTCTTCCTGGCACCGGACCTTCTCAGCTATTGCTTTTTCAAACGAAGCTGTGAGTCGGCTCAGATTTCGATCCAGCTCCTGAAGAAGAATCAACATGAACCTTTGAGCCGTTTCTAGATGTTCAAGATGAAGTACAGTGGTACCTCGAGATACGAGTTTAATTCGTTCTGTAACCTTGAGGCGTGGGAAACTATGAGATGCTAGAGTCGCGGTAAACTGGTGGGTCCTGTGCAGCCAGCAGATCCGCACGATTACTCCTATCTCAAATGTTACTCGTATTTCAAAGCAAAAATCGCTTGCTCGATGGCTCATATCTCAAAAATCTCGTATGTTAGGGCACTCGTATCTCGAGGTACCACTGTATTGCAATCAGCTTAAACCACCCATTACCTCGCAGCACGTGAAACTAACCTCTGTCCCTCCCCTGCCCCTTTCGCAGACGTGTTAGGGAAGGGGGCAGCCAGCGATGGGGTGGGTGCCCGTCAGCTCGCCAGGCGGCCTTCGCGCCTGCCTTCTGCCCCGGGCCGAGGGCAGCCAGCGATGGGGTGGGTGCCCGTGCCCTGCAGGTTCACACACACCCTGGGTGCACTGCCCCCTCTCTCCTGTACCTGGGCCTTGGCCTCTTTTTAAATAAGGGTCATCCTTAGGTCCTCCGCGAAGAGGGGGAAGGGTGTTAATGATGGAGTCCCTTCAGACCACTGGACAACATATATGTGTGATCTTCACACCAGGATCCCAAATCTGCGTTCCTGAGCCAGGCTTCTCTCAGGTCTGACCCCAGAACACCCAACACGTGGGTTTGCTGCACAGAGAGAGTGGGGGCTCCTATGTAGGGCCGTGTCCTGTGCAACAAACAGCATTTTGATACATCCGACAGCACTCGGAGACATCAGGATTCTGAGGTGGGAAATAACAGATGCCAGCTAATTTTAGCTCAAGGGAATTTACTGGAAGGAAAGGGGTGGGGGACTGTTAGGAGCGAAGGAAAGGCAGAGAACCACATGCAGACACCCTGGAGCTGAGAGCTGGAGCAGGAAGTACCTGAGAGTCTTCCCAGGACACCATCCCATGCATGACCTCCCCTTTCACTCTTTTTATTCTTTTGCTCATGCTTTTAGAGATGGAGGATCAAATGGGCAAAACTCGGAGGATCCATCTAGATTCCAGCGAGCAAAGCCCAGGGCACCCCTGCTCAAAGCCCCACCTGAGTGGAGCCAACAAGGAAAGAGAATTCCTCAGGGATACATCTGGGCTCTGGGTGGCCAGAGGTAGCCGTTAGGATCCTTACTGCACAGACACTAGACTGAAGCTCC
>JAAGEH010000307.1:5206420-5217205 GCA_011751065.1 Lasiurus cinereus
GGATGCCCGCGTGGCCCGCTCTGAAGGTGGGGTCCTCGGAGGGGAGGTCCCCCCTCTTGGGAACTTCAGGGTAACCTTCTGGACTCACCACAAGCTTCTTCCTGAGCGCGTCCAGCTTCTCGGTAGCCGCGGCCAGTTCTAAGTTGGCGTGGGCCAGCGCTTGGCGTTTGGGCTCCACGTCACAGTAGACCTGAAAGGCCACGCGAGGTTTTCATTCGGGAGATAATGACCAGGCAGAGAAGACCATCATCCGATCCTTCCCCTGCTGGCGGCTCTACAGGTAAAGTCTCTCATTCACTAGCGATGGGTCGCTTATTTCTTAGCAATGGGCCTCTCTACTGGCAGAGCGCACCTCCACACAGCCTTCCAAGTTCTCTCTGCTGGTCCCCTGTTTACGCCCACACTCTTGGCATAAGAGCAGTGGTTCTCAACCTTCCTAATGCCGGGGCCCTTTAATGCAGTTCCTCATGTGGTGGTGACCCCCAATCATAAAATTATTTTCTTTACTACTTCCTAACTGTAATTTTGCTACTGTTGTGAATCGTGATGTAAATATCTGTGTTTTCTGATGGTCTTAGTGACCCCTGTGATGGGGTTGATGGACCCCCAAAGGGGTCACGACCTACAGGTTAAGAACCGCTGCATTAGAGCCACAAGTGCCTGCGTTAAAGCTGTGTATGTCAAATACCATGGCTGTGCTAAAACGAGCTGGCCAGAAAATTCGGAGCAAGTCCTCCTGTCACTGGAAATTGTGGTATGCAGGCAGGTGGTTGAAACGGGGAGCTAGTCTTGACTTTGGAGTGGAAGATACCTGTGTGTGTGTGGGGGGGAGGTGGGAAAGTGGGTGTGTGTGTGTTTCCTCTGGACCCAGGAAGTGAGAGACAGCCTCACACAGTATTAATCACGCTTTTACTTTCTTTCCCACGTCCCTGGCAGCCTGAAGTGTGTGTGTGTGTGTGTGTGTGTGTGTGTGTGTATTTGAATGGGTCGTTTGAGAATTTAGTGGATCAATTTTCTCTCCTGTTGGGGAGGGAGAAAGGAAATTAAGTTTTATAGCAAAACAACAGGAGCGCGGCCACAGCCTCACTTGCGCCTGCGGGGCAAGGAGCACCCAGGGTCAGGCGTTTTATTACGGGGAGAGGCCGCACATCATCGGCAATCTGTCTCAACTCCTTCTTTAAACTTCCACTAAAGAGAGAGAGAGAGAGGGAGGGAGGGAGGAAGGGAGGGAGGAAGGGAGGGAAGGAGGGAGGGAGAGAGAAAAAGAGAGAGAGATAGAGCAACAGGGCCCGGTCAGGTGGGGCTTTGGTATCCAGGACACAGCCTGGTGTTAGGAAAAGCATTCTGGGAATGTCACTGCCTACCCTTGGCATCTCCTCAGTAATCCCAGTTTTGAAGGTAACACACAACCTCCCGAGACAGAAAAGAGATGAAGGGCTTTTCAGAGCGAAGGGCTGTGCACGGGCCCTTTTTACACCCTGTGCTCTGCCAAGTGCGAAGGGCGTAGCTGGCAGATGCTTGGAAGTTGATGAATGAATGGCTACGTGACATGATCATCCTCTCTACTGCCCAAAGCACAAACTTTAGAGACCATCCACAGGCAAAAACCTACTTGCCATTAAAATACTAAGACAAACAAACAAAAATGGCTATTTCCTCGTCTCTCTATACCTACACTAGAGGATGGAATTTTTGCTTTGAGAGCAGGGATTCAGTTTAACTGAACATTGATTCAGAAGTTCAGTGTTTTTAATTTTTTTTCCTCATATCAAAATGAAATTAGCATTTTCGCACAAATATAATGAATGTTTTCATCGAATCAAATCTAATTGCTGCTATGTGATCTAAAGTAGCTAATTGTTCTACCCTGAGGAAGACAGTTTCCAACATTTCAAGTATCCTCCTGCATAGAATTCTATCTAATCAGACCCTTTCATGTCTCCTTCTTAGAACTTTATCTTCATTTCCAAATTACATCTTTTTACTGGCCTAGGGATTACGATACTGATGGGCCTTTGTGACTTCCACGCTGGACCGGGACGAATACCTCATAGAACTTGATGATGTTGATGACCCAGGCGCACAGGCCCGCTGCTGCAAAGGACTTGGTCCGAATCAGGTTGGGATTGAACTCCGGGTCTTTCAAGTACTGCTCGTTCACCACTTTTAGACAGTTCTCTGGAATGTGCTCTTTGTCGTAGTTAATTAACGCTTGCAAGAAATCATCAACCTGTAAAGCAAAAAGACTTATTGCAAAAAAAAAAAAAAAAACCCACAAAAACCCACGTTGGCTGCAGAGAAAATTCCAAGATCGAAAGTTACAATCGGCTTTTAGGGCTCGCATTACAAAGGCACAATTGGCAAGCCGCATTTATCCTACCGGGTGACTTTTTCAGTCTTTAGTGTACGGAGCGAGAATTAGCAATGGACACTTTGAAAATCTCTTCCATCCCCGGGGTCAGATATTCAGTCCCGACACAGGAGGCCCTCACATTTGGAAAAAAGAAATTCACATCCTGCAAAGCCCCTTTCCTTCACCTTCTGATACATTAGTAACATTTTTGTTTTTTTCCCCCCCCAGCCTAAGAAATCCATGTAATTTTCTTCCTCCCACGCTTAACTGCTCTCACCGATTCGCCAATCATGAGCAACCTTCCAAGGGCAGCTGGTGCTGCCTTAGGGATGCTGTAACCCCACGCTAACCTCCAGCGTGGCCAACACGGGTTCCGAGTCTACAGAACACACCGCAGGTTACCCTCCCGGACATGAAGAGGATTCCCTGGGATTGGGACAGCTTTTGGCTGCCAAGTGTAGCCGCAGCAGCGCGGAGCACAGAAACGGGGTTCTCACCCTGCCGGGCTGTCCTATACCTTTCCCATGAAGACCTTCGCTGCCTTCCAGCCTCGGTCTTTGGGCACCCTGCCCCGGGGGGCCAGGAGGACCATCACAGCCGCCGCGACGTTGGTGACCGCGTTCGGCGGGTTGGGAAAGGTCTTCAGCTCAGTGAGGTTGACCTGGAGGGAGGCACAGACACCTCTGAGACCAGGGGAGGGCTGGGGATGCTTCGCCTCAGGGAGCCTGTCCAGCCGGTCGTCAGCGGCCTTTGACCTCTCCTTTCCACACCAGCCTCGGCGGGGCAGGGATTTCACCGTGAGACGCCAGGAAGTTCAGTTCTCCCCGCGTCCTTTTCCTCCCTGATGCTCTGGAAGCATCACTGTCCTTTTTGGCCCTCTAAGAAAAATGGTTCCTCTGGTATTCCCGTCCTACAGAGCCCTGCTCACTGAGTCGGGACATTGGAAAGCACGCAGGTTTTAAGGTATTCCTGGGTTCTCTCCCACACATGTAACATATTTGCATTTTAACCAGGTCCTCGCAGAAACACAGTCCCCCTTGGTTCAGTGTCTCCCGGTTGTGATTTTCTGCTTCACGTGTACAAAAACCATCTTCCGTTACACGAGGTGGCTCTCTATAGGGAGGATGCCCACACAGGTTTTGTCTATTCTGTATGCTACTCCCTACTCTTCTCCTATCAGAACCTGGATTTACCCCGCAGGTGGTGTTAATGGTAGAAGCTACAAGTGTCAGGGCAAATACTTAGGAGCGCTGGTACCTGTTAGAAGCACATGTAGGTTCATGACACATGATTTTAAAGAACAAGTACTTCCTATATGAGCTGCCCAATACACTCATCAAATGTTCAACCTGAGCCGCCTATTTATTTGGGAAATGAATGCAAAAAACTGAAAATGAAGAGCAAATGCAACAGAACTGGCCCAGATTCCTCTGCATTTGCACGCATCCTCATCATTTACAAAAACGCTCAGCTTTATATTGAAGTGGCATTTATTTCTGCCTGGGTAAACAATAATATATTCAGAGGAAAATCTGCAAATACAGACAGGCATAAGGAAGGAAATAAACATTGTGCCGTTCAAATAGAAAGAGGAAATCCCTCTCACATCTCTCTCTCAACTCAATAAACATATCCTCGGGCGAGGATTTAAAAAAACACACACAACTTTAAGCCATTATTTTGAGGAATCCAAACACCATCATCCTCACCCTGTTGAGTGTGTTGAGCGCAGCTTTTGCATCCACCAGAGCAGGCTGGGCCTTGAGCAAGTCGGCCTCGCACTCCTTCTGTTTCTGGGACACTTCGGTCTGAATGGCTGTCACCTAACCAGAGAGGAAAAGCACACAAACTCACAAACACAGACGCACAGACGCCTCTTAGCTAGCTAGCTCTTTACTGGAAACATGTGGGCTGGGTCAGGGTACTGTTCAAGAATTCACCTGTCTGCTTCTTGAACAGGGAGGGTTGGTGGGAAGGCCGATGCCCTTTGGGCACGCTGCAGATACAAAGCATGGGACAGGCACCAAATACACAGCACAGGTGGGTTCAAGGACCAACATGCTCCAAGAGGGCCTCTAACTGAACCAGAAGTTGCCACTAATAAGAGATACAAGATTAAGTGATTTTGCTATCCTTCAATTTCCTTTTCCAGAAGAGTCCCGGGCAAGTGAAATCCAGGCCGGCTCAGTGACCTGCACCACAGATTTTTCCTGCTAGAATTCCCCCCCTAATTCTTGCTAACATTTGCCTAAACGCCACGTTAGCTCTTCCTCAGGAATAGAAAAAAAAGCTTTCTTGTTCAAGCGGCTAGAAGATGCTGTTCTGGGCGGTGCCTGCTTAGCCACAGACAGAGTTTGTATGAAGGCGAGTTACCGGTGTCTCTAAGGCCCTGGTAGGGGGCCACAGCAGCAACCGTCCAGCTCTGCGTTTGGCAGTGGAACCCCTGACACGGATGTCCTCTCTCCTGCTGAGGGCCAAATGGCAGCCTTCACTTGCCAAGAGGGTGCTGTATCGGCCTCAGGACATGAACACAGGGGATACGGAATACGGGGAGACCGTGTGGGTCCACTTGAACCACATCGAAGGGGGAAGCTTTGGAGTTTTTATCCTCCTCCACGTGGGACACCTATAGAGTCTGAGTGGCCGGGAGAGGGCATGTTTAGTCCTCCGCAGACATGGGAATTTCAAAGCCCTGGGAGATGGTTCCCGAGGTGATGGTGATTTGTGGAACGTACAGGGAGAACAAAGTGCGTTTCCTCCGATGCGTGGGGAACGAACAGGTTTAACTATACCATAAAATTAAACACGGCTCGCAACAAATTATGTTGTCTACCACAGCTTCATTAGCGGTAATTACCCGGCTCCTGATTAACCGTTATTTTGCTGTATACGGCACCTTTTATGAACATAATTGGTTCAGGGGAGATACGCGACCTCCTGCCAATACACACACGGCTACTGTTCATGTAAATAAGGAAACTCGGCAGGCTCGCCGAGAACTGCTTCAAAGCCACAGCCCCCCAACTGCCGGGCATGGACCGTGGGCACTCTGACAAGGCTCCGTGTTCAGCGTGCCGGAGGACGCTGTTACAGATGAGAGGGAGCGTGTACTTGCCCAAGCGAGTTATTACATCGGGTATTTCTTTCCGTAAGGGTATAATGGAGCTCTAAGTGCGCGTTGTTACCATTTATAATGGCATCGCTTTAAACTGAACTCAGGATGGCAGATTTTTAGCACTAAAGAAACCTTCAGGCAGGGGTGGGAAACCTTCTTCCTGCCAGGTCCATTTGGGTATTTATAACATCCTTCTCGGGCCATACAAATGATCAACTTAAAAATTAGCCTGCTCTATTTGGTCAAACAATTAACTCACCCCTAATGTCTTGGCAGGGCCAGACCAAATCATTTCGTGGGCCGTATACAGTCCGCCTTTATATGGTTCCCCATCTGTGCCTTAAAGAGTTTTTCTTTAGGTGCTATTTCTACGATCCTGGGCATTGCTACTCTTCTCCTCTGACTCTTTTGGTGATAATGGAGCATTATTCCTTTGGGTCAAGTTTATAAATAGAGCAATCTTGAACATTTAATATATAAAAACCCCCAAGTGTGAGTAAAAAGTACTCGAGGTTATTTCTCATTCCCAATACCTCCCACCCTGAGGTGCAGTGATACCAGAACACTGAACGTGCTGCGTATTCCAGTGATCAGGGGAGATGTGGGGCGCAATTCCCTTTGGCCTTCTGCTCCCCCTGGATAATGGATCAGTGACTACTGACTCAGTGGCTATGAGCATGTGGCAATTTACAATTATTAACTAAGCCCTGATTATAATTGTCTAAAATAAGAGAATTTACCTTACACACACACACACACACACACACACACACACACACATCCATTCAATTTTTTAAACAAATACTTATTAATTTTATGTTTACTGTACTATTTCTTTTGGAAAATAAGAGAGAGAAAAAAATCCCTTCCATGTGCAGCTGAAGTTTCAGTAAAAGAAGAAGACAAAAGAAGTTATACTTACTCCAGAATGGCTGGATATCTAAGTGCAAAGAAAGCAGATTTTATGGAAGCTTAAAAGTAATTGTTTCCAACAATAAAACATAATAGAAAATGCCAGAGCCTCCATCGAATAAAAAAAAAAAGAACAAATTTAGCTTGGGATTTAATAATAAACTCAAGTTGTGTGATTAAAATGCAAAATTTGAAAACCATTTTGCAAAGTGACGGAATGGGCTTTGTTAACAACAATTGAGTTGTTCAATTTGCCTAAAAACGGAGACCCTTTAGAAACCTCAGAGGAGCCTTCCTGACCTTTACTGTATTACAAATAGGCCTGATGTTCAAGATCCACATCCATTATATGCTTGAATGAGCTCCGTATTTATTGTTCTTCCATATCATTAAAGGAGCTAAGAGGTTGGGGAAATGCATAATGTAAAGAAAGGTCAAGTGGTAATCATGGTGTGAAATGCTGTTACATGTGTAACTATAATAATTCTCTAGATTGTATGCCCCTCGCAGAGGAAGTTGTTCAAAATGGTTCACCTACTAGTGCTGATTTTGTGCTAAATATAGCTCGGTACCCCGAATGGTGGAACGGGCCTGACCTTTTGCTCCTCGGCATCGGCGATGGCCTTTTCCCGGCTCACTTTCTCCGTCTGAAGCCCGATCTTGGCAATCAGAGCTTCCGTATCCTGATTTCTCAGCTGCAGCTCGGCTTCTTGAGAGGCAAGCCTGGCTTTGAGATCTCCCACCTAAAGGAAAAAAAAAAAAGACATGATTTTGGAGTAACAACTATCGGATACAGCTTCGTTTTCTCAGTGACGTCCCTTGCAGTTTGTATACTCCATGTGTTTCTGCTGAGCTGACCTCAGTCCCAGGTGTGAGAAGGCAGCCCCATCTTTTAGGGATACACAGAATAATGTTTCCCAGAGGCTTTGTGGACAGTATCATTCATGTATGTCAGCACCAACTAGAAGTTTATCTCCTCAACCCATTCTGGGCAGCCAGAGAGGCACGAACAGTGGTGCCCACCTGAGCCCACGGCACATGTGCCCCCTGCTTTCTGGGTCCTGTGCGGCTCAGGCAGCAGAGTCGGGGGAAAGTCTGCTGGACGACAAGCTGGAAGGACATGCTATCTTCTCCCACACAGGGCGGGGCACTTCAGACACGTTCAAAAGGTCAAGGTTCCTTGGCTGTTATCTGTTTACTTAATCCTTTGCTTATTCTGGTAGAAATGCCCATAGACCGGTCTTATCTCTTCCCACAAAGTAAGAAGTGGCCTGATTTTTCTCTCTCTCAGAGGACCTTCACATTAATACCTATATCAGTGGTTCTCAACCTTCCTACGGCCGCGACCCTTGCATATAGTTCATGTGGTAGTGACCCCCAACAATGAAATTGTGTTACTTTTATGCATAGTGATGTAAATATCTGCATTTTCTGATGGTCTTAGGCGACCCCTGTGAAAGGGTCATTCAACTCCCAAAAGGGTCGCGACCCACAGGTTGAGAACCGCTGACCTACACTAAAAAGGGCAAACCGCAGCCAAAACCGGTTTGGCTCAGTGGATAGAGCGTTGGCCTGGGGACTGAAGGGTCCCAGGTTCGATTCCGTTCAAGGGCATGTACCTTGGTTGCGGGCACATCCCCAATGGGGGTGTGTGCAGGAGGCAGCTGATCAATGTCTCTCTCCATCGATGTTTCTAACTCTGTGTCTCTCCCTCCCTCTCTGTAAAAAATCAATTAAAAAGAAAAGGGAAAATCTCAAGTGCCTTTCTTCCCATAAGGGTGTAATGAATCTATAAGTGCGTGTGGTTACCATTTATAATGGCATCGCTTTCAACTGAACTCAGGATGGCAGATTTTTAGTGGGGAAGGAAGGCCTGGGACTTTCCCAGATGTGAATTCTTCTTGGGGGTGGGGCGAGAAATAACCTCACACTCAGCTCCTGGAAACTCAAGTCTTCCTGAGGCATCAAGTTTGTCTGCTTTAAAGGACGATTCCCCCACCTTTTACGATGGGATTTCATGAGCTTCCGAAGGTACCCCAGGGTTCCTAAGCTTGAGGACCAGGTAAATAAAAGCATGAGTGACGTGCTAGGGAGAAAACTGTAACTTGTGAAAGCAGCCTCACACATCCTGATGATAATTAGCTCTTTGTTCCACTTACTTTCCCAAAGTATAAACATTACTATTTTGTTAAAATCACAGGAGCAAGAAAACAATTATAACCACTTATTCTGACTCAATTGCTAAAAGCACTTTAGTGCTTCCATCGTGGGGGGATGACATCTCCCCCTACCAGATGCAAGGACACTGGTCACCCCCATCTCAGCACACTCTGCGAACACTCTCTCTAAAAGCACAATTACCACTGCGACTACTCCCGGTACGATTAAAGTTAAAGCAAGACTGACTCCTTCGCCTCTCCACAAAGTCAGGGCAACACTCCTTGATATTTGCTTTCCTGTTGTTGTTAGCCATGTGAACTGGTCATGTATGAAGTCATAACCAACAGAATTATCCAAGGAGACCAGGAGGAAACTGTTATTTCAAGCCCTAATTTCAGCTTCTAAAAAAGCTATTAGGTCTGAAAGATGCCCAGTGTCTGAAGCCCTCGCTAGGAGTCCTGACCTACAAAGGAAGGTCCCTAGGTTATCAGGATGAGCTAGGCCAGTGGTCGGCAAGCTCATTAGTCGGCAGAGCCAAATATCAACAGTCCAACGACTGCTATTTCTTTGGAGAGCCAAATTTTTTAAGCTTATTCTTCTAACGCCACTTCTTCAAAATAGACTCGCCCAGGCCGTGGTGTTTTGTGGAAGAGCCACACGCTCTAGGGGCCAAAGAGCCACATGTGGCTCGAGAGCCGCAGTTTGCCGACCACTGACCTAGGTTGACATCTAAAGAGGAGCATGTGGCAGTAAAAGGGAAACTATGGGAACGATGCTTCCTTTTCCAAATAAGTGGATTAAAAACCAAACAAAAAACTTGTAAGAACCTATTAAATATCCCAACCACTCTTCCGGTATTAAAAACATGGCATGCACAGATACCCAATGAAAAGAAATAACCAGCAGACCTTCAATCCACACTTGGTACACCTTCCTCTCAGACTTTCTGCCTGCTGCTTCCAGCTGAGGAGGCATAAGGAGACACCCCCAAGCTGCCCTGCACTTGGCAGTGAACTGTTGTTGGCTTTCTTTCTCCCTTTCTCCCACTCCCTTGATTCATCAACACATAACTGAGATGTTGTTAGAAAACCATTCATCTTCTCTTAGCTCAACCGGACTCTAGGAAAGACTTCACTGGGGAAAAGGGTCTTGATTTAAGTGAGATAGTATTACTAGTAGAGCAGTGGTTCTCAACCTTAACTGTAGCAACGAAAATAATTTTATGGTTGGGGGTCACCACAACACGAGGAACTGCATTAAAGGGACGTGGCATTAGGAAAGTTGAGAACCACTGTTAGAGAGACAGGTAGAGAAAGAAAAGGGAAGAGAAAGGGCAATGAGAAAAAGGAATACAGTGGTACCTTGAGATACGAGTGCCCTAACACACCAGATTTTTGAGATACAAGCCATCGAGCGAGCGATTTTTGCTTTGAAATATGAGCAACAGTTGAGATACGAGTAATCTCACGGATCGGCCGGCTGCACACGACCCACCAGTTTACTGCAACTCCAGTGCCTCATAGTTTCCCATGCCTCAAGGTTACGGAACAAATTAAACTCGTATCTCGAGGTACCACTGTAATAGGAAATGTGCATAAAAAGGAAGAGTAAGCCAAAACCGGTTTGGCTCAGTGGATAGAGCATCGGCCTGCGGACTGAAAGTCCCAGGTTCGATTCTGATCAAGGTCATGTACCTTGGTTGCGGGCACATCCCCAGTAGGGGGCGTGCAAGAGGCAGCTGATCAGTGTGTCCTTCTTATCAATGTTTCTAACTCTCTATCCCTCTCCCTTCCTCTCTGTAAAAAATCAATAAAATATATTTTTTTTAAAAAGTAAAAAAAGACATACTTTGAAAGGGGAGGAAAAGATGCACCAATGCGGGTATACTCTCTGGGGGCTTCCCAGAAACTGTTCTTCACATCCCATAGCCCTGGGAACTGACCTGGAAACCTCTTCCCTCTGTTTCTCTTTCCCAATAATATTCTCTCCCCTCAGTGCTCGGAACGGAGAGTGTTCCACCAAAGAGCCATCCCTGGCCTGGGCAACATAGAAGATAAGAGGTAAATGGTACTTTGGCGGATGGAGTGCATGAAGGATGTGGCCAGAGAGGCCTTCAAAGTAGAGGTGCCAACACATGCTTCCCCGACCAGTTCGTGGCTTACTCTGAGCCTGTACCCAGATGGGCTGGCTGCACTACTGGGTGCGGGGATGCGGCGGGGGGCGGGGTGCGGGGGGGGGGGGGCGC
>JAAGEH010000307.1:5217605-5231278 GCA_011751065.1 Lasiurus cinereus
CCCCCGCCGGGGGACTGGCTCAGTCTCTTGAAAACAGGAGCCTATGCCCCGATGCCAACCCTCTAGAGCAGCGGTCGCCAACCTTTTGGACCTCACGGACCACCAGTGGACCACCGTTTGGTGACTGCTGTTCTAGAGAAACCACTGGAATGTCTGGCTGGGAGGTCATCCCCAGTGACAATCCCCTTGACGTGTGTTTCTCCAGCTCCAGGGCCCAGGTGGCTCAGAGAACAGCTGGGCCATTCTCGAGTCTCCATGTGCTTCCATTCTAACTTCCTCGGACCAGTCACAGAGAGGCAGCACGACGCCATGGACAATCCCTGGGCTTTAGAGCAGCGGTTCTCAACCTGTGGGTCGTGACCCCTTTGGGGGTCGAATGACCCTTTCACGGGGGTCGCCTAAGACTATTGGAAAACACCTATTTCCCATGGTCTTAGGAACCAACACACCACTCCTCGGTGTAGCAATATGTAGCAATGTAGTTTACTGTTGTTATATGAAGACTTGCCCATGCTACACCACGATTCAAGACAACATTTCATTTATTTGTAATTAAAAAGAAATATTTCACAATATATAATTACATATTGTTTTTGTGATTAATTACTATGCTTTACTTATGTTCAATTTGTAACAATGAAAATACATCCTGCATATATTTACATTATAGTTCATAACAGTAGCAAAATTACAGTTATAAAGTAGCAACGGAAATAATTTTATGGTTGGGGGTCACCACCACATGAGGAGCTATCTTAAAGGGTCATGGCATTAGGAAGGTTGAGAACCACTGCTTTAGAGTAATACTGACCCGGCTTCAAACCCCCATCTTACGGGCTGGGCTCTGTGGCTTTACACTCTCTCAGTCTCATAAGTAAAGTTACAGCTGCACCACCCATGCCATGAACTGGTTTTGTGTTTAACAATGAAATCGAATGACTGGTCAATAGACATGATTAACATCCTCTGTGACTTCTCTGATTATGAGGGAATAGAGGTCCTGTCCCTTCAAGTGCCTCTAACCTCCAGGGGCCTTAGGACTGAGGATGAAGGCAACACTGGATACTTTTATCTAAGAGAGATGGTGGCTCAAAAGGGACCAGACACCAAGACTGGTCTTAGGGTCTAATCACATTATCAACCCTAATCACATCACCAACCAGGAAATGATGCCCTCACTCGGGGTTGAAAATCTGAGACCAAAATAGGTCCTACTTCCAAGGCAGGGGACAACATTCCTGACAATAAGCCCAGAACACCAAAGCGGTGGGGGACAGGAGAGAGGAATCAGCTATGCCTGTTCCTTCCAACATCTCTCTGTGGCCCTGCACTGAGTCAGGCCAAGAGAGGGTGTCTCTCCAGACCATCAGAGATAGACCCATTGGCTGGTCCCTCTCAGGCTTGGAAAACCAGAAATAGTGTGTTCTTTGTGTTCTCAAACTATAAAATTTTAGCATTAGATTATTGTATCTGCAACCTCTCAATGCATGGGACGATGCTCAACCATCAGAGCCACATCGACCATGGTAATATCAGGTATCCTATATAATAGAAGTTCAATATGCTAAGTGTCTGGTCAACCAATTGGCCCTTCAACTAATCAAAGCGTAATATGCTAATGATATGCTAAGGAAGCTCAACCGCTCACTATGATGTGCATTGACCACCAAGGGGCAGATGCTCTGGCCGGTAGTTTAGCTTGCTGCCAATCAGGACTGAGCGAGACAGCTAACCACGCCCTGGAGCTTTCCCATGGCTCCTCCCCAGGCTGGCCAACCTCCCACATTCCTCCTGGCCCCCATCCTGCACTGATGGGGTCCTTCAGCCTGGCCTGCATCCTCTTGCAATCTGGGACCCCTCAGGGGATGTTGGAGAGCCAGTTTCAGCCCGTTCCCACAGGCTAAGCCAAGGGATCCCACGGGTGCATGAATTTGTGCACCAGGCTTCTAGTCCTATATAATAAAAGCTCAATATGCAAATTGACCAAACAGCAGAACGACTGGTCAGTATGACACACACTGACCACCAGGGGGCAGATGCTCAATGCAGGGGCTGCCCTTTGGCAGTCAGTGTGCTCTCACATGGGGAATGCCAGAAGCCTGGCTCATGGTGGCGAGTGTAGTGGCAGTGGTAGGAGCCTCTCTTGTCTCTATGGCAGTGCTAAGGAACCCTCGGGGGATATCCTACTGCCAGCTTAGGCCTGCTCCCCGCTAGTTGGACATCTCCCAAGGGGTCCCAGACTGAGATAGGGTGCAGGCCGGGCTAAGGTATCCCCCATTCAGTGCATGGATGTTGTGCACTGGGCCTCTAGTCTTATATAAATGGTTTGAAATGTTGCTTCAAAAATAAATTTTTTAAAAATGTTAGTATAGATGTCGGTAATAATCCACGCTGGTCATACCTGGGAGGCTGTGGTTTTCAGCTTCTGAATGCCATTCACCAAGTGCTCTTTCCTTTGGGATACCTCTTTTTGTTTCTTCTTCAACAAGTTCTTAAACAGGGATATTTGTTCTAGAAAACTCTTTGGGGTGGTATAGTTGTATCTTCTCTCATTTTGATAATACCTGGTACTCATTTCATTGACGCTGGTGTGAACGTGTGCCATGAACAAGCTAATGGAATCTTTGTCCAGGGGCTGAAAACACAAACATTGCAATTCGTGTGAAATTCTCTCACGACAAAAACAAGACTGCAGGGGTGCGGGCGGGGTGGGCTGGGAGAGGTCAATGGGGGAAAAAGGGAACAGGTGTAATGCTTTCAACAATAAAGATTTTTAAAAACCCTGCAATTTAAAAAAAGAAAATTTACCAAAGTTATACAGTTTGTTTTTTTTTCCAAAAAAGCCAGAACAAATTACAGTAGAATCTAGGAACATTTCCCGAGTCTTTAGAGCTACCCACAGGATCAGAGAGATGACAAGAAAAAGCAGTCAGCTTTGCTAACCTCTTCTGGACAAGGATGAGAGGATCTTTCTGGGCGCCACACCCCAACCCCCAAAACCAGTGTAACACAAGCGCTGCTTTTCACAGCTTGACTATTCTCTCTCAAGTGTGAAAAAGACAAAATGGAGAAACCGAGGACACAGAACTCTGAGGAGTATTTGTGGTGCTGCTTTCAAACTTAACTTTAGGCAAAGTTAACCCACAACCCCGCAGTCAATGGAAAAAAGCAAGAAGAAAAGCTGAAAACAGAGAAAGGCCAATGGATCAGAATCCATGTGAAAACCAACGGAATGGTAAGGTATAAAAGTCAGTGCTTCTGGGAGAAAAATATCATGATCATTTTCTATTCTCATTTGAGGAGGAAAAAACCAATTAGCTCTCCTTTGAAGATTTCCTGAAGAACCTTCCTCCTCCCCCTGCTGCGCCCCCCCCTGCCATGCACTCTTTCCATTTGTCCTCTATGACTTCTGAAGTAGTTAACTTTTTAATTTGTGGAGTCACATCTCCCTCATTTTAATGATTATTTATTGCATTCTGTACAAGATGAACCAGGTCCAATTAATCAAGGGAAGCCTAAAAATCAATTAATATGAATTAAATGAGCTACACCAACTCTCAGGAAAGTCACACATAATTTACCAAAGTGTTGTCAATAACACTCAGGCATCTTTGGGAAAATTGTGCGCAAGCGGCTGGTGAGGCAGTTAAATGTTTCCAACCTGCACCATCAATAGGAGAGCCCCGGGTTTGAGGAGAGACAGGCCAGTCCTTGGGGCAAAAGACAAGTGTTCCGGGCACTGTCTGAACACCCAGCTTCCCCCCGCCGCCCACCCGAGTGAAAAATTCCCGAGAGGGTTTAAAACGCACTCACGTTTTAGATTGTTCTGCCCATTAAATAATCCATTTCACCAGTAGTAACGGACATGTTTTTAAAGCAGAAATTAAACCTTGAATACAAATCCATCACCAGGAGCGGAAGCAAAACCTTTTATTTATTATTATTTTAAAATATATTTTTACTGATTTCGGAGCGGGCTAGACACATGCATGAGAGGGACTCATGGGTTGGCTGCCTCTTGCACATCCCGCACTGAGGACTGAGCCCACAACCAGGGCATGGGCTTTGCCTGGGAATTAAACCGTGACCTCCTGGTTCACAGGTATAGACCGATGCTCAGCCACTGAGCCACGCCAGCCAGCCAGGGTTTTCTTTTTAAAGAAGCCCGAATGACCATATAAACACGGGTGAAAATTCACTCCGGTGCTCTCTTGTAATGGGAACTGAAAGGGTGTTTAGCATATATGCTTCTGTGATAGAGATACACAGCTCCCCAGCCAAGTGCCATGTCCTGACAGAGCAAACCTGGCCTCTGCCCAGCCATGATCCCTATGAGGAGGCTCCCTGAAAGCTCTCTTAAACAACAGTTTCATGTGTAAATCCGGGGAAGAAGTGGTTTCCGGGAGAGCTGGAAGTGGCCCGAGACGACTTGTCTCAATGGGGCCAAATAACTATTGTTATGGGGCTTAACAAAATGGCCCAGCATGGGAGGCCGCCGGAGCCAGGGAGCAGCTGGTTGCAATTCACACTGTTTTTCAGAAAACTCTAATAGGTCCAGAACAGACCTCTTTGATGACTGGTCTTCCCTGCATTCTCCATTTGTCACTTTCTCTTATGATAAGGTCAGTGGTGACAGCACTTCCTGACATTAACAGCTGTGGCTTTTAAAGGGTCATTGTGGAACTACTAATTGCAGTAATTTCATTAGCATAAATTATTTATTCTGCCATTCATTTCTCTCCAGCTTTTGGAGGGGGGGAGGTTAGGGGAGGAGAGGCAGGGAAGAGATGGCTGCTGGGGCTGCTGCGGGGATGGCAATGCCATGCTGGGTTTTCCCCTGGTGTTTATTTTTTATTTCTAATCCTCACCTGAGGGTATATTTCCACTGGTTTGTAGAGAGAGTGGGTGAGAGAGGGAAAGACAGAGAGAGGGAAAGACAGAGAGAAGCATGGATGTGAGAGAAGCTCGATTGCAGGGCCCAGGGCAGGGTGGAGCCTGCAACCGAGGTACATGCCCTTGACGGGAATCAAACCCAGGACCCTTCGGTCTGCAGGCCGACCCTCAATCCACTGAGCCAAACCGGCTAGAGCTGTGTTTTCCCCTTTTAGACCTGAGATCCTTCCTTTTCTTTTATTCCTTTCTCAGATCAAACATTGGTGCAACAGTCAAGAGCAGGATTTAGGACTACGGGCTCTCCCATGGAAGTGCGCATGGGCCTCTTACCTGCCGAGTGACCCTGTGCTTATGGCCTCCAGCCCCTCCCCTGGGCAACAGGGCACAGTGGCTTCTTAGAAGGTTGCTGATTAGAGGTGGGGAGTAATGCAAATGCAGGGAGGTGGCGCTTCTGCTGGTGGTGATGGTGACAGTACAGAACAGCAGCCACAAGTATTAAGTGTAGCACCAGACCCAGCTTTCTAAGTCACATGCTATTTCATGTTTGTTGTCACCTTGTCTGGTGGATGCATCGTGTCGTTAGCTTGCTCATGCTTTTAATTCTCTTTTAGAGACCAAGTGTGGGTCAAAGGCGAGATCAAGCCCCATCAAAGCCACCAAGCTTCCAGGTGAGTTTGTCATCATTGAAAAAAGTCACTTCAGTGGCTCTTGGACAGGACATTAAAACAGAGCAGCGGCTGAGGGCTGAGGACCGAGGCTGTGAGCAGGTGAAACAGAACCCAGCTACCCCGCTGATGGCAGAGAGATGGGGCAAGAGACGGCGCACCTGGTCCGGTGAGGCCCGCACTGGCCGAACGCTGCCAAACTGTAACTTGGAGGTAGTGATGCCGCCACTTGATTTAGCGAACCTTTTGGCTTACCAGCGTGTCCAGGTGCCTGGGCGGTGGAATCTACCTTTGAGATAGATTCCTAAAGGTTATATAACGAAGCCCTGAAAAGCAGCAGCCTATGCTTTTCCCAGTTCTCTTCTCAATGACTCAGACACGCAGAGTGAGAACGGTCTGATGGACAGTCTACCAGTGTGCGTGTGTCAAGGAGAGAGAGGGCTGGGGATTGGGGACAGATACTGAGGCCCACCCGGACCTTCCCCGGGTATTCGAGCACAGGCGTGAGCCAATATGAGACGTAGGCAGTTGCAAGGTAAATTTGGTTGCATTTGATTGCGTCTTGCTCTTTTAAAATTAGGTCAGTATTCCCCACAAATAGGGTATTTCCCCCAAAATGATAGAATTTCTATTGCAAAGGGTTATTTTTCTACTTCATAAATCCATTTATAGATCAAAGAAAAAAATTGTGCTCAAAATCATCAGTAGAAACACTGAGAACACACCTGCGTTAACCAAATGCCTTCTACTCCTCTCTAGTCTGGCCTACCGTTTATAAAGGAACTTAGAGACGCCTGCAGAAATCAGTCTTTAAAATCAGCAATAAAACCACTTTCCTCTTTGAGTGGACATTTTTTTTTTTTTTTACCATGGGCTTGGAAAATGGTATCCAAAAACACCTTTTCCATGTTCCCAAACCCTGCAACACGTTCTGGCTGGGAGACCGTCAGTCCGTTGAAAAAGCCGACGATGCCGAGCTGGGGAGAGGATGTTTAGGCGGCACCCCATCGCAGGGCCGGAGAACTGTCACTCCCAGCGGCCCAGCTGCCTGAGCCGGACGGCTGGCCCACCGGCTCCGCCCTCTGTCCTGCCCCTTCCACGCCGTCTCACTCCTCAGCCCCCGCGCCCTCGCCGCTCGGTCCCTTCTCCTTTCCACAGGCCTGCGTTCAAGCGCATCTGTCCTCCAGTCGGACTTGAAAGGCAGATCCAGGGCTTGTCTTCCAACTCCTGTGTCTCCTGCCTTGTCCTGACTTATTCCTAACAGGGACCCATGCACTTCTCAGTAGGGGACACCCCCTCTACCCCCAATTGGAGCCACACTCCTAGGGAGTTTCCAAATCCCCCTGCGAGGAGGCGGTGCGTGACAGAGTCTTCAGATGAATCCCCGGTGGCGCTGAGATGGGAAACGACTGTGGTCATTCTGTCGGCTGTCATTTAGTTCAATGCCAGGTACCAGGCAAGAACACAAACATTGACACGGACGCAGTCAGCCCGCACCCCTGGGGGCTGCGTGCGTACTGATTGCAAATTATATGTCAACACCCAGCAGACGGCTTGCCTTTAATGAATCCTTCCTCTGTGGCTGAAGGGGGGTCACCTTGTGTGTATAAGCCCCTTCCACTCAGCAAATGAGGTCAATAATTAAGAAGGGCCCAAATTATGCTGATAACCTTCAGTCTTCGTCATGGAAATTAAAACTAAGAAAGTGATCAAATTAGTGCTCATTCCAAAAAATAAAAAAAATCAAAAAAATCAAAGAGCTCTTTTTGACCTCTACAGAGAAGGCACCACGTGTGTTTAGAACATGGACGCGGTGCACTCGGAATTATAATTATGGCTCCTGAGTAACAAATTAGGGAGGTGGGAGAGTTAAACAAGCAAGCGCACTGCTCTGAAATGAAATCATCTGGCTAATTTGTCTCCGGGCATCACTCAGCCCCACAGGAAGAGCAACGTGCTCTCTAGATCCCCGTGTGGCCCTCGGCCTCCTATAGGAGGCGCCCTCACACCACGAGACAGAGTGCGGCACCTGCCAGGAGCCTCTGGACTTAAAAGATGCAAGTCCCGCCTCATCCAGCAGATGTCAATGGCCACTGGCACATCAACACTCCTTCACAGGAACTTAGCCCGGAGAAAGCCTGCACGAGGGTTTGGATGTAAAGGCAAAAGGGCCGGAAGCATGAAAGCATCCTTTAAACGCCTTAGAAATGAAGTTTCATTTGGACCTGGCGCCGTTCTGATCAGGCGGTTTGGAGGGGTGGTGACGGCGAGCATTTCCTGGGGAGGTTTGTCTTCAGGTTCCTCTGAGAGGCGAGGGGACAAGATGCCCAGAATGCCAAGTGATTCCGTCTCTTCCTGGAGGGTCCAATGAAGCCCCTTATACGGAGACTAACACTAACATCGCATGAAAGTCTGCCAGGGATATTTTATACTTTAAAATCCGGAGACATCATTAACTCTGACAAATAACGGACACAATTATTAACACACATTTCTTAGGCTACGGCCAGGCTCACTGCACTCCTGGAATGAGGGAGGGCTTGATTTTGTCATCTCATCATTACAAGGAGGGCCCCACATACCAGGGTCCCGGAGGGAGAGAGTCGGCCGGTGTCTCTTGCCTGCAGATTCCGCTTTATGGCGTTCACGCTATCAGGCTGGCCTGGTGAACGGGAGGACCGGTGCGGGGCCTGGCATGGGTCAGTGCCGGGCACCGTGCTCTCGCAAGTCCCCGCCCTTCAGGCGGGTCAGGGCGCGCGGAGAACATGCGCGCGTGTTGTGAGTGTGTGTCTGTCTGTGCAGACACAGACGCACACACCTACACCTCAACTGGGTGTAAAGATGTCAACCATCGTACCCCACAGGATGTAAACTAACGGGTGATCTCATCATCTTCAACAAACAAGGACAACTTGGTGAGAGGAGGTGTATTTTGGGAAGCATTTACTGGGACTTTAGGTCGGAGTGTTGTGTGTGTGTGTGTGTGTGTGTGTGTGTGTGAGAGAGAGAGAGAGAGAAAGAGAGGGAGAGAGAGAGATTGATTGATTGATTCAGAGGCTGATGCGACATACCTCAATCCCCTCGATTTCCTCAATGAACCTCCTGCTGACTGAGACCAGAGCCTCCTGTGGCCACGCATGAAACCAGTCAATAGCCGTGCAGTTAACCAAGGCTGGGAACTTCCGAGCTCTCGCTCTCAGCGTGGGGCCGACTGGAGAGAAGCACAGAATGATCTGTGGAGACACGGGGGCAGGCGGAGAGGGGAGGGCGATGAGCGAGCAAAGCGGTGCCTGGCGGCCCCGGACAATGGGAGAAAGGCGCACCGCCAACCGTGACAGGCAGCGACCCCCACCCACTCCGGAGGGGAAAGCAGCTCTCGCCGCCTGCTCATCGAGGGTCAACCTGCCCGTCACACACCCAGACACGCTGCTGTGCGCTTTCCGTAACACTGGTCTCTCTCCTTTTAAACATCTGTGTGATGATCTGCAACAGTGGGAAAGGTATCCTTTCCTATCACACAAAGAACATTATAACCACTGGAAAAAAAACAAAACCAGATCCCAGGACAAAAATAGTGCCAATCCTTTCATCTTCTGTCTCCTTCCATCCTCTTCTGCATCGGGCTCCGTACAGCTGTGTGATACACTTCCCAAGAAGTTGTTTTATCACACTGGCTATTTTGTTTTCATTTAAAATAAAGTACAATCACTAGAGTTCTTGACATTTTTAAAGGAGTACAAAATTCAGTTTGCTGAATGCCTGTGATAATCATTTTACAAATTTCTGGTTTAAATAAAAAGTTTTAGTTATGTGCCAAGACCGGTATGGTTCAGTGGATAGAGCATCGGCCTGCGGACTGAAAGGTCCTGGGTTCGATTCCGGTCAGGGGGATGTACCTTGCTTGCGGGCACATCTCCAGTGTGGGGTGTGCAGGAGGCGGCTGATCGATGTCTCTCTCTCATCAATGTTTCTGACTTTCTATCCCTCTCCCTTCCTCTCTGTGAAAAATCAATAAAATATATTTTTAAAAAAAGTTTTAGTTATGCAATTAATGATTTAAGAGTTCATTGAAATCTGAATATGTTTCTACACTCTCTTTCAAAGGGACTGATTTTCCCCGTAAAATATTTAAATTCACATAATAAAAATCACCAGCATATATGAAATCATGTAATATCTCATTTAACAGATGTATTTTCTTAAAATATATTTTTATTGATTTCAGAGAGAAAGAAAGAGGGAGAGAGAGATAGAAACATCAATGATGAGAGATAATCATTGACTGGCTACCTCCTCTACACCCCTTCCCCGCAACTTGGGATCAAGCCCACAACCCAGACAAGTGCCCTGACCAGGAATCAAACCATAGCCAGGTCAACGCTCAACCCCTGAGCCACAGCAGTTGGGCAACAGATATTTTATGTTTAATTTCCTGTGACTCTTCAATAACTCAAGAGAATTAAGTCCTAAATCTAAAATATTTTTAATAATGCATAAGCTGACTAGTCATATATTCATTAAATTCAAGAGACTAACTACAAATGTATTCATCACTCTAATATTGCATGTGCTAAGTTAAGGAGCCTCAGTCGCAATGCATAATTTTCACTTATACCTCAGTTCTTAGCCTTCTCTTCTCCCCAGACTTGAGTATTTCTCCTTTCTGTCTGAGAAGGAGGTTTCCCTCAGCCAACATATCTCCTCTGTGACAATTTTAGAAAACTTCACTTATACCTGATTGTAGCCAAGGCAGAAGGGAAGAAAGCATCCTTTACCTGAGATCCTCCTTCCACCACATCCACCTGTTACATTTCCACACTTGTGACTGGAATGCTGCTGGATGGGGCTCAACAACCTGCCTTTCAGCGAGTCCTCCAGGTGACTCTGCCATCCATAGCTAAACCTAACGGTCCCGAAGTTACTATGGGAATACTTAAAGGAAACATTTACATTTTCAATGCGTTTGCAGTGGGTGACATACTCACAGAATCTAAGTCTCTACTCGACACACAGAGTGAAGTAAAACATTTATGGAATTTTAAATAAATTAGATAATCATTATTAACCTAAATTCCAACTATCATCTAAAATAGAAGCTGAGAACTAAATTAGAGAAATGTACCTGCTCATTAGTACCTCCTCAGACATGAAAGGACATTAGTACTTCCTAAGAAGTTGCTAAAGAAGTGCAATTATTGACCCAATTCACTGCCCAATGTCCAGTTCTGCTAGAAACCTAGCACAGAATTTATCCTGCCACCCGGTTTCCTTGTGGTAGTCTCATGTGAGATTTTTTTTTTTTTTGAGAGAGAGCTCATGCTAATATCTGGAAACTGTTGATAGTTTTGTTCTTTTTCTAAAACAGTTTCTACAACTTTATAGACAATCTGGAGCAAACTCAGGCTGTTGCTCAAAGAATATTTTTATGGGAAGGAATCATTTTTCCCTATTATATTACCCTTAATTTCATGGGAGATTAACATAGCAACAAATTTATTTAAAAAAAAAAAACTAGAGGCCTGGTGCATGAAAATACATGCACTGGTAGGGGGAGGAGCGGTTCCTCAGTCCAGCCTGCCCTCTCTCACTGTCTGGGAGCCCTCAGGGGCAGGAGGCCACCTAGCAAAGGAAGGCAATGCCCCATCATGCCTCTGCTGCTGCCACTGCTGCCAGCACAAGCCTTGGACCAGCCCTGGTTACCCGAGCCTCGAGCCGGCCCTAGGTGGCTGGACAGCCACCATCCAAGGCTTGCCTGTGCCGTGGGCCAGCCCTGGCTGGCTGGGGGCTGAAGGAGCTGGGGGACTCTGGAGGCAGGAATGCAGAGCAGCTGGACCCGCCTGGAGGTGGGCCCGGCCATGCCACATGCCTTCCTCCCCAGTGGGGCTGAGGGAACTGGGTGCCGCCACCTTGTGGCTGTGGGCACTGCCATCTTTGAGTGTGTGGCAGTCAATTAGCATATTCCCTCCTTATTGGCTGTGGGTGCCACTGTATTTGTGAGGCTGTGATGGTCAATTAGCATATTTTCTCTTTATTAGATAGGATAGACAAATAAATGATTGGAAAAGGGTGTTATGTTATTGATAATTTACTTCTTTAGCTTTATTTATTTACTGACAAATAAATTACAAGATGTTTAAAGCGCATAGCGTGGTGATTTTATACACTCAGACATGGAAGTCAGTTAACATATCCATCACCTCATATATTTACCTTTTTCTGTGTGTTAGAACATTTAAGTTATCTCTCAGCAAATTTCAATGATACATAACACTGTTATCAACTGTAGTCACATTATACATTAGATCCTCAGACCTTATAATTTATATTCTGCTTGCCAATCTCTCCTTATTTCCCCCATTCCCTGCCCCCTGGCAACCACTTTTCTACTCTATTTCTGTAAGTTTTTTACTTTTTAGATTCCACATATAAGCGATACCGTGTAGTATTTTTCTCTCTGTGTGTCTGGCTTATTTCACTTAGCACAATACCTTCAAGTGTGGGCATCCTTGTCTTGTTCCTGATCTTAGAGGAAAAGCTCTCAGCTTTTCAGTGGTGAGTATGATGAATACTGTCATATCTTCCCAGAAGGAACCTTGCAATAAGGGCTAGTTCAGGCTCTTTAAAAAACAACTGGGATTGCAACTCTCTTATAGAGCAGGTTAAGACTCTAAGATCTGCTTTAAGCAATGTGCTACACATAAACTCCATGAGTAGCAGAGTTCTGACTGAGAATTCCTTTCTTGAGTTGTGAGATTTGGGGAGTTGAACATCCCAAACCTGAACAGGTTATCATCTACTTCTATGTATCGAAGGCACCTGAAATATGCTCCCCCCAAATAGTTCCTGGCGATTGTAAGTGGCCAAAGTGGTTTAAGTTACTTCCCAGTGGTAGATTAGAAAGAAAAGTCGGTTAAAAAAATAAAGTTAAAAATGTCTCAGACAGCTGTGCTCTAAAAGTAAATTCTCACAAATAAAAAGCAAACCCTGAAATCACCATCTATGTATTTCCTACAGCTCTAACATTTGGATGTCAGAAACTTGCTTTGGGGATCCACACCATAGAATTTTCTACTCCCTTTTTCCCCCTACACAGGTGTTATGACTCATTTGCAATAACCCACTTCTCACTGTGCTTTGTTAATACGTTTCAATTTCTTTTACATAAAAGCCCACTGCAAGCATATATTTACTTGTATACCATGGACAGGACTGAGTCCATTGCCTCTTGTAATGGAAATTTGAATTGCTACCATCACTCTGTATTTTTTTTCCAGCTGATATAGTTTATTCTCAGATAGAATTAACCCTCCCACATATTTTCTTCAGAAGCTTCTATCTATAACTTTATCCTCAAAAGTCTCAGTGCGTTTCAAGAATGATAACATCTGAATCCTCATAGGAATGGGGGTTTAGCATAGAAAATACTCCCCAGTTATCATCCTTCCATCTTCCTGTATCATCCCAACCCAATAACTTTTTTTTAAAAATATATTTTATTGATTTTTTACAGAGAGGAAAGGAGAGGGATAGAAAGTCAGAAACATCAATGACAGAGAGACATCGATCAGCCGCCTCCTGCACACCCCCTATTGGGGATGCGCCCGCAACCAAGGTACATGCCCCTGACCGGAATCGAACCTGGGACCTTTCAGTCCGCAGACCGACGCTCTATCCACTGAGCCAAACCGGTCTCGGCCCAACCCAATAACTTTTTAACTTCAATTATTTTTATGACATCCAACAGCATATTCAGTATATACACTTTCAATTCATTTTTCTATTTTCCATTTAGGTAACGCACCATAAAATTATTCCCATGACCTTTTACTTGTGAATACTGACCAGTACAGAATTATTTTTTAAGAGATAATATTTTACATTGTGGAGTTTTAGTTCCTTTGTTTTCTTTAAAAAAACGAAACTCTTCAATTCATTAAGAAGTGGTATGTGGAATCCCAGTATGTAGCAAAGAGCAAATCCATACCTGGAGAGTAAAGACAGTAGGACTCATAATCCCCCATATATATACATACGTACATACACATATACAGCCCATATATATATACATACACATATATACATATGGGCTGTCTTCCCTCATCTCAGCTGCCTGCC
>JAAGEH010000307.1:5231288-5256214 GCA_011751065.1 Lasiurus cinereus
ACACATATATACATATGGGCTGTCTTCCCTCATCTCAGCTGCCTGCCCATCCTCAGGGCTGCACTGCCCACACACTCCTCTCCAGACCAGTCTACAGCTCCATAACCTCATGTCAGTGCGTATTGTTTGGTTTGTTTTTAACAGAAAACCTGGTGCCTGATTACCTACTGAACAGGACACCACACAGCAACAGGGAGTGGCTATCACCAATAAATCAACCAACAGCCCATGTGCAGTGGGAGAAGCAAGACCCAATACTGTCCTTGCAAATCCCCATCCAAGTGTGAGCAAAATGTGAGGAACCTGCACATGCTTCTCAAAATGCAAACTCAATATAAAGGGGTGTCCTTTCTTCTGGGATTAAGCCTGTCCTTTCTGCTGTTGAAACTCTCCTTTGTCATCTCCAGTAAAGGAGATTATTCCTACTTATTCTTTGAGACACTTCACCATTTTTTCCTCAACAAAACCTTTATTGTCCTGTCTTTTATTATCTTATCTTCCCCCGTATCTCTCATATGCTTAATTGTAATTTTATTCTTGTTTTTACAATTTGGCAGGTAAAATAAACAAGCAAGCACTTCCCTCCCTCCATCAGCTTTCTTATATATCTACTATGAACAGTTAGAAAATTTGGCAAAAGCAAAAAATAATATAAAATATTGAGAAAAGAACTTAAGAACTGTGTAGCTACATAAAGAGAGCTATCTGTTTTACTGAAGGTCAACAAAGACATTTTGACTAAATGAAGCGGAGTGGCACATTCCTGGAGAAGCTCCATTATTATAAAGATGTTAGTTTTTCCCACATTAACAAATTTTAGGCAACTCTAATAATTCCCAACAGGAAATCACTTCGTAGAGCTTTACAAAGTGATTCTGAAGTTCATATGAAAGAATAAAGGGTAGAAATATCAAGAAAAAAATTACTCTCTTAGGGAAAAAAAAACCTTAAGTTATAACAAATAAAACTGCGTGGGGAATGAATGGAAACATTCAATTCTGTTAAGTGTATTCACAACGTTCCCGAATTAGTCCAAACATTCTCATTGTTTGTTTGTTTTTCAGCCTTTAATATATTTTCTACTAAAACTCAAGCTGTTGAAACAAACAAACAAAAAATTACTGGTTTTGTTACTACAAAAAACAAGTGAGAAATTTTAAGTCACAAAGGATGAAAACATAGGACTTTAGTCTTACTGTACAAACCATATTACAATAAATTGATTAGGTATAGACTTAACATTTAAGACTTTACACACACACACAACACACACACACACGTACTTTGACAGAAGAAACACAGGACAATAGTAAACACTGATATGCCCATAATGACTGAGAGAAAGAACATCACTGATGGGAATCTAATTGTTTTCCTGGCATACAATCACTATATAGGCCGGTCCTAAATCATGTGGTATTGTTAAGGATATCTTTAGGCAAATATAAACATTCTTTTTTTTTATGTTAAGCTGATTTTCCAGTTCACCTGGGAGTGTAAAGTTACAAATATCTAAGTAAATGTAGAAAAGGAATACTATAGAACTATGGCAAGCAAATCAGGATGGTATTGACATAAAAGCAGATAGATACCAATGGAACTGAACAGAGAGCCCAGAAATAAACCCACACCTATATGGCCAATCTATGACAAAAAAGGAAGAATATGCCCTGGGGCAGTGGTTGGCAAACTGAGGCTCTCGAGCCACATGCAACTCTTTGGCCCCTTGAGTATGGCTCTTCCACAAAAATACCATGTGCGGGTGCACACGTATAGTGCGATTGAAACTTCGTGGCTCATGTGCAGAAGTCGGTTTTCGGCCTGGGTGAGTCTATTTTGAGGAAGTGGCGTTAGAAGAAGTGGGGGTGTCGGTCAGTCGGGAGACGCAGCGCCTGTAGCTCGTGAGCCTCGGTTTGCTGACCAATGCCCTGGGGTAATGACAATCTATTTGATAAGCAGTGTCAGGAAAACTGTTCAAATTCATGCAAAAGAATGAAACTGGATCGTGTTGTTATATATGTAAGAAGAAACTCAAAATAGACCAAACACTTAAATGTAAGGCTTGAAACTATAAAAGCCCTGGTGGAATGGCTACCACTAATAAACCAACAAACAACAAATGTTGGTGGAGATATAGGGAAAAGGGAACCTTGTGCACTGCTGATGGAATTGTAAATTGGTGCAGCCAGTATGGAGGTTCCTCAAAAAGTTAAAAATAGAACTACCAGATGACCCAGCAATGCCAATTGGGTATTTATCCAAGGAAATCCAAAACCCTAATTCAAAAAGATATATGCACCCCTATGTTCATGGCAGCATTATTTAAAATAGCCAGAATATGAAAGCAATCCAAGTATCCTTCAGTAGACAAATGGCTAAAGAAGTTGTGTTTATGCAAGCACAGACAGATTTCAGAAACATAGTAGAAAGTCAATAACATAATGCCACATATTTAGGCATTCAATATATGAGATTGGAGTAATTTCAAATGGTGATGAAATATAATAAATAGTGTTGAAACCATTGGGGGGGTAGTAGAAAATCCACTTTATCATGTATGTAACTATCTAAGACTAAACATTAAAAACATTTTAAGGAGAAACCAAGATGGCGGCATAGGTGAACACGTGAACTGCTGCCTCGCACAACAATTTCAAAACTACAGCTAAAAGACAGAACGGACATCATCCAGAACCACAGGGAAGCTGGCTGAGTGGAAGTTCTACAACTAGAAGGAAAGAGAGGGGCTCACGGAGACTCAGAGGAGCTGCAAAAAGCTGAGGTACTGAGACGCACGTGGAGAGGGCAGGTGGCAGATGGTGGAGTGCCTGGCTGGCTTCCTCTAGCGGGAGGGAGACAGAAACTCCCGACTGCACTGAGCCCCAGTTCCAACTGCACTGAACCCCAGTTCTGTGTGAAACTCATATGGGAGGTGGGGAGGAGTTTCAACTATCATAAAAACGAAGGAGTGCACAAAAACTTAACGGAGCCACAAAAGGCATAGGTCTGGAGGCACACACAAATGCTGCTGGCTTTCTCTAGCGGGAGGAAGACAGAACCTTCCAACTGCACTGAAATCCAATTCCAACTGTGCTGAAATCCAATTCCAACTGCACAGAACTCGTTTCGGGTGAGACGCTGGGGACCCAGACTCATTCAGGTCCTTGGAGTGCACAGAAACTCAGGGGAGCCGGAAAGGCAGAAGTCTGGAGGCACGCGAGTGCCAGTGCACACAGAGAGGGCTGTAGTGCTCACCGAGGGACACTGAGACCCAGGAGCCTCACAGAGCAGGGCTGACGGGAAGCCAAGGATGTCTGCTCAGCCCTGAGACTCTGCCCCATCCAAGCCTTTAATATTCTCCTGTAGATTTATTTATCAATGCAGTGATGGATAAGAACAGATAAATAGGAGGGAAGGTAAAATACTACCTGTAGGTTACATAATACGATCGTTTTTATTTTCTTCAGATGGTTCTGAATTTAAAAATTTTATACAATGAGCATATATTTCTTACATGGTCAGAAACAGATCTCTCAGGCAGATAGACAGACAGATGGGCACACAGACAATAGACTCACACCTAGGTAGATAGATATATATGTAACAAGACAGACAGATAAGTAAAATCTTGGGAATGAACTCATATGTCCAGTGTTCTTTTCCCTCAGGCATCAGATGGCCAGGAAGGAGAACAAGAAAGAAAAGTCAGCTGGAGAGAAAATTTAAGTACTGGTTACAAGATAAAAATTACGTAAGAAAGACACACGTCCTCGTGTGAAGGACAGAAGGCGTCTGGCATTTATTTACTGGTTTATTTCAGGCCATGCAAGGACACACATCTGATGGTCATTAACGGGAACTGCCCTGTGGGAATCACCGGTCGTGGTTTGCAGCCAACAGGTTCCCGCTGCCCTCGCCTTCCAAATGGGAGCCGGCTTTGGGTGGTGAGCATGGGTAATGGGGTGGCAACGCCACATCATTTAGCCTGACCTGCCAGGTGTGCTCAGCGACCCTGTAGCACACGGAGCCTCCCAGGCTACCCAGCTAGAACATGCTCATGAGGGTCACAATACATGAAACTAGCAAATCTGATTTTTTTTTTAATTCCAAGGATTGGGGAATATATATGGATTAAAGAGAAAGAAGCTGCCGTTTTCCAGCCAAAAGGTGAGATCCATTTCTATGGCGTATTCTTTCTCCCTCAGGGTAAGGCACTGACCACTGACCTTTCTCAGGATACAACAAACTAAGTGACAAGGCCAAGAAGGGTCAGGAGTATTTGAGGGAAATATTCTATCCCTCCTTAGAATTAAAATGCAAAGCAAAACAAAACTAAACTGAAAAGCAAAAAACCCGCCTCCTCATTTTAGTAGGAAAGAGACATTATTTAATTAGTAGTCCTATGACAATGGGGGAGGGGAAATGACCCATATCTAACTCCAAAATAAATGCTAGCTTGCACAAAGGTACATACTAAAAAGTGAGACTAGAAAGGAGATTCAACACCGGTAGAGATGACTAGGAAACTGATCCCAGCTTCGGTAAGTCTGCCTAAATAGATCAAAGGAAACACATACAGGAAAAGACTGCTGGATTTAACAATATAAAAATGTAAAACTTCACACGCTTATTAGTGAGTGCAAGGATCTCAAGGAATGTAATAGGTAGAGACATCCTTGACAAAATATCTATCCTGAAGCAAAAGCCAACAGAAGACAGACTAGTGAAATATTAGAAACATCTGCATTAATATAAAAATCAAAATTCTCTCTACAGCCATTAATTACTTAATATTCTTCTGTAGACTTATCAATGCGATGAGGGATAAGAGCAGATCAACGGAATATTAGGAAAGACAAAATACTACCTGCAGGCCTTCTGATATTAATGAACTTAGAGAAACTATCAGAGAGGTGGTGAAATAGCTAGCTACAAATAAAAATGAACATCTCTCCTGTACACAAACATTCCACCATAAAAAAAAAACTATGAGAGGAATATCCCATCTACAAAAAAAATTACCATAAAGATTAAATTCTCCCTAGTATAAAATTAGCCTTCAGCATGATTTCAATCCAAATCAAAATGTACTGTGTTTAGAATTTGACAAAATGATTCTGATGTTTATCCAGATGTATAAACAGGTGAGAACAACAAAGAAAAACTAGATAAGAAGGAGCAATTAGATATTAGATATAAAAATGTATAATAAAACCTTAATAATTCACATAATACCAGGCTGGGATCAGTAGTAAAGGGGCGTATCAAGAAGAGAAAATAGAGGATCTAGAAATAGATCCAACTAATATGGCTATTTGACATGTAAGCTATAATAATAAAAGCAAGTAATATGCTTATTAGACCAAATGACCTTCTGGACGAAGCCTGGGCTGCGAGGGAAGCCAGGGTCCCAGGTGCCGGAGAGAAGCTGGTGCCGGCAGTGGGGGTTAGAGGGGGAGGGAAGGAAGGCCTATTCTTGCACGAATTTCTAGTAAATAATAATAGTGCTTTCCTAGTACATCAGCAGGAAGAAATGCATGACTGGGAGATAAAAAGGTCTTTTTGGACCCTAGCCGGTTTGTCTCAGTGCTTAGAACATCAGCCCTCAGACTGAAGGACTGTGGTTCGAGTCCGGTCAAGGGCAGGTACCTCGCTGCAGCTCAATTCTCGGCTCTGGAGAAGGCAGCCAATCAATGTGTGTCTCTCACATCCATGTCTCTCTCTCTGTTTCTACCCTCCCTTCCACTCTCTCTAAGAAAAAAAAATCAGTGGAAAAAATATTCTTGGACAAGAAGTAAAACAACAATAACAAAAAATTTTAAAAAGATACCTTTTTGAGGAAAAATAACCTGAAACTCCTCAGCTCGCTCTATCACATATTCACGTCTCCACACGCCCTGGTAAGGTAGGGGTGGCAGGTGACACACGTGTGGCCTGTAAGACATGAGCTTGAGCTTCGGGAGGAAGCTTTGGTTTCATGACGCAGAGAGCCCCAAGTCTGCTTCCTGCCTGGAAGCAGGAGGCACGCGGATGAGGGGGGAGGAGAGAGAGGAGGAAGCCAAGGTCTATCAGAGCATCACTGAGCGAGTCTGGACTGGGTGAGAGGGGGGCTTCATTCTCTTATTGGTTAACCCGTTGAGTACCAACTGCTTCTAGTGAAGTGTCTTATAAACCTGGAGAGAAAAACACTACCCGAAATTTCAAAAAAAACCCAAATCCATAGAGGGAAATGCTGGTTCATCTAACATAACAACTTTTTAAAACTTTGAAGTTATAAACAAATAAACAAACATACATACATTTAAAAGGCCAATGACAGAATGGGGAATATCTGAGACATACACATAAGGCTGAATGACAGAGAGAGAACTCGTATAAACAAAACCAAACACAGTTCAGTGGCAAAGTCGGCTCTCTGTGACTGAGCCCCGGAAATTACCCAGCAGCACTCTGCCTGTCTGTTCCCCACTGTTAGCTGAGGCTGTCCTCAGCCCCCCAGCTCCCAGGAGAGAGGCCTCAGCCCCACCTGCGAGTTAGAAGAGCATCAGATCATCGGCAGGCGTGTTTTAAACCCGCTACAAGCCGTAACTATGGATTCTAGCAATTCCTCTCCCAGGAATTCAGTCTACAGGAGCAAGCCAAGTTGTGCATGAAAGACAAATGTAAAGAATGCTCATTTTAGCAGTGCTTTTCACGACCTGTCTCACAGTCTCAGCGTGCCTCCGATTCACCAGGAGGCCTTATTAAAACCGAGGTTGCTCAGAGTTTCCAACTCAAGAGGTCGTGGTGGGAAGGGCTGGGGATTTGCTTTTTTAGAAAGTTTCTAGGTGCTGCTCATCCTGGGGCTCTGAGGAACAGACTCTGACAGCCAGTGATTTATAACGTGACTGCCTCAAATTCTATCACTGTACTTGTTTCTCTGTTTCATGGAGAAAATTTGATCCAAATCTATCACAGTGGCACAGGGAGAAGTCCCTGGCCTTGTTACAACCTGGCAAACGTATTTTAGGTGACATTTTTGATGAGGTGAAAACTCTTTGGGCAACTAAACTGTAAGTTCATGTCTTCTAATCTCAGCCCAGAATTGCTAGTGAGATTAATATGGAATTTGACACAGTAGTGGGGAAGGGAACCTTATAATTACTCTACCCCTCCAAGCAGAGGTATACTCACAACTAATGTCACTGCCTCGACCCTCTCCCATGTGCCCCAGGCAGTCACAGCCCTGAAACTTGTCAGTAACTTGACAGGCGGACAACACTAGAAGTAGCAAAGCAGTAACTTTCCTAGGCTGCTAACCAATTTTTACTAGGAAGCTGGAATTTTCCTTCAACTGGCATCCTGCCATGAGTTGGGGGTGTTTCGTGTCTCATTATTATACTTGCTCTTTATTGCTGCTGTTACTTGCTTCTACTCTATTTCTATAAACTACACTGCAGCATAGAGTGATCTAGGGCAGTGGTCGGCAAACTGTGGCTCGAGAGCCACTGTTTGCCGCTCTGTTGACTAATGAGTTTGCCAACCACTGGTCTAGGGGGAAGGACTTGGGGTTAAGCCTCGGGTCATCTGAGTAATATTACTTGCCCTCAAGTGCTGATATAACTCACTTCCTTAGCCCAAACTCCTCCCACTGCTCCCTAAATGATTTACAGCCTCCTTTCCCCATCCCAATTTACATTTCCAGCCTTAATGATCTAGTTCTCCTAACAGGCAGTCTTGGGTTTCTCCAAATATCTACTGTGCAGTCCACCCTTACTCTTTTTTGCTGTTGTTAATCCTCACCTGAGGATAATTTTATTTTTCATTGATTTTTTTTAGAGACAGTGGAAGGGAAGGAAGGGTAGAGACGAGAGAGAGAAACATCCATGTGAGAGACATCCATTGGTTGCCTCCTGCACATGCCCTGACTGGGACCAGAGATCAAACCTGCAACCCCACAGGTACATGCCCTTGACCTGGAAGATAACCTAAAACTCTTCAGTGTGGAGGCCACTACACTAACCACAGAGAACACCAGCCAGGGCATATTATATATTCCCTTATTCTATGTAATAAAAGGCTAATCTGCAAATCAACCAAATGGCAGAACAACTGGTCACTATGACACACACTGACCACCAGGGAACAGACACTCAATGCAGGAGCTGCCCCTGGTGGTCAGTGCGCTCCCAGAGGGGAAGTGCCACTCAGCCACAAGCCAGGCTCGTGGCTGGTGCGTGTAGTGACAGTGATGAGAGCCTCTCCCGCACAGCAGCACTAAGGATGTCCGACTGACAGCTTAGGAGTAGGCCTAAGCTGTCAGTTGGACATCCCCTGAAGACTTCTGGACTGTGAGAGAGTGCAGGCTGGGCTGAGGGACCTCTCCTCCCCAGTGCACAAATTTCATGCACTGGGCCTCTAGTTTTTATATAAATTCTATTTCCTCTCCTTAAAGTTCTTCCCCACCCCATCCCTTCCTCATGAGTTGCGATCCATACTTGAAACCAGGCACACTGCTTCCTCTGGGAGGGCCTAAGGCATGGAGGAAGGCCGCTGAGTGCCTCTGTAAACCCCGCCCCGCTTCCATCGGCCCTGACTACAACTATTTGTGACGGCTCTTATCTCCTGTCATAGCGTCAGCTCCTCAAGAACCAAGACCATGTCCAGTTCAACCGCGCACCGCACAGCCCGCGCAGCACGATGCTGTGTAGGAGCTCAGAGTCACGGGGAAATCTTAGGAAGGTACGCTCCACACCTGGGCATGCAGAAATGCAAATGTCCTTTCACACTAGTGACTGGATGTGTCGTTATGGAATGAATGTGCAAAATTCAAACGCGGGACCTAACTCCTGAAACTGAGCCACATCAGAGTTCCCAGAGCAGGTTTTAAATGATAACGCCAGTTTAAGCGCGAGTTTCTTACCTTGAGCTGTAGCCGCACCCTGGCCAGAAAGAACTGCCAGCAGTTCTCTCTGGAGTCCACCAGGCCCAGACCACGGACTTCACTGCGGATTCCAGAAACGATCTTGTCCACGTCTTCATCGCTGAAGAGATCGGGGATGTCTCCTGCCCCCAAAGAAGTCAGAAGAGTTACTGAAAGAGCCTCACAATTTACATGTCAGATCTGATTTTTTTTTAATGATCAAAATGATTTATAATACACAGTTCAGCTTCAATGACAAAGTCCGACTGTGAAAATCAGAAAGGCCGTTTTCTTCTTTTTTTTTTTGCATTTACAAGGCACATCACACACTCAGCTTGTACACGTGGGAACAGCATTTACTCCACCCAAGGCCGCTCCCAGCACCTCACCCCCGGGAGCACACTAAGAAAGCGGTACACCTCAGATTAGTTAGGTTTGTAGGTTTCTCCCCAAAGACGGCCCCGGCGGCATCTCGAAGACGGATGATCACTCTTTAAAGTTCACTGGAACCACAGACCATTTGTCACGGGGAAAGATCTCTCAAGAAAGGTGTTGGTTTAATCACCTGATGCCAGCAAGTCATTAATCAGCACGAGGAAGCTCTCATCTAGAACCTGGGCATCTGTCAGCAGGAACACAGTGGGCATGTTCTTGGCTCCGGTTCGGATGAACAAATTGGCCAGATCTACCTGTAAGGGAAGGAGGCCATCACTCATGTTTTGTTAGGATGCTGATGCCACGTAGGGAGGACGCGTGTGAGCGCTGGGCAGGACGGAGGGACCACCACAGGAGAGCTGCCTGGTGTACGCGCCATCTGTTTACACGCTCCTTCCTCTCGGGGACCGGCTCTGGGGCGAACAGCGGTGACATCACCTCCAGGGCTGGCACGAGAGGGAGTGTGTCACGTCTGTGGCTTTAATGGTGCAGAGGGCTGCAAGCAGGCTGCTGCTGGAGGGCTCCATTCTGGGGGAGTGGACGGGAACTCCTCAGTCGGGCCATACAGTGGAGGGACATTGCTGCTCCTTTCGATGACAGCTGTCCAGTTCACTGACAACACTTTCTGTTTGACCATTTCATTTTGTTTAGTAATATTGAAAGCATGTGCTTTGGGGGTTTATGTTTTCAAACAGCATTTACCGCAAACTCTAAGTACTAGTTTGTAGGGATGGGGTGATTAAAATGTCAAATTTTTTTAAAAAACACACGCATTTCTTGAATGTGTTTCCATGGAATTTTATTGTCATGATCTTAACCAAAGTGGAAAGAACCTATTTGTACTTATAAAGGCAGACTAGAAAAGCACAAGTTTAAAGACGGGTGAGTTTCTGGAATGTATTTCCATTGCATGTTAGGGTTATAACCTTATCATCCCACATGGAAGGAATCCCTCCCTGTGCACTTTCAGAGGCAGTACCTTTGCCCTCCTTCACACGGGAATATTAACAGTGCTGACTATCAGGCGTGGTCAATGCAAAGGAAGCGGGTATTTAATAAAATATTTTCTGAGCCAGTCTATAGGCTTAGACACGTATAACCATCCACAGACGTTTACTATCCCTCGTTGACCATGAAGGAGAAAAAGCCAAAGGGATTCTATTAAATCCTCTAAAGCAGCGGTTCTCAACCTGTGGGTCGCGACCCTTTTGGGGGTCGAACGACCCTTTCACAGGGGTCACCTAAGACCAGTGGAAAACACCTACATATTTCCCATGGTCTTAGGAACCAACAGACCACTCCTCAGTGTAGCAAAGTGTAGCAATGTAGTTTACTGTTGTCCTATGAAGACTGTTACCCATGCTACACCACGATTCAAGACAAAATTTCATTTATTTGTAATTAGAAATAAATATTTCACAATATATAATTACATATTGCTTTTGTGATTAATCTCTATGCTTTAATTATGTTCAATTTGTAACAATGAAAATACATCCTGCCTATCAGATATTTACATTACAGTTCATAACAGTAGCAAAATTACAGTGATGAAGTAGCAACGGAAATAATTTTATGGTTGGGGGTCACCACCACATGAGGAGCTGTCTTAAAGGGTCACAGCATTAGGAAGGATGAGAACCACTGCTCTAAAGTAATTCCCCCCAACCCCCTCTGCTGGGTGGGGTGGCCTTGGCCAAACCCGGGAGTCAGAGCTGACGAGCGGGGGAGACCCACCGCTTTGACTCACCCGGAGTTCCTGGAGCCCAAAGCCTGGGCTCGGGGTGATCTGGAAGACCTCCAGGCTGCACATGTGCGCTGCCAGCCGGGACAGGCTCTGCTTGCCGCTGCCGCCCACTCCCACGAGGAGGGCACAGCCCTGAGGTGTCCGCAGGATCCGGCTGATGCGACACCTGGGGAGGAAAGTGCGCCCGCCGCAGCGGGGACCTGGGATGGGGGCTGTTTTCATTTTGAGATGAATATTTAGACACTACATTCCAATTTTTCCTTCAGCCCTTCAGTTCTCATTCTTCTGTTTTCCCATCAAAGACGCTGCCTGTGTCTGCCCTCGCACTGTTCACCTCGCAAACGGTCCTCCGCTAATAGCATCTCGGACTCTCTTACGGCTTAAGCACGCTCCACCAAAACTCCAGAACGCACATACAGGTCTTGGATCAATGTCTCGGATTTGTCTGATTAGCAGATACGGGCCCCCACTTCCCACCAGCATCCACGCATGACAATGTCAAAGGGAGGATGTCTTTGTGCCAGAAACCTTGGCCGGCGAGTTAGTTTGGAAAGGATGGATTTGTTTAGACCACCAAACCTCGTACCAGCGATTCACTTCACGCAGGTTAAGCCATTGCCTCTCTCATAGGATTCTTACTTCCTCCACACCAAAGCTTTCCCCCCGGGCCTCAAACCTTCTAGAAAATTTGCTAAAATCCTTCAGAATCACCAAATTAGATTTCCAGCAAGGCCAGCTAATCCCTTGGCCCTATATTATTGAAGAGATTCTGAATGCTGAAGCTGTTGGTATTATTGCTACATTTAAAAACAGGAATAAGTTGGCTTTACCATGAGCATAATATGGGTTTGGTTGAAGAAAGACATCATAATTATGTTGTAGATACAGTGGTACCTCGAGATACGAGTGCCCTAACATACGAGATTTTTGAGATACGAGCTGTCGAGCGAGCGATTTTTGCTTTGAAATACGAGCAACAGTTGAGATACGAGTAATTGCGCAGATAGGCCGGCTGCACACGACCCACCAGTTTACCGCGACTCGAGCGTCTCATAGTTTCCCACGCCTCAAGGTTACGGAACGAATTAAACTCGTATCTCAAGGTATCACTGTACCAACAAAAACAACAAACAAAATATAATCATATGGATACCAAATGCAAAACAAACAAACAAAAAACAACACCCAAAACTGGACACCGTGGTGCTAAGTTCGAGGTTGCTTTTCTAACATGAATGGAAACTTCAGGCTGAATGGTCCACACAGATGGTTTTTCACAGAGCGCTGCTTGAAAAATTAAGCTGGGTTGGGGTCACTTAGACTAGGACCAGCACGCGAGAGCATTTCCCGAAAACCTTCACTGATTGGAAGGATGGGTTTTTCACAAGCTCAGCCAACCCTTGGGTTTTCCTTAATGTGACCACACAGCAAAACCACCCTGGGAAACCTGTAACCCTGCTCTGACACGAGTGGAACCCCAAGTGACAAAGAGGGTTTTCATGTCATCTCAATGTGCGCTTTGAGGATTGTGCCTCACGGGACTCACCAAGCAGCCACGGCCCTTCCTACCACAACTAAGGACACGCTTTGCAGCCATCTCTGACTCAGGAACTCAGCTTGGCGCTCAGATTCCCTGATCAAAGAATCAGCCTTCCATTTCAGCCCCTGAGGACTCCCTGTTGAAGGGTTATACCGAAGACCCCCACAGCGTCAGCGGGAGGTCCCTCTCGCCTGAGCCTCCTCTCCCCTGAGCCAAGGCATTCAGACAGTCATTGTAGACCTGCCCCACCAGACACAGAGCTACTGGTAATTCAGTTACCACCATGGCCACAGATTCTAACTAAAACTGGGCAATCAGGGTATTACAACTGCAAAGGGATCAATAAAACAATCAATACTTAGCATGCTTATAATGTGGAGGCCTCAATTTTCTTCTTAGGCACTTTGAGCTAAGCACTTTAGTTCTGTACTTGGGAACATTCCATCCACCTACCATGGCTTGAGCTGCACGCTCTTTTCAAAAATTGAATTCCCCACATGTTTTGGTCTGTTCAGATTTCCTTCCTCACATTCTTCCTGCTCTGACTTACTTTTAATCATGTTTTCGTTATTTTAATCTTTGCCCAAGTACCACTTAATAAAAAGGCCAGTGTTATTAACTATATGGTGTCCCTCCAATTCATATATGAAAGCTGTACTTCAGAACATAAGCTTGTATAGAAACGGGATCATTCCAGAAATAAATGGTTCAGATGATGTCATTCTAGAGCAGGGTGGGCCCCTTATCCAATACAATTGGTGTCCGTGTAAAAGAGAATTTGGACACAGACACCCGGAGGGAGCATGCCACCTGAGGATTGGAGGTAAGCCAAGGAACTCCCAGAGGCTAGGAGAGAATTCTGGCCCTTCTGACACTTCGATTTCACACCCTTTGCCTCCAGAACTGGGAGACAATAAACATTTACTTTTCTAAACCACCCAGTTTGCGGCATTTTGTTACAGCAGCTCCAGCACACTAATGAGGCATTAATATGACTAGGAAAACAGCATTGGCCAATCAGTGCAAGCAATGGAATCCCACCCAACAGCAGCCAGGACAAGCTGCTCTGACTATTCAATACCTCACGTCATTCCCATGTTAAAAACCTGTCCAAAAGCGTCTCACCGAACTTAAAGAGTAAAATCAAAACCTCTTCCCCTGGTTCTAAGGAAGCAGCCTGCAGAAGTGCAGCCCGTCCCTGCTGCTCCAGCCTGGTCATACATGCACATACTGCTCCCCTCGCTCTCCTGCAGTCATAACCCTCTTTCTGTTTCTGAACATGCAGCTCTGGGCCCACAAGAAAGTTATCTTCTCCCAGAATGCTCTTCCTTCATATCTGTCCATGCCTCGCTCTTGCTTATCATGTTGATCTCAGCTTAAACGTCACCTCCTCACATAGATACCCAGCTCCTCTTTGGGAATCCGCATATTTTATTTCTCAGAATCAACCCATCCTGTTTCTCAGTGTAACACATCCCTGCCACTTTTCTGCTTTTTTGTTCCTGTCCTTATACACGTCCATCTGAATCGCTAACATGTCAGCGCACCGAGAGAATGGACTGGGCTGTTTGCTGCCCCATCCCTCGTACCTACGACAATATCTGACCACAGGGGCCTTGCAGATGGTCCTATACTCAGTGCACTGCACGAGGTGCCCAGTCCAGGAGGTGAGCGAGAGTCTTGTCAGCCAAGCTCTGTGCCAGGACACAGGCCTTTTCCCATTGGTCCGCCAAGGAAACACGCTCTTCCCCTTTTTTCCTAATTTGCACAAAAACACTGAACAGACTGGCAATGTTCCTGTTGAGCATGCCATAGCCACTCCCTACACATGCGTAATCGGTTTACGTCCATCCTGTCTCTGCCACTTAGGGACTTTATGCCTCTGAAGGAGTCACTTGTCTTTTTCCTTGTTAATATTTTACCTAGCAGGGGAAATTAGGTTGAAACTATGGCTGTGATGACACTTCAGAAAGAGTGGACTATGGAAGACATCATGAAGATAGTGACAGTTTTTGAAGGCACTACAGTTTTCTATTGTGTGGGAAACAACAGTAAGAACTGATAGTTCCGAGCGCTCCATACGACCCGCTGAAACACAATGGCTATGGTTACTTTCACTGCTCGAAAAGCATCGTGGCGAGTCAACTCACACGTGGTGCATGGCGTCTTCAAATAAGACGAGGTGCATGGCAGCGTTCAGCTCGTTGTAGTTGTCCAACGTCTCTGTGAGAAGCGCCTTCAGCCCCTCCCAGTCCTTCACTGGCAGGTAGCGTGGCTCTCCCCCACTGCTGGCGAGGTGGCAATAGAGGAGGGGCGGCCGAAGCAGGACTTGGATGTCTACACCCTGCAGGAGGAGGAAGAGAAAATAAGGTCACGCCAACCATCCAGAATGATCCATCAGGAGACGGCGTGGCCTAGCAAGGGAAGAGCGTGCAGCTCAAGCCATGGTAGCTGGATGGAATGTTCCCAAGTACAGAACGATTATATTCCAGAATCACAGCTGGCCGAGCAAGGCAAGCATTCACACAACTTCTTCCCATGCACAGCCAACACCAGTTAGTGCCGGAGCGAACTGTGACCTCTGACATCCATCCACTTACTTCAAAATATTTACAGGCAGTCTCCAGCAATTTTTTCTGAAACAAGTCACAATCCTTTGTGTCTATCAGTTTGTCTCCATAAACACGAGAAGATTCATGAAGCCACAGGCATATTAAATCGGTTGAACCCTTTAGACACTCGGGAGATGCAAGTAAAATCCCCTATAAGGCAAAATTTTAAAAAATGCAGCAGTGATGATAATTCAAGATAATGTTTTCCTCTAAGATCGTCTTCAATGAATTTAGCAAGTTATTGAGTTAAAAAAATATTATAATAGTAGTACATATATATTAGTAGTTTTACTCTATGATAAGCAACCTTTTGAAAATTTACCATCTTATACTCGTTTTTAGGAATGTAACGCAGACTGTATTTCAAGAGCTAGCCCAGGAACTAAATACTGCACCTGAGTACTTGTGCCTATTAAGTCCTCCAACAAACCCACCATACTAACTTCCCAGAGCAGTGGATGATGTAAAAAGAAAGAATACATAAATAACAGAGTGTTAAACTAAGTTCTATAGCTGAATGCCATGAATATTACTAGAATCATTCCTCCACCTGAGATGTATCCCAGAGAGCCATCCAGGTACCTGGAAGATGCTCGACAGGTCCCTCAGGTTAAAGAGGTAATGGAATCTAACAGCCGTGGGTGGGAAGTGATGTGCCATCATCGCATGGACCGCGATCGCTGCCTGTATCAGTGTGGGGCCGCTCCTGAGAACTGGTGGACCAAACGCTTGCTGCCGGAAGTGGAAACTAAGGATTTGGCTGTAGATGGTGTTGAGAGCATCCAAGGAAGGAAAGTTGAATGCAAACACCGTGAAATGTCTCTGAAACAAAAACACGTAGGAGAGTTGTAAAAAAAAATAGGGATTATAATGGTACCAGTAGATTTCCCCCAAAAGGCCTTCTTTTTTTTTGTCACTTCTGTGTCCATACCCATTGCCATTTAACTTTGGAGTGCCGTCCACTCTGACTCTGGGCCTGGATGTGTAACTTGACAGCTAACAGGATGAACTGGAAGTGACCATGTAACAGTTACTGTCACAGGCTTGTCAAGGTTCTACCTTGGTCCTGAATTCTACATCCCTGCTAGTGGGTGAGAGACCCATGAAGTAGAGCCCCATGTCCCAGTAACTCCAGACAGAGTCACCTGACATTAGCTGACAAACAGTAACTCCCAGACACGTGAAATGAGCCCAACTAAGAACATCAGTCACCTCGCCCACTCCCGCTGACTCCAGCTAAGTGAGTAAGCAACATTGATTGCTGTATTCTGTTGTTACATGTATGTTGTTGATGATGGTGATTATTATGAAAAAGCTTATATGCACACAACAAACTGCATCTAAATATTTATAACAGTATATTTATACTTGCCAAAATGTGGCAACAACCAAGTTACCCTTCCATAGGGGATTGGATAAACAAACTGTGGCACATCCCTACAATGATTAGGATTCAGTGATAAAAAAAAAAAAAAAAGAAAAGAAAGAAATAAGCAACCAAGCCATGGAAAAACAAGGAGGAACCATAAACGCACTTAAGCTAAGTGAAAGAAGCTAAGCTGACAAGGCTACATGCTATATGATTCCAATTGTAGGACATTTTGGGAAAGATGAAACTATGAAGATGCTAAAAGGATCAAGTGGTTGCTAGGGATTTGTAGTGGGGGCAGGAAGGGTTTGAATAAGAGGAGCACAGGGGCGTTTTAGGACAGTGAAACTACTATGTGCTAGAGGCCTAGTGCACAAAATTTGTGCATGGATAGGGTTCCTAGGCCTGGCTGGTGATCAGGGCTGATCCGAGCCTTTCAGCTGCTGGCCAGAGCCTCCCTTCCCCAGCTGCCAGCTGCGGCCCAGGGCCTTCCTTCATTCCGCACTGCCCCCTGGTGGTCAGCGCACAGCATAGCAATTGATCGAACTCCAGAGGGGACAATTTACATATTAGGCTTTTATATATATAGAAGATAGACAGAGGAGGATACTTCAATGGTGGACACCTATTATTATTCATTTGCTAAAACACATGGAATACAACACCAAGAATGAACTCCAATGTGAACTTCACTTCAGATCATAATTTATCAGTAACATCTGTAACAAATGCAGCACACTCACACAGATGTTTCCAGGAGAGTAAAAGGAGGCCGGGAATGAGGAACTCTACTTTCAGTTAAGCTGCTGAGACAGTTTATGAACCTAAAACTGCCCTAAGAAATAAAGTCTAGTAATTAAAAAAAAAAAGCTTACATGGTTAACACCAAATGTCCAGTAGTAACTTGTACTCAAAAGCACCAAGAATGAAGACACACACTGTCTGAGGATGATAGTTAGGGGTCATGTGACAGAGAGCAGGACTTAATCCCCTACCTGGAGTCTGGGGTTGATTGTGAAACTGCCCACCATCGGATTCATGCAGGCCACGTACTGACAGTTGTGGATTTCTTTAAGCATCACCTTCTGTCTATCATACCTGGGGGACAGAAAACAGAACCTTCCATCTAAAAACTAGAGATGACCACCCAACAAAACCCACCAGTTCAGACAAGACTTCATCACCAATTGTCTCCTCTGATCTTTACGATCGTGCTGTGATGTTGAGCTTGTTAGCATTATCTCAGGGACATGAAAACAAGCTCTTGGAAAACTGAAGGCGACATAGCTCCTTTGATGGCGGAATCCACAAATAGAGCCAAATCAATACAGGCTGTTGCTGCTTATTGATTCTGAGGTGACTCTATTTCTGGTTAGAAATACCCACAGCAAGGCTAGCGGTCTCCCTTGAGTTAATGGGGGTAGGGGGATTGTCTCAGACTGCAGCACCGGATATTACCAGATGGTTATATCCGCAGAACAAGGTCATGCTTCTCTGTGCAATTTAGTGTGAATTAACGTATTAAAGAATTTGATGTGTAAGCCAGACAGCTTACGTTGCTAGAATACTTTTCAGTTTTTTTCCAAGATACAAAGGGAATCTCTTCCACTTAAGATGATGAAAAGACAATGCAAAGTGAAACCCAAAAGGTATCGCAGGAAATGCTCCTCCTCAGAAGAGGACGACATTAGGGTATTCCATTGGCAAATGTTTATCCATAGTAACAATAATGAGGTTTCAGTAGAGAATAAAACCCAGAGAATCATTTACCAGTGCCCGTAATCAATGTGCTGTCGAATCAGAGTGTGGGGCTGAACGGTGCCATATGAGTCCACTTCAGGCATATTCATATCGTCAATGAAGTAAACCAATTTTTTATTGCCTCCCGGGCCATAGTTGCGACCAGCTTTTTTCTCTAGACGTTTCTCAAGAATTCCTGAAACCAATAAACAATTCTGTCCAATCAGGTAAGATGTAATTTTCTGTCCTTAGTGTTTTTATCTTTTTTCATTTCTATCCATTTCAACTCGTCTTTGGCTTCAAATATCACCTCTCTGCAGGCTAATACCAGAGCTGTGCCTCAGGTCACCTCCTTCTATGTCAAGTTCTCCTGCCAACCTCCCTCCTGTAACCAGAACTCATCCGGCCTGTTCATTCCTGGATAGTCAGCGTCTACAGCCTGGCACACAGGGTGTCGCAGACAATGCCATTGCTGATTTGGGGAACTTCCTGCACCCACTCTGGTGCATGGCCCAGCTTCGTCTCTCAGTCCTTCTCTATTACCCTTACAAAGAGTCCCCCACACCTCTCTCAGCTGCAGAAGTACAAGAGACTATTGCATGAAGACACTCTGCTGTGTATACATCCAGTTATACAGTGGTACCTCGAGATATGAATTTAATTCGTTCTGTAACCTTGAGACGTGGGAAACTATGAGACACTCGAGTCGCGGTAAACTGGTGGGTCGTGTGCAGCCAGCCGATCCACGTGATTACTCCTATCTCAACTGTTGCTCATATTTCAAAGCAAAAATCGCACGCTCGACGCCTCATATCTCAAAAACCTCATATGTTAGGGCACTCATATCTCGAGGTACCACTGTACTTCATGTGCCTGTATGACTTTGTGTCAATATATGTGAGAGGAAAGTATGGGTGCAGGAAATCCCGAAGAGTGTGTGCCTGGGATGTGGTATCTAATTATCTGTCAACTCTCCAAACACAGAAACCACATTCAGGGCAGCTCAGCAGGTTTAATAAACAACTCAACAGTGAGTTTTGCTGTCCCCTCCCCCAATATAACCCCATTAATCTCCTGAAGCAAGTGACAGACCTACCAGTGTCAGCCCTTTATACTACTTCTCCTCTACTTCCAAGTCTCCTTTGCTTGTCTTTCCAACTTAGGATGCCCCAAATCTGTGTGGTTCTGTTGATTACACTGACACATTTATTCAACAGTTCAAATGTCTTCTTTTAGTTCTCCTAAGATTTAATTAACAGCTCATGGTCTGCCATTTCATCAACACAGTTTGAGGGATTGTCTCCTAAATCAGTCTCTTACTTGAAAAGGTAAGCAGAGCATTGCTCCTTGGGTACACACCCTCAGAATGGACAGGCCCCATAGACTGACCAAAGGAAACCCAACAGTTCAGAGGTAAAGCAATGACCATGACTGGTGTAATGCTGTCCTCAGAATCAGCACCCCAATAAAGCCATGCGTGATCTGAAAAGCCAAAATCACAATATCTGAACAAAGCAGATTTACCCAGCATGGTGACAAGGAAAAATCCCTCTGACGCCTAAGAAAACGTCTAGAGCCACCATCTCTCAGGGTTGCATGTCACGGCTGTGGCCGTTTCTGATCTCTTGTCCCTGGAATGTAGACGAGAGGAAGACTTACTCTGTAGAGCGGCAGACGTTGTGTGGTAGTTGAAAGGCACACGGGACACCACGTAATCCTCAGAGAGACTCGCCAGCATGTCCCCGACGAAGACGGTTTTTCCCACTCCGGCATTCCCTACCAGCATTAGCGGTTGTCCTTTCTCAAGCAACAACTCCATGAAATATCTCAGACGGGTTGTCTCTGATGTGTGAACCAGAACTCTCTGCAGGGAAAAGACAGAATGAGAGAGAGGCCGGAGAAAGACACTCCAGAATTTTAACTCTGAACCACCATAGTCACTTTAGAATTGAGGTCCCATGAATTCTTCGTTTGTGTTAACCCCAGTGGGAGAGATCCCACCTACATTTTGTTTTGAATGGTCAGAGTTTAGACATCATTGTTTAAGAGAGCAACGGGCAAGTGCCATAGCATAAGGAACTGACTTATATTTTCCGGTGAAAGTACTAGAACCCCAGGCTCTCCATTATAGAATTACCTAACCCCCACCCAACCCTGTGTTAGACATACAAGGAATACAGTAAACGTTTCAGAGACTGTCCCCCACCCTTTAGTTGCTGACAAACATTTGAAAAGGCAAGCCATACAGAAGTGAAAATTGGTAGCAGTGCTTTGGCCCAGTAAGGTTAAGTGGTAAAATAGCTATACACAATCCACACGAAAGGAGTGAAGTGTTGGGGGAGACAGTTTGGGGAAAACAGTGGCAGAATTAGAATACGACTGAAAAATAACTGGACGTAAGAGAAACGCAGAAGAACAGTTTATGAAGAGAAACAAGAAAGAGATCTAGTTAGGTTAGTCTGCTGCTGTGTGAATTTGAAACTCAAGTTGAGGAGATTAAACATTCATTTTATGGCTTTGGGGGGGGGAGGATTAAAGGAAAGAAGTTAAATATAAAAGTGCTATCTAAAAATTTTATTATAAGGTCAGAAATGAGAATCCACTGAACTGCAGAAATATGCCTCCAATTTTTGACAGAAGTCACGTGTTTCTAGGAAAATAGAGAGGAAGCTGTTACCACAGAAATAAATTGAAATTTTTAGAAAGAGATTGCAGAAATATAATAGCCACTTCACTGTTGCTATGATGGAGATGCTTCCCCCTCAGCAAATGTGGACAGGGTGAACATGCCTACATTCCGCACCCTACCTGCAGAGGGACATCCGGGTCCATAGTGAATGTGGGGATTTTGTCCGTCCAAGGCAAAAATTTCTTAGTATTGTGGTCCAGGTAATAATCGAAGATTGTTCCCTGAGATGGAAACTTCACTGCTTTCATCTCTTTGTGCCACCACCGACTGAATTCAGCTTGATGACCGGAAAGCTAAGGAGAGCAACAGGGATCCTTACTGCCGACTTACAGGTAGTTCTGCACACACACAAGGCCCCTCCAAATCCTGTGAGCACCCAGCGTTTGCAGAGTACCAATGGGACTGAGTAACTGACCCAAGGAAAAGAAATAACTACAACGACGTTATAAAGAGTGATACTATCAAAGGCAAAAAGGTGTAACTGCTATACTATATATCCATCAGGTACTAATTTTATGGGAAAATTATTAACTTAAAAAGCAGGGTCAGGTTAGGTGAACTTTAAACTCTGCCTGGGTTATTCAATTGAATGAGGAAAAGCTACTCTACACATTACCATGCTATCTACCCTAAGGCAGTGCTTATCAAACATTGGTGCTGGTCTCTTTAGAGAGATGATGGCTGAAACCGGTTTGGCTCAGTGGATAGAGTATCGGCCTGCGGACTGAAAAGTCCTGGGTTTGATTCCGGTCAAGGGCATGTACCTTGGTGGGAGGTGTGCAGGAGGCAGCTGATCAATGTTTCTCTCTCATCTATGTTTCTAGCTGTCTGTCCCTCTCTGTAAAAAAATCAATAAAATATGTTTTTAAAAAAAGATTAAAGAGATGAAGTATTCACATCAACTGATGGTCAATGAGAAAATGAAGAACCAAGGAGTATTTTATACAGCTGGTAAACATGGTGGTCGCAGAGATTAAACCGATAAATGCAGAAATAAATAAGTTAGATATCTTGAAAGTGAAGTTTGCTGTAAGTGATAACAATAGGGTGCATCTATTTTTTTTTAAATATATTTCATTGATTTTTTACAGAGAGGAAGGGAGAGAGATAGAAAGTCAGAAACATTGATGAGAGAGAGACATCAATCAGCCGCCTCCTGCACGCCCCACAGTGGAGACATGCCCGCAAGCAAGGTACATGCCCCCAACCTGAATCGAACCTGGCCGATCCACTGAGCCAAACAGGTCTTGGCGGGTGCATCTATTCTAATTGGGTGCTCAGAGCAGGCATCCTTGAGGACAGGCACAGAGTCGGGAGATGCTGTTCCGGGCAGCAGGAAGAGGTCGGTGTGTGCAAAGGGCTTGTGGTTTGAAAGATTCCGTTGTGCTCAAGACACTGGCTAGTGCAGCTGGGGGGAAGGGAGTGGCAGAGGGAAGAGGAGGGAGGGGCAGGCAGGGCCAGATCCAGAGGCCTCATCCATGGTATTAAAAATTTTAACTTCATCTTAACAGAAATAGAAATCCAAGTCGGTAGTTCCAAAACAGTCACAGGATGTAAAGTGTAGCAGAGGGAATACAGTCAGTAACATTGCAATAACTGTGTATGGTGCCAGGTGGATACCGGAAATATCAGGGGGAACACTGTGTAAAGCCTATGACTGTCTAAGCACTATGCCATACACCTGAAACCAATACAAACTAATATTAAAAGTAAACTATAATTGAATTTTTTTTTGAAAAGGGGGAAAGGCAATAGAAAAACTCATTCAAGTGTTAATTCTAGAATATATCATACAATTCAGTTCACATTTTAAAAAAGTCACTCTGGCTGCCATGTGGCTAATGGATTATGGGCAAGCACAGAAGCAGACAGACCGGTGACAAGGTTACTTCAGAAGCCAAGTGAGACATGATGATGGCAGTTGTTGGGAGGCTGGGACAGTGAGGTCAGACCTATTTTGGACTTTGTCTGCTATGGCCGCGGTTAAAAACAGGAGTCCCGAGGCCTTCTTCTGCAGGCCGAACTCGGGGATTCGCTAGCTGTGTGGCCTCAAGCAGGCGAACTTATCCAAGTTTCTGTTTCTTTTTGCAAAAGAAGAAAGAGGACAGCTGTACCTGGACATACAGTGGTACCTCGAGATATGAATTTAATTTGTTCTATAACCTTGAGGCGTGGGAAACTATGAGATGCTCGAGTCGAGGTAAACTGGTGGGTCATGTGCAGCCGGCCGATCCGCGCAATTACCTCTATCTCAAATGTTGCTCATATTTCAAAGCAAAAATCACTCGCTCGACGGCTCCTATCTCAAAAATCTCGTATGTTAGGGCATTCGTATCTCAAGGTACCACTGTACAGGTTTGTGTTCAATGATTAAGCTTATTAGAAGCCCTAAGCACACATGCCTTGCAGAAAGCAGCCCCTCCAATTTGTTGAACTTATAAGTGACTATCTTGATATTTCTGTGTCTGCTTCATTCCTGTTTCCAACTTCAGAGCCTCTCCTTTGGATGCTTCATAGTTAGATCCCTTTGGGAAATTTAAAGATGATGATGATGATGGCTAATAAAGAAGGAAGTGTCTGGGAGGGAATAATATCCATGGTGATGCCAGTTTCTAGCTTGAAGGCTGCCACGGTGGGAAATGGGAAAGATTTCCGGAAGAGGACCGTCTGGGAGGAGGGTGAGCTGTAGGGTCTGCAGTCCACAGATCTCAGCTGTCAACGTCCTGCGCATGCCATTTCCCCTGGGTTCCCCGTTTTGGGAAAAGAAAAACACTGTAGAGAGCACTGATAAACCACCACTGGGGGCTGGGAAGAGGGAGAAAGTCCACCTGAGGTCTCCGTGCAAAAGAAACCCACCGCCATTATAAATTGTGTTTTTGAGAAAAACCATGGGAAATCATACAACACCAATTCTTAAAACTCTCACTCAAAGCCAAGGACTGATTTTCTTTCAAGAGCCCTTGGAGATTCCAAAAGGAAATGTGGCTTCTGAGAGGGGTCAGAATAAGACCTGGGAGGCCGAGTGAATATCAAAGTTATTTATAGAGATGATTTGTGGTAATCTCCTGGCGAGAAGCAGAACTGGGCCACAGGTGATAGCAACCATGTGTGTGATGGCCTACAGCGCAGAAACCAACAGAAATATGGGTCACTCTTGGCTGTGATGCCTTCCGACGGAAACTCCCTGTTTACATCCGCAAACTTGGGGGAAAGCCTGGAAGAGGTGTGCCCTCTATTTTTCATGCGGAGATTGGGGGGCACCTGCTGAAGTCCAAGCTAACCCCAGGACAACCCCAATATGTTATGCTCTTGACTGAAGGCCGCAGGGATGGAGAAGTGGGGATGGACTCAACAGCTACGTGGTCACTGACACTGAAAGGATCTGCTGACCCTCAGACCTACGAATGAGGAAAAGTCATGTCTCCCAGGTTTTAAACTGGAGCGGCTGGAGGAATGCCAAGTCGCTCAGGGCAAGAAAGAACAAAGAACAAGAGCCAATTCGGGAAGTGGGGGGCAGGCGGAGAGCTGTCCCGGGCACGCTGTGGCACGGCTCCAGGGGCAGGTGCACACAGCCTTGAGCGCCGCAGGGCGACCTGGTGGGAGGCTCTGGATCTGGCTTTGTCAGCCAAGGTCAGAATCATCAGCCTGGATGATCCGCCTGGACGGTGTCCCGGCGTAGGGGAGAGCATGTAGGACAGACGTATGTCGTGTAACAAGAGCACAGGGATCACACGTGATAACAATCCCCCCCTCCCCCCCACGGAAAGCTGGCTCTGCCGAGCAGTGGGAAACGCACCTGGTCTTGCAGCAGGGTGCCTCCGAAGGCCCAGACACAAGCGAAGACGAAATAGACTTCGTACACTTCCTTGGGGCTGTCGGAAGGTACATTTTC
>JAAGEH010000307.1:5256224-5519918 GCA_011751065.1 Lasiurus cinereus
GGTTTCTAATTATCAATCTTTTGTGAAGTTTTATAGTTATAAAAGGCAGGCGGTCGGTCGTTCCTCATGCTGAGACTCAGATCACAGCCTTCGGTTCTGTGTACTGTGAATTATTTCTATTTGCTTCCATGACAACGGATCATATATGCGTCCTCCACTCTTACCAGCCATCTCATGAGCATTTAAAAAAATTACCCCGGGAATAATAGTGTGACTTGCCTTTAGGAATGTTTTGGGGAGGGGAGGGGAGAAGACAAAGAGGAGGAGAGGGTGGCTGGTTGGTGGGTGATGACACCCATGGGGTGGTGGCCGGAAGCTCTCTCTTTCTCGGTGGTCAGCATCTTTAATTACATGGATATTTTGCATTAAAAAAAAAATACCGAACACCTTCTCCGGGCCAGTGACTTAGAATAGGGAAAAAGGAAATAAGGCTGTTACCACTTTGATCTTCTTATTCTCTGCAAATATGCTGGGGAGGAATGCGTGATGCAATCAAGATCTTGAGCATCTGCTACATGCGAGTCACCATGTAAATCTCTGGAGACATACAGCTAAATAAAAGGTGGCTACAGCTCTCTAGTTCCCCATCTTATGAAAGAGGCCACAAACCCAAACAATAAATGGAAGGCGACAGAGGTTTGCAAAAAAAGCACTGGGGAACTGGGGGGCTAGAGAGAGAGGGGGGTTGGCGAAACCTCAGCTCCAGAAATCTCTCCTTCTTCTCGAAAGAGCAAACCCTCCTGCGGCCTGCACCGGCCCCCTCCCGCCTCAGGACTGGGATGGCCCCGAACGTCACGGAAGACACACCTGCACCAGGCTGCTCTCGGGGATGGAGGTGATGGTTCTGAAGCTCGTCCTCAGCTTATCCAGGCACACGGGCACGTACTTCTCGAAGAGAATCGTTAGGTTGGCCTTTTCTGACTGATGCTGCCTTCTGTCGATCCAGCTGGCCACGTACCTGAGGAAGAGCACAGGAAAGCGGTCCCCGAACCCTGGGCGTGGAAAGCAGAACTTCTCCCCCTCAGAAGCGCCCCCTCCACACAGCGAGGTGCAGCACTTCAGAGACACGTGTAGGGAGCTCATTCAAATATTTAAAACGACCCTTTAGGATATGGAGAGGAGGACTGAAACTTCCGCATAGGGTGGGCTGTATTTATGAAAATAGCTTAGGATTTTTCTTTCTTTTTTTTTAAAAAGAAGACAGTCTTTTTAAAAAAAATATATTTTATTGATTTTTTACAGAGAGGAAGAGAGAGAGATAGAAAGTCAGAAACATAGATGAGAGAGAGACATCGATCAGCCGCCTCCTGCACGCCCCACAGTGGAGATGTGCCCGCAAGCAAGGTACATGCCCCCGACCAGGATGCTCTATCCACTGAGCCAAACTGGTTTTGGCCGATATTTCTTGATTAATCGTGGCATCAATTATCTATCTTTCCTAATAGAGAAACATGTAAATTGACCGTATCTCCGCTATGCCCACAGCCAATCAGGGTGAGTATGCAAATTAACCCATACAGATGGCGGTTAATTTGCATAGATACCTGGGTCATGGCAACCTCCTCGGCTCCCAGGTCACTCACAGCCGGCCATCCTGCTGAGGCTTTAGGCTTGGGGGACGGGGTACCCGCTTCCCAAGCCTATAACCTGGGGCTGCAGCAATAGGCTTGGGAAGGGGCCAAGCCTGGGATCAGAGGGAAGGGGAAAAATCAATGGAAACATATCCTCAGGTGAGGATAAAAAGGCACATCTTGAAAATGACTAAAGGAAGTTGTCATTTTTTCATGGTGAAGGGACTGGACTCCATGTTGATGAAAATACCTTGGTGGCTGCAGTGACTGGCAGCGACTGGCAGTGGCTGCAGTAGTGGGGTGATGGGGCTGGCACTTTCCCCCGATCAGCCCGGTCACCTCCCGCAAAGGGAGGCCAGACTGCTCCAACAGGGAGCGGGCCTAAGCCATCAGTAGGACATCCCCTGAGGCTCCCAGTATGTGAGAGGGGGCAGGCTGGGCTGAGGGACCCCTCCCCAGTGCACAAATGTTGTCATCAGGCCCTAACTGGTTTGGCTCGGTGGACAGAGCGTCAGCCTGTGGACTGAAAGATCCCAGGTTCAATTCCAGTCAAGGGCATGTACCTTGGCTGTGGGCACATCCCCAGTAGGGGGCATGCTGGAGGCAGCTGATTGATATTTCTCTCTCATCGTTATTTCTAACTCTCTCCCCCTTCCTCTCTGTAAAAAAACAATACAATATATTTAAAAAAAAAAAAAGCCAAGTCATGGGAATGACGGAACAACAGAACGACTGGTCACTATGACGTGCACTGCTGCACCCAAGCAGCCTGATCGGGGCCTCAATCAGCCCCCCTCCCCCAACCTTCCCTGGCTCCTCTCCACTCAGGGGCGGGGCTGGCCGGCAAACCTCCCACATCCCCTCTCCCTCCACTGGCCCAGCCCCAATGGCCCCCATGGGGTGGGCCAGACGGACCCCATTCATGCATGAATTTGTGTACCAAGCCTCTAGTTTAGTAATAAATAATCAGTTACAAATAAAACGTTGAAAATTCCATATAAGGCTTTTTTTCAAAGTGCCCCTTTATTTCCCCCACTGGACTAATGACTGATAATGTGTTTCCAATACCTGGCTCTGCACTGGTATCTCATTTTTGTGTACATGTTTTTTTTTTCTCATCTGAGACTTAGACAACATTATCAATTTTGACACACTATCTCTAACTTCTTCATAAAATAATACTTATGAATGAAATGAAGCATGGCTCTGTAGCATCCACAGTAGTCTCTGGGGGAGAAACTGTATGATGTTAAATGAAAAATAACTGCTCAAAACGTTCTCACTCAGTGGGAAGCAGTGCTAATAAATCCATTCAGCTGCCTGCAGAGAAGTCGTGAGACCACAGCAATTATGACTAGACCTTGCTGTAAGCAAGTCCGAGCTCACTTTAAGCAAGTCAGTTTTTGGTATCAGAAGAAACGAAGGCAAGATGATTAGCTTATAAAAGGCTCCCTTTGATTTTTCACACGCTTTCACAACAGGGTTTTATTAAATATTTAACTACCCTTACACTCTTATTAGATTTGTAAGATGTGAACTGTCAAACTCTTTCGGGTCCGAGAGGGATGGTTTTCAGTTGAAGTCCAGGTTCATGACGGTAGCCTGAGAGAGCTATCATCTGGGTGATGGTGACATTGGGCACCCCGGGACAAGGAAACAATGGACAACAGGTGCTAGCTACTGGGGCCCAGGCCGGAAGGCCACACCTGCCCTCGGCTGCTCATCTACTGCACCAGCTGCCAGAGTGGACTCCGAGTGTCCAGGGCTTACTGTGGGTGGGGAAGGGGCGGGGAACCCTTTGCCTGCCAAGGGCCATCTGGATGTTTGTAACATCCTTCTCAGGCCATACAGCACTCTCAACTTTAAAAAACTAGCCTTTTGTATGTGGTCAATAGTCTGGGTTGGAATCTATGGCAGCAGACACAGCAGGAATTCATCAGAGCTCTCTACAATTGGCCCCTAACAGCCAGCATCCAGTTCTGTCATTCTCGGTGGCCTGGACAAATGTCAGAAGTTCCAAGCACACTGCTGATCATCAGTGAATGTCGATTATTTCTGAATCTTCTTGTTTACGGGTACACAGGGCCACAAAATGAAAGGACGGGGCTGCGGGGGTGGAAGATGACAAGCTCAGTCAGTGCAGGGAGGGAATTAGGGAGACAAAGCCAAAGGATCCTTTCAGCCACGTCAGGGAGTGAACTGCGGAACGGCTGTGGCAGCATCTGCCTGCAAGGACAAGGGTGAAGGACGACCAGCGCCTGGAAGGAAAGAATCTTAGGGAGAGACCTAAGAGGAGCTGTGACCTGCGGTTGAGGGACACAGCCATCCCGATGTGACCCTGTGGGGAGGGAGCCAGGGCAATAAATAGCCTGAGCTCATCTCCTCTCCCTCTCATTTCCTGCCAGGCTACTCACTGGCCAAAGCAGCCAGAGGCCACGGGCCAGGAGCCCATTGGTGCGGCCCACACAGGACGGCCCGTGGGCATGGAGCTTGGAGGAGGGGCACAGAAGATGCAGGCACGGAAACACGCCAGCCCCAGCACCTGCTCGCTTGCAGAGCTCAGACGCTGCCCAGCGCAGTGCGAGTGCTAAAGGAGGTGACAGGCGGTCACCAGGATGGACCACAGGAACCGAGAGCATGTGATGAGTAAGCAAGTAGCAATATCAACTTGTTCTAACTCAAAGTACTGCCACGGCTCTTGTATACACATATGTGTACACACAAACACACATATGCTCACTAAGTGATGTATTTATATCTCAGTGCTCCGTAGGAGCTCTTGTTATTTATTCACTTTTTCAACAAATACTGGTTTCTTAACATGTACAAGGTGTGAATAGGATAATGTCCAACTAAAAATGACAAAGGCAGCCAGGTGCTAATTTAGTTATCTTTAAGTGAGTCTAATGATGCAGCTTTTAATTACTGATACCTTCTTCAAAGGATCATATAAATGTTTAGCTCTTTTAAAAACTACGGTTAAAAAGAGAAATGTTTACAACAACAAGACTTAAAAGTAGGTAAAGGCCTGAAATAGTAATTGCTCCAAATAATATATACAGATGGCCAAAAAGCACATGAAAAGATGATCAACGTGAGCAATCGTTATGAAAATGCAAATCAAAACTGAAATGAGACACCACTTCATTCCCATCAGGATGGCTACCATAAAAAATAGAGAAAATGGCACGTTTCGGTGAAGAACTGCAGACAGTGGAGCCCTGTGCACTGTTGGGGATGTAAAATGGTACAGCCACCATGGAAAGAGTATGGCAGCTCTTCTGACAATAACAGAACATATGATCTCCTGGTTCCACTTGTGGGTATATCTTCAGAATAACTAAAAGTAGGGACTCAAAGGAGATATCTGTATGCCCTGCTCAGAGAAACATTATTTTTAACTGTCAAAGGATAGAAGCAGCCGGGCCGGGTGTGGCTGGGCAATTGAGTGTGGACCCAGGAACCAAGAGGTCACTGATTCCACTCCTGGTTGGGGAATATGCCCACGTGGCAGCTTGATCCCCAAAAGGCCCAGGGAATCATTGGGTCTGGGCCTGCCAAGGCATTAGGGGTGAGTTAGTTAAATGTTTGACCGAACAGAGCAGGCTAATTTTTAAGTCGATCATTTTGAATGGCCCGTGAATGATGTTATAATATCCAGAGGGCCCTTGGCAGGAAAAGCGTGCCCCACCCCTGTAATGGATAGAGGGCTTCAGTCTGGGAATTCAGAAAAAGTCACGGAGATGGTAGGTGGTGGTGGTTGTACAATGAAGTGAATGTGCTTAATGCCACTGAAGACTTGAAAATGGTTAAAATAGTAAATTTTATATTATGCATGTTTTACCACAGTCTTAAAAAAAAACACGTAGTACTCACGGGTTCCAGCCCAAATCTTGTGGGTTCACATACAGAACACCGGCTCGGGAAACAGTGGCCGGGGTTGCTGTGCGTAAGTGATGGATCTCAAAGAGCAGCCTCATGGAGGGTGCCAGGGCGACGCGCTCATTGCTGGCCAAGGTCAGCACCTGGACAGAGCAGCACAGCACAGAGGAGCCTTGTCATCCTGGGGGAAAGCGATGGTGCCAGCTCTCCGTCCCAGCACAAGGCACTGCCCCCGCCCAAGTGCCAAAGGCTCTGAGCTCACTGTATGTACGGTCTGGAAAAAGATCTCAAAGATCTCAGTTCATTCCAGAGGGGAGCTCACTGATCCTTGAGGAACCAACTTGCCAATACGGGTTTATTGATGCCAGCTTTAAATAACTGCGGTTCATCATTACTAAATGTAACACATTTGTTCAAAGCGTTGATTACATGACAAAGCCCGAATACCACAGAAATAAGCCATCTGTAGAGTCTGAAATACCACAGTTATCAATTTGCTATAGAAACTCATGCAAGTATAAAGATCTCAGACCTATATTCTGAGATCTAACATGTCTAACAGAGAGCTAACATGTCTCTCTCTCAATACGTCTTAGTTCAGGAAGCAGTATTACTGTTCATTTAAGCAGTATTGCTATTCATTCTATAGTAATTATGAATTATGATTTCTGATTTTTTTTCTCCTGACACACCTGGTGTTGCTTAAGTGGCATCTCACAGACCTATGCCATCACCCTCTGATTTTGCTGGGAATGCTGGATTAACTGTGGCAAACACTCAGGAATGCATTTATATTCAGTCGGTAGCCATAGGAACTACTAAATTTCCAACTTGTCCCTTACAACCCACGCTTTCCATCTTTAATCAAAGATAAGATGTAATTAATGCCTGATTCTTTGAAAATGGTAAGATGTGTATGAGCTAAATTCCTGAATATGCATCTTCTAAAGATGGTTAAATTTATACAGACAAGAAAAATGTATTCATTTAAATTCTTTGCCAGTGAAATAAGAGGATTAGCAGGGAAGTGGCACTTACCAAGACAGTAACTACATCAAGAACATCAGGCGCATGATTAAAATCTGGTATAAAATCCACAAGTGAATGGGACTGAATAGAGGTGTCATGTTTAAGGTTTAGCACTGAGGTATTATTCACCTTGTTATCATCCATGACGGTATTTAGTGACTCAATCCACATGGGATCAATATCTCCATCCAGGACTATCCATTTTGGTCCATCCTGCGTAAGATTTGCTTGTTCTCGCAGAATAGATGAGAAGAGACCTATAAATTAAGAGTGAACAATCTTAACATATAGATCATGGAGTTGAGTGCTGTTTATTTCTAAAATAAAATTGTATTTCTTCTCGTGGAAGCTCGTTTATTAAGTAAATAAATTCGCTGTGAATTTGTTGCCTCTCTCTGGAGGGCAGTGTGTAATGCGTTTTGAGCCATACCGAGGCTGTTCTAGACCAAAGGCAAGTTTCATTTAATTTTCCATATAAGAAAAGGAGAGAGAAGAATGAGACAGGCTTCTATACATAGAATCACCAAGAAAGTCTTCTCTGAAGTGACGTTTGGCCAGACACTTCAATAACGTAAGACAGGAGGCTGTGCAGATGCTTTTAGTGTTGCAGAAGGTGGGAACTTCAAGCATAAAGGCTCCTTGATGGGAAGATGCTTAACGTGTTCAGGAAGAGCAAGGAGGCCCCGGTTTATGGCTTATATATCGTAGGTTAAAGGCACGGGGCAGGAAATGAGGTCAGAGATGGGGAAGGAGGATCTCATCCCATAAGAATTGTATAGGCCATGGATAAAGGTTGGATTCTAAGGATGATGGAAATGGCCAACAGAGAGCTAACATTCTGAAGAGCGCCCCCTGTCTGCTGGATGGAAAATGAACTGCAGGAAGACTGGCTGGACTTGTGGTAGCTGCAGAGGAGGAGAAAGTACTGGAATATAATGTGTATTTTAAAGGAAGTGCATGTAGGATTTTCTGTAAAATTGAAGGTAGGGTGTGAAAGGGAGAAAAGACTCAAGGATGATGCCAAAGATAGTGCATTTAAACAAATGAGAAGTAATAATAACAGATTTTAACAAAGGGGTCTGTTTGCCTGCAAATGCTCTCAAGGCAAGAAATACATCCCAATGACTTCTGTCGCTGGCACCTAGCATAGCGCCCGCCTGTAACTCAGTCGGGTGTCTTGTATCAGGAACTTTATAGACATCCCCTGAGGCATTCCTGTTGATTTCTTTCCTGGTTAACACGAGCCCTGACATAATTGATGTGGGATAAAATACACAGCTCTGAGCACAAACCTGCGGAATGCAAACCGACCCCTTCTTCAAATCCAGCTTTAATTAACAGGCTATATAAATGCTGCTCTATCTCTGGTAACGCAGACACATAAGCAGTAAATCTACAACTATGACTAAAATTGGCTTGAACTGAAAAATGGCTTTCTGGATAAAAATGAGAAATTTTTAGCACTTCAGAAGGGGAAATGCTACTTGCCATCTTTCCATTCTCGGGTAGTGTGATGTATGAAACCAAAGAGTTCATCTGTTGTCACAGCTTTAGGGTTTAAGTCATTCCAAATGGGTTTCTGTTTCATGTTAACATATGTTCGGTGCAGTGTTCTCAAAATCTGAAGGGAAGAAGGAAGAAAAAAAAAAGCTAAGAAAATGAATTTTAATGGAAGCCAAATGGAAGGCAAAAGATTTCAGATGATTTTCCGTATTCATTATATGTTCCTAGATATTCTATGTGTATTATCACTGAAAAAGGAAAAAATTTACATGCACACATTTCATTACCATCTTGAACAATTTAATCCTGCCATCCTTAGGATCAGTTCACCAATTCCCTGAACAATGTAGATGAGAGAAAGTCACTCTATCATTTGAGATTTTTAACCACACGGGCAAAGTGAAGGACTATTCATGTAAGCAACTGTTCCTGTTCATGATATTAAAATCCACTCTGCCTGTACTATTTAGATTGTGCTCAATCTAATTGAGCTGGCATCAGAATCGCTTAGAGCAAGCATATCAAACTCGCAGCTGGCGGGCCACATGTCTCATTTATTTGGCCCGTGTCAGCCTTTGAGTTTGACATCCTTGGCTGAGAGGGTGTTTAAACACAGACCGCTGAACCCAATCATGAGTTTCTGATTCCGTAGGTCTGAGGTGGGACGGGTGAGTGGCATTTCTTACAAGGTCCCAGACGATGCCTATGATGCTGGTCTGGGTGTGCTTTGTGTTCTAGGATCTAGAGCAGTCATTCTCAACAGCAGATTGTCTTGACTTAAGAGGGTGTGCTACTGGGCAGGTAGTGGTCAGAGGCCAGGGGTGCTGCTAACCATCCTGCAATGCACAGGACAGGCCCAAAGGCCAAGGGCGAGCTGGTCCCGAATGCCAGCAGTGCTGCTGCTGAGAAACCCTGATCCAGGCCGTGAGTAAAAGCAGCCTTGAGGATGAGAAATCACAGCACAGGTGCTCACTATATATGTCTAATTCATTGACACCTTCACCCAAATGTCTGCCCCAACTACCCTTTTGGCTTTCTCCAAAAAGCCATGGCTTTTCTTTCAGATGTTTATCATCCTGATCTTCTCACAGGGGTTTGAAGGACTGGCAGACAACTGCCAAATACTTCGACATAAGGAGGTGTTAAATAACATGGCCCTGAGCTTGAGTGCTCTAGTTATCTCAGTTTAAGTAAAGGCTGAAGAGAATAGAATTCCTGAAGACTAGATGAAAGCAGTTGAATGTCTTAGGAATAATAAGCTGACATTTTTAGAAACCATTAATCTATTGAAAATCATATAATTGTTCCTTCCTTAAGCCATTGTCAGCAACTGAAACTTACTCTAATAAAATAATTACAGGCCTTTCAGATCTGAACGTTAATATTTCAATTATTACATTTTTCACTAGAAAGATCTTTATCCAGGGCCTCCCTTTACAACTGTTCCACTCTGGTTCAAATCCTAATACTGGCAGGGTCTCTATACTCCCATGCTCAGTCTCATATGCCCACTCTGATTATCTTAGTCATTGGCTACTACATATATTTATACTCAAGCACCCTAAATTAAAAATGCATGCATTTCTGCATATGCTGTCTACTAAGTGAAAAAAATAAGTTACCAGGACTGTCAGTAAGACCAAGCAAAATCAAGCTGTGAACTAAAAATGGGATTAAGAATACCAATGGCATGTCATCACTGCTCAGAAGAAATCACATATCGCGCACTCAGTAGGTATCTCACACTACTCATAACAGGAATCTCAAACACGTGGTTCCTGCTGCCTCCCTTTCTTCAAGATCTTTTGTTTTTTTCTGGCCCTCCAGAGTTCTATATTCTGAGAGAGTTTTAAAGGAAAATGTTTGGGTTTTCTTCAATAAGGAGAACCTACCATAACTTGGGAAAGATGACAAAATAGTTTTGATAAATGTAGGTGGGGCCAGCTGAACCCTGCAAGGCAGGTATCTTACTCTCGAGTCTCTCAACATGTTAACTTTGGATAAAAGAATTCAGGCAGAATTCCATTACTGAAAGATGCATAAGATAGAATGCCACACACATAAATGAATGAGGAAGATGCTAAGTAGCTCATGTGATGTTCCATTTGTTACTCTCCTGGTCTCCAATACAGAGGAGAATAGAGTCCATTGGTCAAAGAACAACAGTAGAGCCTCAGGTTAGCTCTAATTATGGTAGATTTCACTGAAGGGAACCCCTAAGTAGAACTGAAAAGAGTCTTCCCTCCTCCCCAAAAAGTGTTCTCCCCAAGGCTGAAAGCTAACAGGCAGTCACTCTACCTTACTCTTCCCGGTGCCCGCATTGCCAACCACAAACACGGAGTGCCGCACGGCCAACAGCTCCTCCAGCTGGACCACCTGCAGACCAAACAGCCATCACTGGTTTCCTTTCAGGAGTTTGTGGTTAACAACAAGCAAAACACCACCCATTTTGACCCAGTTCTTCCCTTACAATCGAAGCCAGTCCCCACTGGCAACATTACACAGGGTGGGACAAAAGGAGGTTTACAGCTGTGCGTACACAAAACACAGCTTATTCTTGTATTGATTGTTAGTGATTGTATTATTTCTCCATGGGAACACCGCTACCCAGTGAATCCCTGACACGGGCAGAGGGACTGGGACATGGCAGGGGCTGCTTACAAACTCAGTGACTTCATGGTACTGAGCAACACAGTGCGCAGCCACTCCTCACCTGCCTCTGGGCAATGACTTATGTCCTTTAAAGCAGCGGCGTGGGACCTTGTGAATGGCCATTTGGGTATTTACCACATCATTCACAGGCCATACACATCATTAACTTGAAAATCAGCCTGCTCTATCTGGTCAGTCTCACCCCTGATGCCTCGGCAGGGCCAGACCCAATGATTTCTGGAGCGTCAGGTGGCCCGCGGGTCGGATGTTCCCCAACCCTGCCCTAAAACATCTAAAACAGAGACTCTGTGTATGGTAACCTCCATCTACTCACTCTGCCCAACGTGAGCACACACATGGACATGCCTTTAGTAAGTCAAAGGGTGTCATACAGGTAGAAATATCTCCCCATTAAAACATGTACTTATGGCTGAAACCGGTTTGGCTCAGTGGATAGAGCGTTGGTCTGCGGACTGAAGAGTCCCAGGTTCGATTCCGGTCAAGGGCATGTACCTTGGTTGTGGGCACATCCCCAGTAGGGGGCGTGTAGGAGGCAGATGATAGATGTCTCTCTCTCATTGATGTTTCTAATTTTCTATCCTTCTCCCTCTCTGTAAAAAATCATTAAGATATATTAAAAAAAAGCCAAGACCGGTTTGGCTCAGTGGATAGAACGTCGGCTTGCGGACTGGAAGGTCCCAGGTTCGACTCCGGTTGGGGGCATGTACCTTGCTTGTGGGCACATCTCCACTGTGGGGTGTGCAGGAGGCGGCTGATCGATGTCTCTTTCTCATCGATGTTTCTGACTTTCTATCTCTCTCCCTTCCTCTCTGTAAAAAAATCAATAAAATATATTTTAAAAAAAGATATATTAAAAACAACAACAACAAAAAACATGTACTTATAGTTTTACTCGCAAGTTTCTCTAAACTGGAGAGAAAAGAGTCAAATTAATTTCTGATGCATGCCACCAGGAAGGAACAAGTAGTTTTATAAACAAACAAAAAGCATGCTTATATTTAAAAACGAGACTGGATCATATTTGTGTTTTCACCTTCTTAGAGGCCAGGACGACAAACTAGTTCTATTCACTTGAGTAAAGACTACCATAGGACAATGCCTTAACATGTGTGTTAAGATCATATTGAGGTGAGTGTAACATGTAAACCGAAGTCTTGGTTCGGTGTCACTTAACCGCGGGATTGCCCCTGCACACCCCAGGGGCTCCAGGACAAGCAAAGGCGCCTGTACTTTGAGGATGAAGCTCTCCTCGGGCTGCAGGCGGAGCTCCAGGGTGGACTGCCTGACCATCTGTTCCAAGTGGGGTGCCCTCCTCCGGGGCACATCCAGGGCCGGAAACAGGTCACCAACCAGGCCCAGAAACACGGGGATGTCGTCGGTCACTATTTTAGGCATGTTGAAGTCCCTTAATGCTCTCATGAGGACCTAGAAGAGAGAAGAGAGATATTTAAGAAGCCAATACAATGTCTAGCAAATGCCTAAATAGCTAACGATGTTGCTGCAAGGTCACGTCAGAACAGGAGAAGGCTCTGCCGATACCATGGACAACCCCCAAAAACAGTCATCAAGGAGGCTCTGTTCCCTCCCTACCAGGGATCTGCCCTGATCCTTCCCTCTGTAACCCTCAGACCCCAGGATATAAATGGATCAGGCCCATCAGATCTCTTTCCTCAAAGCACTCAGAGAAACCCAGGAAAATAAACTCGGCCATTTTCAGTTGGGGTTTTTGTGCTGTGTTGGCTGAAAACCAAAGAGGGATTTTGATTTTCAAAGCAGTTAACTTGACCGTGGGGATGATTTGTACAGAAAGAGGCAAGCTTTGGAACAACAATAGCATAACAAGAGAACAAATGAAGGCAAGAAAATCCTGACCCCATCATGAACTGTGACTGAGATAAGAGAGAGATTGATAAAAGAACGCAGAAAAATCACGCCATAAATATCCTTTCACATTTAAAAAAAAAAAGACCCTCATAGATCTACTTTGTCAACTTCTCATTCACTGCAGGTATACAGAGTGCTGTATATTCATGATCTCACTTCTTACTTAATGCAGAAAAATGGATATGTGGCTCTAACTGTTTCTTCCTGGGAGAGACCACGCCCTAGGAGCCCCCAATAACCAATGAAGCATTGCCCTGAGGTCAGGGGGTCAACCTTCCTGCTCCATTCTTCATGTCCACCTTGCATCCTATGAAATGGACTTACCTTCTCCCATTAGATTATGTCTTCACTGACGTTTTCAGGATGAATACCCTGGGATTAATCAGATTTTTCTAAATGTTCCTCAGAGGAAATCAAACGGCGATTGCTGAAATATTTGATTACGACTGCCAAAATATTATTTGTAGCTGACATTTCCAAAGCACTTACACAATCACATTTTCTTTCCTCTGCCCCCGTCCTTTACTAGGAATACCTGTGATCTTCGCTATAACATCAGAAATGCCAGCCCTGGAAATAGCCTCCATTAAAAATACATGCTACCTTTTTAAAGGTCGTGCTATGCGTGACCCACCACCCAGGTACACCCTGTCATGGTATGAAGCCATTTGGCTAACGCACTTCACAGAAGCACATCACGGTATTGCATTACCTGATCTTCGGGTCTATTTTTATCTCCTCGTTTCAGGGAGCCAGCGACAACCAAGACAGATTTAACAGCACGAAGTCCCCAATCATAATGATCCTAAAATCAAAACACGGGCACATTTTCTCAGAAAGTGTTCGAGGGGGGGCAGATTCTTGTTCCTGAAGTAGAGGCAGAGAGCTAAAAGGGTTCAGATAAGTGCATCTTTGATCACGTGGAGTATTAGTTCCCCCTCTTCTTTCAAATGGTGAAAACCAGGTCCCTTCAGCTTCTTTCACCCAATTCTCTGCTTCTGTCAGCAAACCTTGTCTTCCCACGGCATTTCCAGGCCGCATTTGCCCGAGGCTCCATCCACCTCCCTTGCTCTTCTCTCAACAGACCTGCTGACTCGGCAGTTCACCGACTTCCATTTCCACCTCCATCCGCAGGCGCACAGGTCCAAGCCGTACAGACAGCCCTGCTAGTAGTCCCTCTCTCCCCGCCCGAGCTATCGGCTTGCCCTCAGTATTCTACCCCTTCATCTCTCCATCGCACCAGCCCTCGTGTTGGCACTTAACACAGTCAAAACGTGTTCGATGAAATTCAGTTATAAAGCAGTAGCGCTATGAGCTTTCCCTGTTCCCCCTCCAGGAAGATGCTTTGCACACGCTCTGAGCTTCCGGAGAACAGAGCCTGTATTTTATTCACTCCTGTCTTCTAGGTCCTGGCACGGGGCCCTGCGCAGGGCAGGCGCTCAGCAAAGGTAAGAGAATGAGCTGGTTATCCATAACCGGCCTTCTCTGCCTCCCCATGCAGTCCACACCGCAGCAACCCTCCTCCCACACGTCTCTCAGCTGTGCTTGTGCGAAACTCACCCCCCCATTCCAGGCCTCAGGGTCACCATCTGTAAAAAGGCAGATATGGAAGTATCTACCCGCTTCACAAGGTGTGGGCAAGTAAAAGGCGTTAGTGCTGTGTGGCCAGTGAAACAATATCAACAGGTATACGAATAAGCCCTTCGATCCACTAGTGGGGAGCAAAGTCAGTTTAGCGGGTCTTGGCCAACAATCCTGTCAGTTATGAAACAAAACAGGACGGAGTGACGACTATCAGAGTGCACTGCAGACAACAATAGCAAGAAGGGTCTGGTGAAATTGTTTCAATTGTGTACACACGTGAGTAGGCCACGCCTCAACATGTGAGTAGGCCACAGCATTTTTTTACTTATGGGCCTTGGAAAAAAATCATTGGAAAGCGACTGATGAGGAAGAGACTGGGGCTTGAGGAGGGAAGGAGAGAGGGAAGAACCAGAGTTTGGAGGCCAGGAAGATGGGGGCAGGGGCTAAGTCACTGAAGCAGCGATATTAACGAAGAAGATAGAGGAGAAATTATTCACCTAAACGTTTAGTGGGTGCCCTAAACATTTAAGCCTTGCAAGCATCTGCCAACGAAATCTTTACCATTGTCCCTATGTGTATTTGTTATTGTTTTGGGGGATGGGGTTTTTTTGTTTGTTTTTTTTTTTGTCAAAAAATGTCCACTGTTTCTTTTCTGATCCATCCCTCCAGCTTAAAAAATTATCAGTGAACTGTGCTCCTAACTCAGCAATTCTGTCCTGGCCAAATGTACCTGCCTCATCTCCTCCAGGACATTTCTCTGAGATGGGAAACTCTCTCCTCGCCTGTTCTGCCATGGTCCTCTTCTACGTGGCTGGAGGTGTCCTAGAAAGGACTAGAAAGAACTAAACTCAAATCTCGCTCCCACCACTTGTTGGCTGTGGGCTTTGGGGACAGGTTACTTTGCTCTATTTCCTCTTCTGTAAAAATAGAACAAATAATGCCAAATTCTTAAACCTCTTGTAAAGATCTAAAAAGCTGACACATGCTAACTATTCAGTAAACATTGGTTCCTTTCTTCCTTGAAACTATGATAATCTTTTCACCTTCTACTGCATTCCAGTTTTTATTTCATGTAAAGTGAGTCTCCTGTGTAAATTCTTTGAAGTCAGAAATCTGAGTGTTTCATTTTTTTTCTGAGTCTTTGCCCCTTCATTACCATTAAAAACAAATATATTACCTTGGATACAGTAGATGCTCACTAAATATTTAAATATCACTACTAGACATGAATATAGTTGCAACTCCATGTTTCCTGAGGTCAATGACATTTTTTCTTCTGAGTTTTTCCCATTATAAAATTAAAATGGACTCATTGAACAAAATGTTACAAACAAGAATAAGGAGGAAAATAAAAAATGCTACAATCTCAGCATCCAGAGACAAATGTTAAAAATCACAGATATATTCCAGTCACTTTGTATGTATAAGAAACATATAGAATGTAAAATACATGCAAATTATATATTACATCTACAGTTTGATATGCATATAGCATTGCCATAAACATTTTTCTGTATTATTAAATTTAATATAATTTCCCCCCAGAAGGTAATTATTAAAATGACAACATGAATTTCTCTGATTTTAAATTTCACCAATACCTTTATCCTGGAACAGCTTCAAAATAATGTCACCAGGAATTAATGAAAGATCAAAGGGCAAAGTCAAAAGGGGCCAAAGAGCTGAGTTTAAAAACAATGATGCTGAAACGTGTAATCTTTGTGGCATATCAGCAACTTCAACAAAATGGCAAGAAGTTGATGACTAGAGAATAGAAAATACTTAAGTTTGACCCATTGTAGAGCAAAAGTTAAAAAAAAAAAAAAAGCAAGTTCAACTCTCAAATAAAGGAAATGAGAAAATGTCAATGGAACATTTCTTGAGTTCTCCAGAAAATCTGTTTTACCCGACTCCCATGACAATAATATTCTCACCAACCAAGAGAGGCATCATCAACTTCCACTTATAATTATAACAGTGGTCAAGTTTAAAGAAAATCACATAGCTCACTAACAGAAGCTTTATTAGCTACAAATTAAACAGGAGACTTACAATGTCTCAAGTTTAATTAAAAAGACATTAAGCATTATAAAACACAGATTTTCAAAATTTTACGGAAAATATAAACGTACTTCTAAATGTCTAATTTGAAAGATAAATTACACAGCATCTGCATTTCACAACCTGTTTCCAGGGGCTGTAAACACCCAGAAAAAGTAACCCCGGGCTCTTCACCTGCTTGGAGAGGAGCTCCCTGCAGAGCGTGTACAACGTAATGAACTTGCGGGCTAAGGCGCGTGCATCCACGAAACCTTCGGCGACTAACATGATTTCGCAGATCAGCTCAATGTCCGGGGCCACCATGGCGCAGGGTCTGGAAAGTAAATATGAAACCGAGTTTTAAAATGTGAAAAGGCATTAAGTACAAATGGCTGAAATCAAGTGGTTAATTTGTACCAACATCCCAACCATTCGCAAGCAGGTCACAATCACCTCTGTCAATCACAGCTAAAAAGACCCTTCACTTCAACTAAAAAAAATAAATATTAGTTACTGGATTCATAGAAAAAGATGGCAGTCTGAAAACGGCAGAAGTTTGGAATAACTTCAGGAAGAAATAAAAAATCTGAATAATTTCATATCTATGAAAGAAATTGAATTTATCACTAAAATGATTCCCACATAGAAAAATCTAGGTGTAGGTGGCTTCACTGATTTTAAGCCTATTAGATATTTGAGAGGTAAATAATACTAATTTTATAAAAACTCTTAATAACAAATAAAGAAGACGGGAACATTAGCCAACTCATTGCAGGAGGTTACCATTACTCTGATGCCCAAAACAGATGAAGATATTACAAGAAAAGACAATGCAGACCAATATCCAACCTGGCATAGATTTTTAGGTCTTTAACGAAATACAGTGGTACCTCGAGATATGAGTTTAATTCGTCCCGTAACCTTGAGGCGTGGGAAACTATGAGATGCTCGAGTCGCAGTGGGTCGTGTGCAGCCGGCCGATCCTTGCGATTACTCCTATTTCAAATGTTGCTCGTATTTCAAAGCAAAAATCGCTCACTTGACGGCTCGTATCTCAAAAATCTCGTATGTTAGGGCACTCGTATCTCGAGGTACCTCTGTAGTAGCATATTGAATCCATCAATATGTAAAAAAATATCTCCTGACCAAGTGAAGTTTCTCATAGGAATTAATATTGACTGGCTTAGCATTTGAAAAATCAATATAATTTAGCACATTAACAGAAAATAAAAAAACCTGTATGAAAACCACAAAACAAATCTTCTAGAAGAACACTTAGCTTTTGTAACCTGGGGTTAATCAAGCTTTCCTGACTGTGAGAGAAAATTATAAAACAGCCTGATAAATATTTCATTGAATTTAAAACTTCTGTCTTTGATGAACACCACTAAGAAAATGAAAATGCAAGCTACAAATTGAGAGAAAGATATCTGCAAAAAATGAATTTAATGAAGAAATTATACCCAGAACACAGCACTTTACAGAAGATGGCAAGGTAAAAAAGATGTACATCATGCCCTGGCCAGTTTCGCTCAGTGGATAGAGCGTCAGCCTACAGACTCAAGGGTACCAGGTTCGATTCTGGTCAAGGGCATGTACCTTGGTTGCGGGCACATCCCCAGTGGAGGGTGTGCAGGAGGCAGCTGATGTTTCTCTCTCATTGATGTTTCTAGCTCTCCCTCCCTCTCCTTTCTTCTCTGTGGAAATCAATAAAATATATATATATATTTTTTATTTTTATTTTTTATTTTTATTTTTTTTTAAAGATGTACATCATTAGCTATCGTGGAAATGCAAGCAAAGCCCACAATGGCAAACCACCACATACCTATTAGACTGACTGAAACCCAAAATCCTGACAATACCAAGTTGTGGCAAGAATGTAGAGCAAATGTAAATGCTACAACCATCTTGGAAACCAGATGGGCAAACTCTAATAAAGTTAAACATACATTTGCCACGTGACTTAGCAATTCAATGCGCAGACCTTTGCCCAAAAGAAAACATATGTTCACACGAAGATTGTACAAGGAAGTTCACAGCAGCTTTATTCAGAATAGTCCCAAGCTAGAAACAACCCAGATGTCGATCAAGTGGTGGCTGGGTAAATAAGTTGTAGTATGTGCGTTCAGGAGAATACTAATCAGCAACAGAAACGACCAAACCACTGGTACACTCCAACTTGGAAGGAAGCCAAAACCAAGATGCTCAAGGAAAGAATACAACACAAATAAGTACACGCGGTATGGTTTCATTTACATGCACTCTAGGCACGACAGACTGACCCTGAAGTCACAGAAAGCTCATCGGTGGTGTGGGAATTAACTGCAAAGGGACAAGAGAACCTCAGGGGGTGGGAAATATTCCATTTCTTGGTCGTGGTGGTGTTTTTGCCAACTACACACTGAAACTGGAGCATTTTGCTGTATGAAGTTATACCTGAATGAAGTTGGTTTAAAACATGAGTTACACATAACAGGTTCAAAGGCAATAGCACAGGCTCTCTGAGAGACTGCTCAGAGGTGTATCTCCTGGTAAGTATGTTTGGAAAGAAGGTCATCAATAGGCATTATCATCATTCACCATGTAATTCTACATGTTGTAATCTGTTCTGGGTGAGCATCAGAAATAAGGACAACTCTATGTGAAGAGTTATTTTAGGATCATAAAAAACTGGGGGAATAAAGAAAAGAAAAACACAAACACTGTATGTCAAGGGGATGGTTAAGAAAAGTCTGAACAAGCCAGGAGACAGACAATTTTGGAGCTACAGAAAATGGCCTTCCAGAGCATATTCAATACTATGATAAACTACTTATGTCAAAATATTAAGAACGAAATAAAAATTATGTCTCACCTACTATCTTAACTCCATAAAATACAAATTATAAAAGAAAGTAGGAAAAAAAATCACAATCATCTTTTCTGTATTTTCCAAATATCCTATCACTTGTGAAAATTATGTTTATAATAAAAATATCACTACACAAAATCTAGTATTAAATGTTCTAATGTACCATGACTTCTAAGGAATGATTTTGAGTCTGGTTTCATATTTCAAAAACGTTCATTTATCTTGGAGAAAGTTCTCTCCATAAAGTGATCCCTAAGGGCGAACAAGGGGCTTTCCACAGAGTCTCAAACAAAAATACATCACTGAACAGTGCAAACCAGCAACGTTAGGTGGCATGCGAGCTCCAGATGCTAAACCGCGAAGCGTAACACTTGCCTGAAAAGAGCTTTGAGATTTTCTGGTAATTCGGCTCGACCAGCATATCCCGGGTTCATGGTAATAAATATTCCAACTGATGACTTCAGTGTGATAGCTTCCCCGAGAAATACAAATCTACCATAAGAAGAATGTTGATGAAATTAAACGTGTTCACTGAATATGAATGCACATTGACAAATGCAAACCACTGGCAAACGCAAACATTATTAGGAAGCTGTTTATTCTGTGTAATTTTCCTTCAAATTCATCAGCATACATATTTTGAATATGCTCTGAAGCATGTTTATTAAAAATGCACTCCATCTCCCCAAAGGAACCGCAGATCTCGGAAGTATTCTTTCCTATTTTAGCATAGCCATACAAAGCTAGAGGGTGAAAATGAGGACTTGACTACTTTAACAGTCAATAAAAGGTGAGGCCATTTTTGCCTTCCAATGGGGGCTCAATTCTTTGAACGAGATATTGCACAGACAGAAGATGCCTGTGTGAAGAGGAGAAAGGACCTTCCTGCTCAGTCTTTATTTTGTGTCTTTGCTCGTCCTCCCTCCCTCCTTCCCTTTTCTCTCTCCCTTCTCTCTTTCAACAAATACCCATTGACAACGCAGAGAGGTAGAACAGCGACAGCTAGCTCTGGAACCAGACTTCGAGCATTCAGAGACCAGCTACATCATTTTAGGAATGTTCTAATTCCCTCATCTAATTTGAAAAGGGATATAATATCACACACCTCCTTGATTATATGAGAATTAAGAGTTTATGGATATAAATGGCTAAGAGGACGCTGCTTAGAACATGGTACATACTCAAGCGATGTTAGCTCTGGCTATCGCTACTATCATCACTTGGAGGCACTAGAGAAGTGGTAAAAGATTTTCAGCAGGATTTGCAAGGGCCCAGAGGCTACTAAAGGCCAGGGCAATGGAATGGCAAAGGGCGATAAGAGTCAAACTGAAGGATAAGTGGAAGGAAACTTTCACATGAAGTAATGAGACGAGGTAAAAGGCTGTTCTTGTGAGATCGGGGAGAACTAGAGTAGCTAAGGAGCCGGGCCTACAGCATAGAATGAGGAAGAGCCACAATTTTTAGGACTTAGAAAACTGAGAGAAGGTACAGTATGGATAATTAAGGTAAGAACGGAGAAATCTTTATTCCTAGAGTATCAGACAGAGGACCTAGGAGGGCTTCTTGTGGAAAGGGAGGTGGCTAATGGTCAGCACAGGAATAACCATAAGTTATAGGAATGGACCTTGAGAGGGTAGAGCCAGTAAGATGCTGAAGACTCTGGGGGGAAGACATGGTCCCAACTCTTAAATCCTGGGACTTAGTAAAACACATGAAATCACAAGGAGCCCAGCCATCTCCGTATGGACTAGCATGAAGATGGGCAGGTTCAACTCATATGTATGCTGATGTGGAGAACCAGGAAGCTATCAAGAGGTACAGGGGCAGTTTTCAGAAATCCTTGCATGGATCAGGTATATAAATCTCCTTAAGAAAAGATGGCTTCCAATGACATCTGGGTTACATCAAATAATAAGATTTTAACTAAAAGTTCAATCAAATTATCAGGGAATAAAAGAGGCAAGAACCTAACTTCTCTAACATGGCATTAGAATAGGGGCCAGTAAGGCGCAGGAATCTGGTATCTCAGAGCCATATGGTGGAGGAACTGGGAGATGTTCTAGAAGGTGGAAATAAGCAGCTGTAATTATGATATTAACTGCAAACTTCACATTAGGCTCACAGGTTTAAAGGACTAGATCATCTTTCCCTGATGGGAAGATTGAAATGTTCCTAGTTGAGCAAAATACCCCCAGAAATAGGGGGTGAGTGGGCAGGTCAGATAAATGAGATTTACATTATTAACTGTATACCAAAAATGTTACAACGCAAACCACAACTGTGTACTATAATTATTTCTCAAATTAAGCCACCGAAACAACTCCTGTTGTCTTTTATCTGTTGGGGTGTGGCATCGTGTTGGGAAGTGGTTAGGTTCTGGATATATTTGGAAAGTTTTTGGCACAAATCACTGGAAGATAATGAGGCTATAATCTACTGGGCTGGGGCAACTAACAAAGCAGCTGTTGGTGGAAAGACCAGAATTTCTACTTTGAATATATTCAAGATGAGAGGGCTCTGAGACATCAAATGGAGTCTTGAGATGCCCATACAAGCATTGCCTAGATGCCGGAGAAACAAGGTCTGGGCAGCTGGTAGCCAGCAGTATACAGGTGGTATTACAGGTCATGTGACTGGATGAAATCACCAAGAGAAGAAGCATATCTAGAGAAAGAGAAGTCTAAAGATGGGGGCCAGTGGCCCCCTGAATTAAAAAAGTAGCTCACACTGATACTTACTCTGAGTAAGCATTTATCTAAGTACTTTATATTTAATCACCACAGTAACCTATCAGGTAAATACTATACTTTCCCCCATTATATGCATGAGAAGTAACAGCCTTGAGGGTGGGAAGACTGGTAACCTGAAACTCACGAGAAGAAAGTGTGTCCCCAGAAGAGAGGGACCGAGTAAGATGCTTCCAGGAGGCCAAGTAAGGTCAGGATTGAGAACTGGTCCCCGGATGTAGCATTCCAGAGTGTGTTTATTTTTTCAGTGATTCAAATAATCTATCTTTGCTGTATTCAATGCTTTAAAACAACTAGTTAAAATATGGGAGGTTATTCTATACAATCATTCAGAAGTAACTAGCCTCTCTTGTTTGCTCCATTGCACGAGACAGGGAGAGGCAACATAGACTGTGAAGGTGAAGGTCACCGTATAACCCCATGTTTACTGCATTGCTACATGTGACCAAGAACAGAAGCCCCGTGCCCTCACCTCCTTCTCCTGTGTCTGATGGCATCGTGTATCATTTTCACTTGTACGGCTACCACGGACAGAACCTCCACAGAAATCCGGTTGAACTCATCGAAGCAGCCCCAAGCTCCCGTCTGCACCAATCCCTTGTAGATATTTCCTATGGACTAAAAAGATGGAGCAAGGCATGAAGAATTCTACAAAGGGGGCCCTGGAGCTATGATTTCGAATCAGGAACAATGTCAGAACGCATCATGGCGTAACTAACTTACTTTGTAGTCCATCTGCTCCGAGCAGTTGAACACATAGACCATCATGCCAAGAGCACGTCCAAGGTCTTTGGTGGTTTCGGTTTTCCCGGTACCGGCGGGGCCAGCTGGAGCCCCACTCATGGTTAGGCGAAGTGACTGGGTTAGAGTAATGTAACACCTTTAAGCAACAGAAAACACGTATTACTGTCTAGCAGGGCATTTCTACAAAACATTGAGGGAATCCAATTTGCTTTAGAGTTGAAGAAGTCAACATCTAATGGGGTAGTAGCACACAAAATTGATATGCCTTTGATTTGTTTGTGGCAATAATATGAGTCAGGATAATATCTCATATTCGATTTATTTTAGGTTGGTTGTTGAACGATGATAGAGAAAAATGTGTTGCTTTATCTGTTTATTTGTCTCATTTCCTAAGAGCTATGTACTTGCATACAAATAACACCTGATTTGTAATGCTACAGACCTTCTGATATTTCTAGGTAAAAATACTATTAATATGGCAGACGACATCTCAAACTATTGTTTATAAAACAAATACAGAAATATTGGATGACTGATGAATTAAACATTGACTTCATGAATACACTGAGATGTGTAAATATATATAAATACATAGTCTGCAAACAATATATACCTACTTCAAAGTATAAAGGAACTATATACCAAGACAAATTAGATTAAAATGTATTTTAAGAATTCAGTTTAAATATGTTGCTATAACACATTTAGATTATAATATTGTTTTTGCAGGAAAGATTCAGCAGTTCTTAAGACTGAGAAAAATCATGCAAAGGCAGAATTTAATATTTGTAAAAGAAGGTAAACCCCACAAATAAAAAGTGCCTTACATGGATTTTCGGGAGATTTAGGAATTATTTTTGTCTTAATACAAACAGCAGATCTAGTGGAAATACATATATGGGCGGGGGGGGGGGGAGAGGGGTGTGTGTGTGTGTGTGTGTGTGTGTGTGTGTGTGTGTCAGAAGATCAGAGACTAGTGTCTGCATTGCCAATAAGCAGATAATCTTAACTAAGTTTTTTTGGCATCAACATGCCTCTCTTTTCTCCTCCATAAAATGTTTATTGTCGGAAGAAATTAAGAAAGCCAAAGATAAATGCCTTGAAAGGTTCAAAGTACTATGGAAACGGCAACAATTATGAAAATGTGCTTCTAGCCGAAACCGGTTTGGCTCAATGGATAGAGCGTCGGTCTGCGAACTGAAAGGTCCCAGGTTCAATTCTGGTCAAGGGCATGTACCTTGGTTGCAGGCACTTCCCCAGTAGGGGGCGTACAAGAGGCAGCTGGTTGATGTCTCTCTCTCATCAATGTTTCTAACTCTCCCTCTCCCTTCCTCTCTGTAAAAAATCAATAAATTTTTTTTAAAAAGAAAAGAAAATGTGCTTCTAACTGAAGTCAGCCTTCACTTTGTTACTTAACTCATTCGTTTAGACACTGCCTTCCTATTGCTTCCCAATCTGTTCAATACTTTCTCTCATTCCTTCCTTTTCAACCTCACACATTTTCACCCAGGCTAGGGGACTTTTATGGCTTGCTTTTTCCCCCATCCAGTTCAAACATATTGTTACCTGTCGGTCAGAGGAGTGATCACTAGGCGAGGGCTGTTTCCTAAATATTCATAGAAGTACTGGAACTGGGCATCGCAAATATGAACAAAACAGTGTTTCTGGGGGTCCTCCCACTGGTGACGAAGTTGAGACAGCCAAGCAAAAGCTTGGGGACTGACAACCTAAAAACATACGTGGTCATTCCACGTGAGACACAGATAGCTTTGAGGCATCAAGCTGAGTTTATTAGTCTAATCAACCTTATTGATTCCATTTTATTTCTAGAAACTTCACATAAAGGAAATCTCTCGCATGCTACTGCTAACTGTAATTGCATGCAGATGGCTGAATACTTAATAAGAAATATGTAATTGAAGTTGTCATTTTGAGAAGGCTTTTATTTTAAAACAATATCAATTTTTTCAAGCAATGCTCTTCCCCTTATGAGTCACCCCAGGATATTTGACGACTTTTATAACTTTATTCTAAAATCAGATGAAAAAATACAGTCTCTACTAAAACAACACATAACCCATAATTTCTGAAAGTCGGAGGTAAACTATACTTTCAACAGCCCATTCTAAAACCAGTCTGCTTTAATACAGAGGATTCCCACTACATTTTTTATTAAGTCAAATAACAGTCTCTTTTTCCATTGCTATTATTTATTACCTTGATCTATCCATTCTTCTTCCAGTGTGAAAATATAATTCCAGTCTCTTTCAAAATACACGTGACCCTAGGATCTTTTCGGAATTACTTTATGTCACCAAAATTGTCTATTAACTTGTCTGATATCTACAAAAGTTTCAACATTGTCTCCTTATGTTTATTAGATAATCAGAAACTAGACAAAGTCTGGATCTCTTTTCATACAAAATAATGGACATATTTTAAATCATAATGTATCCTTCTGCAAGCAAATCGCTGCTGATAAAACATCTACCTAATAAAAAAGTAACATTGTAATTGACCATACATACCTTCGTGACACCTGCCAGGCAATCAGGAGTGAATATGCAAATTAACCCAACAAAGATGGTGGGTTAATTTGCATATGCAGGCACTGAGCGGCTGGGCACGCTCAGGCGTTCTGTACCAACCCAGCTGCTCCAGGCCTCTGGGCAGCATGGGAAGGCGGAAAGGCTGCTCCAGCCAAAGTGAAGGCGGTTCTGGCAGCCAGGGGAACGAAGGCCCATTCTTGCACAAATCTTCATTCATGCATCGGGCCTCTAGTAATAAAATATGTAAGAAGGTGCAAGGTCATACTCAAACTGTAGTTAATGATGTTCATTATCAAAATGAGAATACATGGTAAGTGGTGTTTTGCAAGGATCAGTTTCGGATGAGCAATTAGAGAACATTATTCGCTGATGGTCCTGAGCTTGGGTCAAGAAGTATTTTCAAGTTTACGGCTCACACCAAAGAAGCACTGTTTGCGCTTTGTGGAGAAAACGAAAATTCACTTTTATTTTAGTAACTTGGGAAAGAACTAGGAAAACCACAGGAACCGGTTCACTGTACATGCATTCAAATTGTGAAAGGAATTGTCTTGAGCACCACCAGCATGCCCCCCTAAAACAAAAGGGATTTGGAGGAAGCAGGTGATGGCATGATATACCGATGCTGTTCAGGAGACAAGCATAACTGACATTTATCACATATTTTAGAAAAGGGGGGAGAAAATTATTTCACATTAAAAAGTGCCAACATCTAAGAGACACACAGATTTTTTAAAGGATAAATAGGTGATCTACTCTCAAAAGTTTAGAAAATAACTGCTTTAAAAAAGTCATTGAGCCTTAAAAGGAAAAGACACGGTGTGACCAACATTACTCTTCCTTCAAAAGAAAAAGTCGAAGGCACACAGAAATGGTCTCAATGACACAAATCATATTGTTATTGGCTGGGTAAGCTTCCCAGGGGATCGTCACCGGCCAATGGGCTGGGGTGACTGGGTGCAGAGAAGCTGGAGGCAGAGGCGAACATGGTGACTTCTCAGGCTTCTCCATCCTGGGTTAATCTTTGCATGATCTGGATCAGAGGCTCCTGACTTGCCAAAACTCTTCGGGATATCACTTGGGATACCTCTCCTGAGGATAATATATTTGCTAACTCAGATCAAACTCACCCAATGTTAAGTATAACTAACTTCTCAGGAGAAGAAGGAGGAGGAGGAGGAGGAGGAGGAGAAGGAGAAGAAGAAGAAGGGGGAAGGGGAGGAGGGGGAGGGAGAGGGAGAGGGCGAGGGGGAGGCGGGGCCGGCGGGCAGGAGGAGAAAAGGAATGACTTTCTTAGGAGTACTCTTAACAACCAACACCACCTTTAGGAAACGCCTAACAATCCATGAAACCCCTACGAACGACTTGCCTTCTGAGCAATGAGCCTCGCCACCACATCCCTGGCGTGGACGTCTATGGTGCAAATCGTCATGACCTTCTGCCTGTCTCCAGGGAGCAGCTCTCCCAGCAGAAGTGCGATCAGTGCATTCAACTGAGAAACCTAGAAGGGAATTTTCCAAAAGAAGGTACGGGTCACAAATGCAGAACCGAACAGCCCAATAGTCTTCATATTTGTAGAGCCCATTCGTTTCTAAAACAATGTCAAGTGTTCTCTCAGCTGGCCCTCAAACACCTGGGGGGGGAGGGGTCAGGTAGGAGATGATAGAAGAGATGTTATTAAATTAATTAATTTAAACAACATGAATATTATTGCCTCCTCTGAGCTGAGACTGTGGACAAAGCGAGAGGCAGGAGCGAGGTCTCCCGGCTGCACTGCATGAACTTCACTCAGGGATGATGTCATGCAGCCCCCAACAGCTGGATGGAAAGGACTGCAAGTTCTCAAAGGCCCATGGGAGGTGAAGTTCACAAAAGTACAGGAAGAGGCACATATCAAGAGTTTTGTTGTTTGCTTGTGGTCTGGGGGGTGGTTCTTGGGTAGAAGAGAGTGATGATTACTAAGACAACATTTGAAATGTAGAGCTTAATTCTTCTCATTCACATCCCTACTCTTGTTTAGCACCGTCGATTTCTCAGATCAGTATGTTTCAAACTGGTCCCTTCACAGAACGGAATGGGATGACATGGAAAAGAAAGCGTGGTGTTACAGTAGTAAGAATCACATAGTTTTGTGACACTTCACTTTCAGACTTCCTGGTGTATACGTGCATGCATAAACTTGGTCTGATATGAAACATTTCTTATTAACTGTGGTCAGAAAGGTTCAAAAGATACTCTCATAGGTGCTCATTTTGTTAGCAAACTTATTTACACACAACATGCTTGTCTAACTCAAGGTTTATTTGAAAAAAAAGAGTCTGTTTTATTCCTGGGTAGCATATTGTCAAACAATACTGTCTCCTTTCCTCTTCTGCTCTGAAAAGGACAGTCCATTACAGACTGTTAGCTCCTGGGAGAGTTTGTAACGGGAGAGTATGACCTATCACAGAGGTTCTCATACCCTCAGACTACTGTCAAAAACACGTTTCCTATGGCTATTATCACATTCCAGAAACCACCGATCACCCGAGACCGCTGTGCAGCTGAACTGGAGAAGACTGTGTCACACTAGACAGAATGGAGAGAGCAGGCAGGGAGACCAAAACCACCACACACTCCATTTACATTAAGTGAGAACGTACAATGTGCCTGGCACTGACTGAGCATACAGCCTGTATCATCTCATTTAAACCTTCTCAGCAATCTACTAGCATCCTAATTCTGCAGGTGAGGAAACTGAGTCACAGACCTGGACAGTCTGACTTCAGAGCCTGTGCTCTCACCGGCTCCATCACAGAGATGCCCTCACCAGCACCTTCCAGCTGAGAAACTGGCTGTGCGCGCAGCATTCCAGGGAGATAGGACATCGAACACAATGGGAGGTTGGTTCAAAGGAATAAAAAAATATGCGCTTCAGGTATTCAGAATATGCAACAGCCTCTAAGCAGTAATCTGCTTTCAATATCTTACACCTATGAAATGTAGTTACGTTGTCACAAAAACAAAGGTGGTCATTATTCCATGTTTGCCATGTTCAATGTTCATCATTCCCCCAGGTTTCAGGGTCCATGAAGATAAGGTGTGTCTTGCTCATTGCTTTGTCCCCAGAGACACCGATGAGCTAGCTGTCAAATAGTAGGTGCTCAATGAGCATTTCCTGAAACAGATAGATGAATGCACCAGACACATGTAATTCCTCAAGGAAATTTACACAGATATTGGTTAGCAAAGAGGTGTTTGGCTTTGGATATTTTCTCCCCTGGGTCCAGATATCCAGCCTTTTAAGTCTCAAATCTTAAGCCAGGACCAGTGTTTGGTTAAAAAGAGTTGGTTACAACAACAGGAACATCTCAGACCTTGTAAGGACATTTATAAGCTCTAGTGCTTCCACATGGATTGTCTTGTCTGAGCCTCCCTACAACTTACGATTTCTCCATTACTGATTCACTTTGTTTTCCCCCAAAAGTTGAGTCAAATGAAAGATGATTAAAAATACAGCTCATCAACATTATCTGCACAGTGTCATATGTTGGGAAACTCATATTGTCTTTCAAGATGACAGCTACTCCAATGATGCTCTTTTGTAAGTAATAAAATTCTGTGCCCACAAAAGTAAGTAATTATAAAATGCCTGTATTATTTGGGCTGCAATTACTGTACGATCACACTATAACTGCATGTAAGTTTATGATCTGTGACACATAAGCAGCCATCCCTTGCAGCTTTCAATATATATATACACACATATATATCCTGACATGTCATCAGCTTGTATTCTTGCCCTTAGTCAAAGCAGTGCCACGTGATTTCCTAGTGGATCAAAGATGTTAGCCTTAAGTCAAATACCCAACCAGCTCCCTGAAGCCCCTGTGGCTACTTTCCTGGCACACCTTGGCCTTTCGCTTATTCATGAGCCCAGCGCCTTCCCTGACCTCCCACCACCCTTTGCCTACCTCATACCCACCCAATGGGACCGGCCTTCTCTCTGCTCCTCCGTCATGGCTGCCCAATGCCACAGGAACTGCTCCATTTGCCTGGAGTCCTTTTCACTCCGATCTTTGAACGGCTGGCTTCTTCTCCACACTTAAGTCTTAGCTCAGATTTGCCCTCTTCGATGGGCCTTCCCTGGCCATCCTGTTTACATGACTCCCTACCCAATTAATTATTCCACAGGTTTCTATTTGTTTCTTCATGGTACTTACGAATGTGCTATCATCCATTTATTTCTTCCTCTGTTTACTCTCTCTCTCCTCCACTTGAAGATAAGCTCAAAGGAGGAGCCAGGCCCTCAGCTGCCTTATTCGGTACTACATTTCCAGACCTAACACAGTGCCCAGCAGAAAGCACGTGCTCAGTAAACACTCATCAGACGGATGAAGGAGGGAATGAATGGATGACAGCAACAGCACATACCAGGACCACATTTGTTCCTTTCACCCAATCATTCATACAAGACAGACGTGGTTCCTGTTTCCAGAGCGTATAGGCCAATGAAGAATGCAGACAAGTAACTGCAAATGTTTTGGGGAGCAAGAACAGAGTCCTATGAGGACACACAGAAACGAGGCCTTGCCTAATCCAGGGCTGGGAGAGGCCTTTTGGAGGAAAGGGTCTGTATTGCTGACACCTAGAGAATGCGTGGAATTTAGGTCACAGAGAACGTAGGGCTGGCCACCCACAGGAAGCAGCCTGTGGGAAGGTCCAGGATACAGCAGGTGATCTTGTCTGGGTCACCTGTCTAGAATGGTGACAGAGGAATTTCACCAGCATCGGGCATGGCAGGCTTCCCAGTCTGGGCCGCCCAGGCCACGGCGGCATGCAGCTAGGAGGGGCCCCTCTGTGCAAACATTAAATCTCACTCAGCAAGTCAGTGTGACTGCTAAGCACTGTGGGGGGCTGTTCCCAAAGCCCTCAATCCCTTCCCCGCTGGACATGACACACAAATAATGTTCTTCTTGTTTCAAAACAATAGGCACCAGGACCTCTAATCCCAGCGTTTCCAGGTCAGCAATAGCGGAAACAATGGGCTTTTCGTCCCGCCCGCTAGGACGAAGGAAACCCCGAGAGAGGCGGGGTTCCGTCCTCATCCCCACCACCGGGGCCTGAGCGGTGGAAGCCCCGCTGGCTGCCTTCCTTCCCGCTGGCCACGTCCACTCCACCGCCAACCCCAGCACAAATCTGAGAATGACCGGCAGAGATGGTGAGCAGCGATGCCTCAGCCCTGACACTAACGGAAGGGTCTGTAGGGCCTCCCCATTGAGCGTGATTTGCTCTGCAGGTTCCGAAAGACATTCTTCAAGTTCAGGGGTTCTTTCAAATGCTTATATTAGGAAGGGACTCAGACATTTTTTGCTCTTATAAGTTTATTTCTAGCCTAGAGAGGCAAGATGTTTTTAAAGACAAGAATCAGGGTGTGTGTGTGGGGGGAATAGATACAGAGGCAAAGAAGCAATGAACAGACTGTCATACTACAGTGGGAAGGCAGGAGAGGTTGGTGGGGGGGGGCTGTAAGAGATCAGCCGAAGGACTTGTATGCACGTATGTAAGCATAGCCAGTGGATACAGGACACTGGGGAGGAAGCGGGGGAGGAGAGACAAGTGAGGGCATGTCCTGGGGCGTGGGGAAGGCCAGGGGGAGGTCATTAGGGGGAAAAAAGGAGACATATGTGCTACTATTTGTAATGCTTTAAACAATAAATATATACAGTGGTACCTCGAGATACGAGTGCCCTAACATACGAGATATTTGAGATACGAGCCGTCAAGTGAGCAATTTTTGCTTTGAAATACGAGCAACAGTTGAGATCTCGCGGATCGGCCTGCTGCACACGACCCACCAGTTTACCGCGACTGGAGCATCTCAGTTTCCCATGCCTCAAGGTTATAGAGCGAATTAAACTCGTATCTCGAGGTACCACTGTATATATTTAAAAAAGTGGGGGGGGGGGGAAATGTGTAAAATCAGTCATCTAAGCTCCCACCTTCAGAAATCTGACAAAGAGGAGCAGGTTGAACTCTAAGTGATAAAGCAGAAGTCAGCAAAAAATAAAACAATGGAAAAAAGTCCAAGATTAGTTCTTAGAAAACACAAATAAGATCGATAAACACCTAGAGAGCACCATTAAGATCGAAACACAAACAAGAGGAAACACAGACCAACGCCGCCAGGAAGAGGAGGAGGACAGGAGGCCAGACCTTCCGGTTTGCCCAGGACAGCATCAAGACACCCACGTTGACTCAGTTTACAACTCAGGTCGGGGGGCCAAGCGCTCCCTGCGAAGAGCCGGACGGTAGATGCTGCGGCTGCGCAGGCTGCCTGGGCCCTGGCGTGACTCGGCGCGGCCCATGTTGTGTGAAGCGGCACGAAAGCAGCCAAAGACGCAGGCCATGAGCCAGAGGTGGCCAGTGGGCTGAGATCTGCCAGCCACTGAATTAGATGAAATGGGTAAATACCCTGAATAATACACATTTCCAAAACAGACACAAAGCGGGGGAAAAGGCACAAGAAAGCTACCAAGCAGCCTGTACGTAAAAGAAATCAATTTCTAATCCCAAAACCTTCCTCACAGGGAACCCCAGGCCCAGATGGCAGCACCAGTGACTCTGCCCATGAACTCGTTCATACGGTAGACAAGAAGGTCATACTTTCCAATTCCTTTTAAGAGCATATCCCTGACCCCCCAGACCAGCCAACATACTACAGAAAAGAAAATAGCAGGTAAGTGTCCCTTCTGAACAGAAAAGCAGAATTCCTTGATAACCTATTAGCAATAGGATTCCTATTAGCAAAAAATATATATACAAAAGTGAAGTTTATTTGAGAAATGCCAAGTTGGCTGCGCATTCAAAATTCACCCAGCCCCGAGTCGTGCTGCGCAGAGAAGCACCGGGCAATCTGGAAAGCGCTCGAGGTCTGCGGGCGCTGCCATTTCCACTTACAAATGGTGCAGCCTGGCCAAGCCACGTAATGTCTCTGGATCGGCCTGGATCCGCAGAAAACAAGAGCAGCCCAGCTAATGCTTCCGTCCCTTTCCAAGCCCGGTGTCCTCTTCATCTCTGAGCCACGAGAACGACCGTGTCTCTGCCCTGCTCCACACCTAAGAGCACAGCTTGAGACAGGCGGCTTAAGGAGAAGCCACACAGAATGAGACCAATAAAATGGAATTCAGAATAGACTGTTTTCGGCCTGGCTGGAGTGGCTCAGTTGGCTGAGCCTCGTCCTGTGCACTGAAAGGTTGCCGGTTCGATTCCCAATCAGGGCACGCACAGAAGGCAACCGATTGAGGTTTCTCTTGCACATTGATGTTTCTCTCTCCTCCTTTCTCTCTCTGAGTGTGTGCTCAAGTGAGGATTAAAAAAGAAAAAATAGACTATTTTCCAAAGTTGCTCATCTGTGATTTATAATGAACAGAAAACCGTAATCCATGAAAACACCTTGTCTTTGTTCAATAGTCACGCACATATTCTCTAATAAACACATGATCAGCCGAGACAGCGTCTCACAAGGAAGGAGAGACACAGGCACAGATCCAGGAGCGAGTGAGAGATTCGAGTCTTTGGGGGATCATGGACATGAGGGATATTTTTCACACCCATGCAGAGAACCAGAAGAATAACACACAAAGGTAGAAAATAAAAAGTTAAACAACTCATTGCTAAAAATCTTCCTAGTATACTATACCATCCGTGAATGGGGAAGGAAGGAATGAAGCTTCCCTCTTCGGGTTCCTTTAAATCTTGAAGTTGCTTATATATAAAAATACCTGTTTTTTGTGGAAATCCTTCAGGGCCGTTTCATAGCCTTCCTCCAGTCTGCTGAAGGCGATGCCCACATCCGTGGTCCACCAGATTTGGGAGCCGGTGAGCGAGACCTGAGCCGGGAAATCGAAAATCCACAGCTCCCTCGGCTTCTCCTCGTAGGCCGCCACGGCCTCGGTGATGGAACGCCGCACTGTGTCCTGCATGGTCTGCTCGAGCTGCAGAAGCCACGTCTCCACCTTTCGAGGCAAAGGGAAATGTTACAGCACAGGCTCCGCGAGGGGACAGGGGCAACGCTGTCCTCTCATGGGCTCGAGTGCCACGCAGAGGGTGAGGACTCAGCTGGCTTTAGTTCAAACCCGGGGAGAAAATGACAGGTGACTCTAGGAGAAGACAAACGACTGATTGAAGTGTTTTTCCTCCATGAACCCGTCTCTTCCTGGAGATACTACTCTTTATTTCACCTACCAGCTGGCTAATAACCTTCCACACCCTACAGGAGGTATTTGTGATTATTCCTTTTTTTTTTTTTCAGATTCAAAGACAAGGAGACTAAGGTCCCGCTGGTAACACAGTGTTTGGGGAAACCAAAACATCACAGCCCTGTAGAATAATGTGCTAGAATAATAATCTAGAGCTTCGGGGATATGGGAAATTGATTTTTTAATCATATCTTTGGATAATTTTTAAAACCACTGAAAATTCTTCTCTTAGATTATCATAGATCTTAGTATTGAGACAAGGCGTTTTCAGCAGGTATCTTAATTATATTTCCTACTGGTTCTCTTCACACTTGTCAAAAATTAAACAGCAGGAGAATATGAGAAATAGGACAACTGCTGCCTTATGAAAATTAATCTTTCTTTTTAAAATTCAAGGGTGGTTTTTTTTTTTTGCCTCCACAGATATATTTCAGCCAGTTTCCATCCTATTCAAATGTGCTGTTACAGTTCTCCATATATGTTTCCATGGGATGGTATTATATAACAAAAAGGATACACATACTACTTGCAAATAACTGACCACACCAGGAAAGAAGGACTCTAAATCCCAAGAACCACATGGGGAGCTGGAGATGCTGGGACTGGTTTTCCCTGCCTCTGTAAGATGGCAGCAGCTTTGTTTCCCCAACCTCTCTGGAGAACGGGGAAGGAGTGGCATGTGGTTCATGTGCCGACAGCCTTCCCTCTGAAAGAAAAAGGAAGCCCACCCAGGAAATGGCCCCAGCATCCCCAGAGCCGTCTCCTCTGACATCAGGGCTGGGCTTTGCTCACATGCCTGAGCAAATGAGGTTGTCACTCATTTAGTGAGCTAATGGCTGCTTTAGTCCCTGAGCTCAGCTCTTCAGGTCACCAGGCAACCAGTTCCTTCAGTGAGTCAGACACCATCCAAGCATCTCCCAGACACTCGGGCATCCATGTCCCCAATATGGCTCTTGAGCACTTTCTGGTCCTCTTGGGAAGACCAAATGCACATATAAGTTGACCTATAAGCTCATGTTCAGATGATTACGCCAACACGGCAACGTAGTCTGATTGGAGAAGTGAGCTCCGATGAGGTCCTTGCTGGACCCCCTCCCCTTTTCGGTATTTCAGCAGTTTCTGCCCAACCCTCTCTGACAACAATTACCACTTCCCGCTGTTCCACTGACTGTGTGTATATTCATTTCTCCCATGAGACTACGAGCTCCTCAAGAAACTGGGGCCTTGTCTTATCCGTTTCTGGATCTCCAAAAGCCTAGCCCACTTCTGCTACATAGTAGGCCTTCCATCAACACTGGTCAAATAAATTATAGATAGTATAAATTGGGAAAAACCAATCATAAAAGTTCAGTGGGGAAAAAAACCTAAAGTAAGAGCATCTTTTTATAAGATAAAGGCAGTGAGAGGGTGAATGTGGTGTATGTTGGAAAGTATCTAGCTCACGTTGCTTATACAGAATAAGCTGGAACGCTGGGAAAACTCCCAACATCAAGGGTTCTTGCTAGTGACAACCTCATCTGTCAAAGGACTGTCCTCCTTCTGGGCCCGATGCCAGTCGGCCAGCAGTCAGTCTGCTGGGGATGGAGCAGACAGCAATACACTTTTGTCAAGACAGTTTATGGTGACTTTTTCTAATCACTGTAATAATATCCTAAAGAGCCCAAGAGATCAAAAAGTATATTTAATCAAAGTATTCCACCATCTGCTTCCTCTTCATTTGGCAGGACTTTTCTGGTACAATATTAAAAAGCAACAGAGGAATAAAGAAAACCTGTTTCATTTTTGTTTGTGTGTTTTTTTAAAAGATGGCCGTCACATTTCTGCAAGGGACACTTGAAGGAACCCCCTGCCTCAACCCAAACGGTTCTGTAATAGAAGCTACTGCTCAGCTACTCTGTGGATTAACCCAAGCATCACCGTAAAAATGCAATTCCTCTAAATCATCTGAAAACACCAAGAGCTCTCCCCTTACTCATAATGAGCCTTGCAGATCATCATCGAGCCTATTTTTGAGGTATGTAGCTGTGACAGTGGTCACAGCCATCTTAAATTGTCTGTGCATGTGGTCATCAGCTTGGTAGACTCATCCCCTTAATTTACGAGCAGCCACTGACAATATCCACATCAGCATCCTGAACCACAAGCCTCTGTGAAACATGCTTTCCTGTGAGACACTGCTCCACTCTCACCCCTGTTCTGAGTCACGGTGACAACCATACGCTGTGTGGGAGGCACTGTCACTGGGTGGTACTGCTTCTAACCCGGGTCCACATACTGCACCTGTGACAGACAGTCCCTCGTGTCTAGCTCAATGCTAGCATCTCTGAGACCCTGTGGACGCTGCAGCCGAATGAGCAGAACCTGAGGGGCCTGGCAAAGGAGCCCCCTGCCACTCTGGACCCAGGTGAACAGGAAGCTCGGAGCACAAACCCAACCGGCCCTGATCTGACATGGGCTGGGTTTTGTTGTTGTTCAACTCTGCCTCTAAAAATTACCCAGGGCACCCTCCTCCCGCACAGAAAACGTCACAGGCAAATCTTACGTGGCCTCTGCATTCACACATGGCTTGGAATGGGACATATTCCTTTTCTTTGCTGAACATGCCAATGGCTCTGTGGGCACCAACATCCTGGTCATCTTCAAACTGCAGGTCTGCCATACTGTCGAAGAGTTTGGCCAGGTGACGTGTCACCTAAGACAAGGTGATTAGAAAAGATAAGAGCCCTTCTGACTGGAGATATGATCTGGCCATCTAGTGATGATGCCGTAGGGATTCACTAAACTATAGAGTTAGAATGCTGTCTCCAAATGGGTTTTCTTCAAAGTAAGAGTCACTTTCAAACTCTAGAGTTTGAAGTGACCTGGTCCCATCATCAGGGTTGGGAGGTGAGTGCTTACCACACAGTTTCCTGTGTTCTAAACTGGAGACTAACCAACTTCTCCCCCTTGGTTATATTCCCATAGCTATCATCCCGCCGAGAACCTGTGGTCAAGCTTTTAAAATTCAGGCATTTTATTATACTAATACTATAGAAAAGCTTATATAGTATTAAAAAACGCTGTTAAAATGCCCGCCACAAAAATATAATTCAGATACATCTTCCTCTTTGTTGGGCACCATGCTGGGTACGTCCTTCTATACTAAGGAGAGCCCCACAGTATACTTGTTATATAAGGAAGGTAAATAGGATTTCCCCATTTTAATTGATATTGATGTAGGAGCTAAAACAGTAGGCGACTTTGCCAAATGGACATTGCTAAAAGTAAGTGGAGGTTAGATGTTTAAGCCTCCAAGTCCAGGTGACATCTACAAGTTCAAACTCTTCTGGCACGACGATCTTTCACATTCTAAGTGGTGGAATCCTCAAAGGAACCCCCAATAAATAGCTTATTGAACTCTATGCAGGTTCAGACTATTGGAGAAAGGCAGAGAGTGGACCAGAGGAACTATCAGGAGTGGGAAGAAGTGACCCTCTCTACACATGGTAGCAATAAAAGATGCTGAGTAGAAAACAGTTGACTGGTTCCTTGAAAACTTAAACACAGAATTACCATGTGACCCAGCAACTCCACTCCTAGGTAGCTACCCAAAATAACTGAAAACGGGTCCTCAAATATTTGCACACAAGTGCAGTATTACAAAAGCCAAAAGGTAGAACCCAAATGTCCACTTATGGGGAGATGGCCAAATAAATTGCCATATCCACACAACGGAATATTTTTCGGCCATAAAAAAAGGAATGAAGTGCTGATACAAGCTACACCGTGGCTCATGACCTTGACAAAATCATGCTAAGTGAAAGGAGCCAGTCACAGAAGACCAAATACCGTATGATTCCATTCATATGGAACGTCTAGAGCAGGTAAACCCACAGGAACAAAGGAGATGATGGGTGGTTGTTAGGGGCTGGTCTGGGGAGGGAATTCAGTAACTGTTTAATGGATCTGGGGTTTTATGACGAAAATATTTTAAAACTAGGCAGAGATGATGGTTGTACAACATGGTGGATGTATAAAATGCCACTGAATCACATACTTCAAAATGGTTCATTTTATATGATGCACATTTTTATCTCAATAGAAAAAAAACTTAAATAAAAGATACTGATAACCACAAGATGGCTACCAGCATTTATACCAGCATCTAGGGGCCTTCTCTGTCATGAGTTTTTCCTTAAAATACAGTGGAACTCCACTTGATAACTCTCCCAATAGCAGGGTCTAGGGACAAGAGCAACCTGCCTGAAGTCCCTGCATGACAAGACCAATGACAAGACCGATACCAATACTGGCAAGGAACTTCTTAAGGGTGACTTAATCTTTGCAGCTCTTCGCCTTAACATCTTTGCTGCAGTTGCAGTTTCGGCTGTAAAGAAAATCAGAGCAAGAAGTCTTCCGAGTTGAAAACAGATGAGTTTTTAAGACTCTCACTAACTTTAAACCTAGACAGAGCGGTCGCCGATGATCACTGCTCGGGTGATCAGATTCTCCTCCATCCCTGCACGCTCCCCCAAGGACATGTATCCACAGAAGTCTCTCTCATAAGCTAGCCATTCCCTGTCACAGCTGAAGTGGCCAGGAAGAGCACAGATGTTTAATGGCTTCTCCTGTGTAATGGGCCTAAATCACGTCCAGGGGAAAAGCTGCAGGATAAATGAGACCTCAGCCATCAGACAGCCTTACACATCATTGCTCTGGTGAGAAAATAGTTTTGAAAGAACTTCCAGGTCTGGAGTCACTCCGCCAGTGAGCAGGAAATGCAAAGCCCGGGGCTGGCAGCTCTCCCGTGGTATACCTGGCATAAGAAGCGTGATGTTCTCAGATTCGGCCTCCCAGGTAGAGCTTCTGAGAGGACCGGACTGGTTTCAAGTTCATGTGGGCCTTGTTGTCCTCAGGTCTGTTCCATTTCTAGTGAGAGCTCTTTATTCACACAGAATTAAAAACGAATTCCTAAAAACAAATGCCTCATGGGCCCTTTTTCTGATCTCACTGAAGAAATGGCAAGGATTTGAACACTTCAAATCATTAAAAAAAAAAAAAAAGCCAGTGACTTCATGGATATATTGAGTAGGTTTCTAAAAGGGGAAATGCTGTTCCCTCGGGGCACAGGTCACAGCAGATGAGGTGGCAGCTACACTCACTAGTGTCACCAAACAAAGCTGAGCCCAGGAGCTTCCGATTCCTCAGCCAGGCCCACACCTCCGCACTGGCAGCATACCACCTTTAGGAGACTTCTTAACGGGATCTCATAGCATTAAGGTGATCGCTGACTTAAATCCTGATTCTGGAGGGTAACTGGGCTGTTGGAGAGGATCCCAATAAAAGAGCTGCAACAGAATTCTATACGGTGACAATGTATTTGCAAAATGGGAAAACAAATTTACATATATTGTTATACAACCTGTAGCCAACTATGTATTAACAATTTTGCCAGGATAATCAAAGATAACCCCCACTGGATATATAACTTATGGCATGTTTATTTAAAACTTAGAGTGTCTATTTTCTTGTCACACACCTCAAGGCCCAAGTCCTTTGAGTAACAGGTAGCCTTCACACAAAGGCATCCATTTAAAATAGGACATAGTCCTAAGTTATGTCCAGAAGAGCTGCTCTTTGTTGGCAAGGTCTGTGACCAGCCACACGTAGGTGGCGGCCTCTATTCCTCACTGCTCAGTGGAAGGTAAGGAGAGACAGTGGTAAGGTGGTCCAAACCATGACCGTCTTCTGTGACTGCTTCCTTCTTGTTGTCGCCTATTCCTTCCTCTGCCTTCAGCAGCTAACAGCTCTCCAGCTCTCTTCCTCCTCTAAAAAAAGCTGGGATGTTGAACCGATTTTACGTCAACGAAAACTCATGCGTCTTCGCCTGCCGTCAATTAACCACTTGCATCTTGAGCCTTTGTCCTCACAACCGTCTGAGCGCTACACCCTGTTGGAGCAGGTTGTGCCACCCTGAGTGCTGAGCTCCGTCACCCCGATTTCTGACATTCGGAGCCTGAGGTTCTTTCACTCCACCATGGAGACAACCACATGGAAGCACCAGACAGAAACATACGGTGCCTGTGGGAATGTGTGTCCTTACATGTTTGCCTCTTAAGATCCAGCAGCGATCTTTATCGCCTAATATTAAGCCCATTTCTCACAAGCACCTTCCCAAGTGCCAATGTTTACAGTCTATTAAAAGCATCAGTGTAGCGCCATCTGTCTCATCACTGCAATTTAGGGGATTTCTCAAAAGACAAGTTGGCAGGTTTCCTCTGGTGTAGATTTGGGCCAGTGCCACCGAAGGACATTTCTTGATGCAAAGATGAGACATTTCTGGGCCTACATATTCTCCATCTCATTATATTAGAGGATGCAGCGTGGCCTCAATTTCCACAGCAGTGGCTTTCTAATAGCCACGGTAAAACCAGTGGAAAGAACAGGTGCAAATAATGTTAAATGTTTTATTTGACCTAGTATACCCCAATGTTTTCACTTCCACGCGAAATATAAAAATAATTAATGGGATATTTTACATTCTTTTCTCCAGAGTTAAGTTTTTGAAATCGATTGTGTATTTACTATTTATAGCATATCTCAATTGGGTTTTTTCATCAGAAATACTTGATCGGTATTTAGATTTCATTAAAATAGACAACTGCAAAGTAGATTTATACATCCAAGTAGTTTCAAAGACATTTTCCAATAGCTGAATCAAATATGTTACAAAATTTACAACCGAAGTGCCCTGTGATAAAGGACTGGGTCAAGAAGATGTGGTACACATACACAATGAAATACTAGTCAGTCATAAGAAAGGATGAAATACTGCCATTTGCAATAACATGGATGGACCTTGAGAATATCCTGGTAAGTGAAATAAGTCAGTCAGAAAAAGCTAAGGACCATATGACCCCACTCAGATGTGGGCTCTAAAACTAAAATTTGTGGACACAAACAGCAATGTGGTGGCTGCCAGAGGAAAGGGGGTGGGGAAAGAAGGGAATCCTAAAATATGGTGACGGGAGAAGATGTGACCTTGGGTGGTGGGCATACCGTGCAATATACAGATCGTGTAACATAGAAACCCACACCTGAAACCTGTATGACCACATTAACCAATGTCACACCAATAAATTTAATTTTAAAATGTTTCAAATTTAAAATTCATTGAAATTTATTGAAGTTAAAAGTGTAGTTTCTCAGTTGCAATGTTTTAATTATTTCATAACCAAACACATGTAGTTCACGATGATTCTATTACACAAGGAAAAAAATGCAGCTCATCCCCTTACAAGTTTGTCTTTCTTTAACCCTGCTCCATCAGGGAGCAGCTTTCGCTAATCATTAATACAGATCAGGGGAGAGAAATGTGCACCATCTCCCAGGACAAAAAGATCTTTCAAGTCATTAGGCATAAGTGGCTGAAAACATCTCGACTCCACACGTTGTCAGCTATTTTAAGGCTCTTGACAACCTGGAAGGTACACAGGAGGGAACTAATATTACTCCGTCTCGCTTGAATCACTACAGTATTCACTTGAAAATACAAAAGGATGTTCTTATAAGAGGAGGAAATCAAAGAATGTTAATATTGAATCCTATGCGCCCTGGCCAGTGTGACTCAGTTGATTGGGTGTCATTCACCAAGGGTTTGCTGGTTCCATTCCCAATTAGGACACATGCCCAGGTTGTGGCTCAGTCCCAGGTTAGGGGCATTCAGGAGGCAGCAGATGGATGTTCTTCTCTCACATTGATGATTTCCTCTCTCTTCCTCTCCCTTCTCCTCTGTCTAAAAAAATTCATAAACATATTTTTTTTAACTATTCAATCATGTGCAACTTCAATCCAGCTGTACGTAAGTATTTAAGTCTGTATTTCCATAAGCATCGAGCAGAGATTTTTGACCACTGAGGTTAAGCAGTGCCCATACCCACTTTCTTTTAGATAATCCATGCCTTTGGGAGGTTAGGGTGAATTTTGGGGAGGAGAAAATCTTTAAAACTTGACCTTAAACTAGCTTACCCACAGGGAGTCATCACCAAAGGCATGCTAGACACTCTGCCATCACGCTGGCATTCCAACTAAGTGTCTTCACTTAGGGGTTCCTAGTTACAAGAGGAGAAGTTGTAGTGGCACCAGACCTCCCTGGCTGATAAGTTCAGGCTGATTAAATTCCACAATTAACTGCAGAAACCCTCACTTGGGCCAACACTCTGAAATTGAGTGTGGCAGGTGGAGGAGGGGGAAGGGGGGTCTCGAGAATTCAAGGCATTCACAGGATGTCAGCATGAGTTATCTGTCCACAAAGGGCATCGTTTCTGGGAACACTGCATTGTTAGTCCACAAGCGACAGTTGCCATGTTATCTTGGTCACACTACCGGGAGCACATTCAGGAATGTTGGCACAAAAGGCAGAGGCGGAAACGTTGTGTCCGCTGGTCCGAAACTGATGCTGACATTGAAAAGGGAGTTAAAAGAGGGCAGCAGAGTGGCCCCCAAGCATTAACTTTTCCCCCCGGTAACCGCCGGGCTGCTGTCTGTGTCTGAGGTTCGGCTTTCTATCACAGAGAGGAGTGGCTTTTTCTGACTTATTTCACTTGGCATGAGATTCTCCAGGTCCACCCATGGTGTCACAATGGCAGTACTTTATCTTTTCTTATGTCTGAGGGGTATTCCCTTGTAGATGAGTCGTTAACTTCTCACAAAGCCCTCAGCGTGTACCTTTGGTATCCTGTCCCTTCCCTGAGGACCAGGCAGTTACCTCCCTTAGCTCCTGTAGCGCCAACTCTGGCCCTTCCCTGCTGCTGCACTGAGAATGTTCACTGCAGATTTTCTAGCTCCTGGCACATGGTACAGGGGAGGTGGTATTTGACCCTGACAGAGAGACTGTGACATTCCTTAGGGAACCCAGTATCATACAGTATGAGGCTTCCAAAAAAAGATGCTACCTGTTTAGGCTGAGCTCCCTTTGAAAGAATGTCAAGCAAGTCTGCGGAAGAGATGAAGTAGAAGCGGGGGAAAGCCACGCGCTTGGTTTCCAGGTATTCAGAGAGAGCTTTTTCACAAAGAGAAAGCCTATAGGAGTAAAATGCATGTGTAAGTGTATTTTGGCCATTCCGTTATTAAAACATCAACAAAACAAAACCCACCTTCTCGCATCTGTCCCTCACAATAAGGTCACTGCTGGCAGGTAGCCTATCTCCTTCTCTTTGACACCAGCATCCTGCTTGTGACTAATGTACAAGTCATGCCAAGGACACACACACACACACACACACATGAGCATGCACATGCACATCATCTGTTGAGGTTTAATTTAGATAACACTTAGGTTGATGTCACTCATCATTTTTCTGAATGACATTTTTCTTCTCCCTTCGCACTAGCAGGGAGAAGGCTAGATTTGGCATCATGTAGGCTGCACACAAAGCACACTAGTTCAGATGTTACTGGTTTCAAGTCTTCCCACTGAATGCCTACAAAACACACATGGCTTCAACTCTGATATTCAGAGAAGTCATTCAATCCACAATCATTTCCACTTTATTGTGCTTAGCAGAGCAGAGATGACTTAGAACCCAAACCCCCAAATGCCCCAAAGATTACTGATTAAATACAAATAATGAACTTCTCGCAACCCATCCTTTTAAAATGATGGCCAGCTTGATCTCTGAAACGATTCCAGATTTTTGCAAATGTGATGTATATTTTTTACATAGAGTACTCCTCTACTTTGCAAAATAATCATCATCATCATCATCATCATGATTCTGCACAAATAATTTTAGTAACTGATCTGCCAGAATATTCTTAGGACCACTAATTATTGTAGAACTAGAGGCCTGGTGCACAAAATTCGTGCATGGGGGTGGGGTGTCCTTCAGCCCAGCCTGCACCCTCTCCAATCTGGGACCCCTCAGATTAGGGGATGTCCGACTGCCAGTTTAGGGGCATTAACTTCAGCCATTAGGAAAATCACACAGAATGTCCTTGACATACAATGTGGTTTTATGAGTTGTTTTAATAATAATAGCCATTCCTTTAAATAATATCTGCTTACACACACTATAGCTGGTACTATGTGAATTCAGAATGTTAATATCACAAAATTATAGAACGTTGTAGTGGAAATAACCTTAAATGGTCTAGTCTGAACTTTTATAAATATTGGAATTCCTTTTTCAAAAATTTTGAATGCTTTTTGTCCTAAGATGCTTAACCAACTTTTGAGGCAACCCATTTTCTGTGAAAGGGCTGGGGGACTCCGGTGTCAGGTGCCCCCTGGCTGGGCTGAAAGGACTGGGGTACTCTGGTGGGGCTGAGGGGAATGGGCACCACCATCTTGTGACTATGGGTGTTGCCATCTTTTGTGACGGCATGATGGTCAATTTGCATATTCCCTCTTTATTATATAGAATTACATGTGAAAATTGCAAATGGTTAGTTCAAAATTACTAACATGTTCTCTAAGGATAATTTCTAGTATAATTAAACTATATGCAAAATAAAGTACTTGAAATAACTGAGTACAATCCCAGTTCCTGGCATTTAGTAGATGCTTAATAAATGTTTGCAGAAGAGCTCAATAAAAGAATTGAGCAATCAATCATGCCGATTCTCTTAATAATAAGATACCTTAATTTTACTAGTATGACAGATCTTTTGGAAAACAGAAATAGTATACTTGGGCTTATTTACATTAACTCAAAAAAAAGTATGTACCACCTAATCTAAACAAGGCAATTAAGCAACTATAAGCAAAATTATAAAATAATTTAGCAGAGTTTATACATAAAATAACACAATGTTAAATATTACTAGGTAATTGAAAAAAATCTCATAAAATTATAACAGATTGATCACATAATTTTATTCTTACCTATACTGTAAATCTTTGAGTTTTTCAAAGAGATTAGGTCTGCATGTTGCTTCTAAAACATTTTTTATTTTAGCTGTCTTGAACATTAACTCCTGTGTGAAAGCACAATATGGAGACATTGGTATTAGAAATTACTTTTCTAAATGTTTCACCCATTTTTGGAATGAAGAACCTTCAAAAATTAAAATTAAACAATGAGAAAGCAAGGTTAAAGAAACTTCTAACACCATGACTACTCACTTTTGCTTTTAAACTTTTACGTAAATATCAAAACCAAAGGATAATCACAGTTTTTGTCTAAACACATTCAATGGACATTACCACCATTTTAGGTCCACACAGAAGAGAACCCATAACCATAATGAATGCATTCAGGTATGAAAATGAGATGGAGATGAAACAATCTATTCTTTCCTCTTTAAAAGTTAAACAAACTAGAAATCCTCTGGGTGTTCTACCTTAGGAAAAGTAATATATTTAATCGCCATTATTCTTTGCTGAACGCTTCTCAAATGATTCATCATTATCATGTGTGCACCTCTATGTGTTCTCCGTGGCTCTTATGAAACAACCCAATAGCTGGTAAAATTACTATTACTGGCTTCCCCTCTGAAACCCTTTATTGAATGGAGATGAATCTATTCACCAGGCCTTCCTGCAGGGGTAGGCAGTCTGTGGCCGACAGACAACATCTGGCCTGCTGCCTGTTTTTCGTATAGCCCAAAGTTAAGAATGCTTTTTACATTTTTAACTGGTTGAAAAAAAATCAAAAGAAGCATATTTTTAGCACATAATTATATTCACATGTCCGTGCCTATGCTTTTGTTCACAGATCCAATGGCAGCACTGAGTAGGGATGGCAGAGACCACAGCAAACAGCAAAGCCTGAAGTATTTACTGTCTGACCTTTCCCAGAAAACAATTTCCTGACACTCTCCCCTTTCCTGAAATGCAAACATATATTTTCATAACTACAATAGACCAAATCATGTTTCTTTACAAGATTTTCATATGGTTTGGGAAATGCTGCTAGGATAGAAAGCACTCTATCTTCTACGAACCTTAAACTCAGCATCTACTCCATCGAATCTTCTAGCATCTTTCACAAGCTGGATTCGAATGTCTTCTGAACACACAAAGATGCTTTCCAGGTGAGACCACGTTCGCTGGACCTCCATCCACATAAAGATGACGGAGTCTGCTATGTTTAGTTTATTTTGCCAGCTTAAGACTTGCTCGATGAAGTACTCCACATACTTGCTTTGAAGCAGAGTCTGCAACTGAACCTAAAGGAAAGGCAAAGAATTTTAAGTAACAGCTAACTTGGTAGACCCTAAGTACCATGAGAGAGATGCCAAGCCTGTTCTTTTATATTTATTTTTCAATTAAAGTTGACACTCAGCATTATTTTATATTGATTTCAGAGGCACAGCACAGTGATAAGAAAATCATATACTTTACAGAGTGGTCCCCCAATGTCTCAAGTACCCACCTAGCCCCATACATAGTTACCACGATTGTGATTACATTCCCAATGCTGTAATGCGTATCTCTGTGACTATTCTGTAACTACTAATTTGTACTGCTTTTTTGAACCTTCACCTGAGAATATATTCTTTATGGATTTTAGAGAGTGAAAGGGAGAGAGAGAGAAAAATGTCGATGTGAGAGAAAAACATCAATCAGTTGCCTCCTGTAGGAACCCTGACTGGGGATTGAACCTGCAACCTGGGTATGTGCCTGGGCATGTACACCTTTTGGTGTACAGAAGACCACTCCAACCAATTGAATCACAATAAAGCCAGGGTACCGATTTGTACTTCTTAATCCCTTCACCTTTTTTACCCAGCCCCCCAACAGGCCTCTCCCTCTGACATACATTCACTGTACTGCTGGATTCCTAGGACCTAGCATGCAATATGTGGAATAGGCCTTTAATAAGTATTTGCTAAATGAGCGAATGACCTTAAATATTCATATTAACATTTTTTTTTTCAAGAGAAAAATAACTGTAAATTCCTGCATTTAATAATCTTCTACATGATGCTCAGATATCTCCATAGGCAGAGAAAAACATTGCATGCTGGGCTTCAGCTTTAATAAACTTTATTCGCTATCCTTTCTCCCTGTCCCCCTGGCCCTTGCCTATTAATCATTCCACGGTTGTGGGGGTCTTTTTTTCTAAGCGGTGAAAAAATAAGACAAACTTCCCTCCAGCTCCTTAACCCTCAGGCTTCCTCCCCCCTCCCTCTTTTAGTTTATTATCCGCAGCTCTCTACAAGCCAGGCGCTTCTGCCCATTCTCTGGGAGTGAAGCCTCAGAAAGTCACTGAGTAGAACGGCCTCTTCTCATTCCCTCACCTCTACCGGTAAGCATGCAATACCTTTCACGCTTCTTCCCCCACTCCAGCTTTATCAAGATACGAGAGGCCCGGTGCACGGAATTCACGCACAAGGGGATGGAGGGTGTTCCTCAGCCCAGCCTGTACCCTCTGCAATATGGGACCCCTCAAGGGATGTCCAACTGCCCGTTTAGGCCTGATTCCATCATCGGGCCTAAATGGGCAGTCGTACATCTCTCTCGCAACCCAGGTCTGCTGGCTCCCAACTGCTCACCTGCCTGCCTTCCTGATTGCCCCTAATCACTTCTGCCGGCCAGCCTGATCACCCCCTAACCACTCCCCTGCCAGCCTGATTGATGCCTAACTGCTCCCCTGCCAGCCTGATTGATGCCTAACTGCTCCCCTGCCAGCCTATTTGCCCCTAACTGCCTTCCCTTGCAGGCCTGGTCCCCACAACTGCCCTCCTCTGCAGGCCTGGTCACCCCCATCTGCTCTCCCCTGCAGACCTGGATCTCCCCAACTGCCCTTCTCTGCAGGTCCGGTCACCCCCAACTTCCCTCCTCTACTGGCCTGGTCATCCTTAACTACCCTCCCCTGCAGGCTTGATTGTTCCCAACTGCATTCCCTTGCAGGCCTGATCCCTCCCAACTGCCCTCCCCTGCTGGCCTAATCACCCATAACGGCCCTCCTTTGCAGGCCTGGTTCCTTCTAACTGCCTTCCCCTGCTGGTCGTCTTGTGGTGGCTATCTTGTGTCCACATGGGGGCAGGATCTTTGACCACATCGGGGCAGCCATCTTGTGTGTTGGAATCCAATTTGCATATTACTCTTTTATTAGATAGGATAGAGTCCTGGTGCACGGGTGGGGGCCAGCTGGTTTGCCCTGAAGGGTGTCCCGGATCAGGGTGGAGGTTTCCTTGGGGTGTGGGGTGGCCTGGGCGAGGGGCCTATGGTGGACTGCAGGCTGGCCACACCCCCCAGCAATCCAAGCAGAGGCCTTGGTATCTGTGATTTATTTATTTTCTATAATTGAAACTTTGTAGCCTTAAGTGGAGGTCAAGGCAGGTTGGAGCTGCAGAAAGTTTGGCTTCCTCCATTACCAGGGGCAATCCTAGACTCCTGCTCTCTCCAGCTCCATGGCTGCTGCCATCTTTGTTGGAATTGATTTATCTTCTATAATTGAAACTTTGTAGCATTAAGTGAAGGCCTAGGTTGGCCAGAGTGTGTGGAAAGGTTGGATTTCTCCATTGCCAGAGAAACTCAAGCCTCCCTCCTGCTCTCTGTGGCCACAGCCATCTTGGTTGGGGCTAATTTGCATACTTGTTCCTGATTGGCAGGTGGGCATGGCTTGTGGTGTAGCATAGGTATGGTCAATTTGCATATTCCTCTTTTATTAGATAGGATTATTGACATATAACATTATGTAAGTTTAAGATATATGATTTGACACACGTCTATGTTGTGAAATGGTTACAATAAAGTTAGCGAATGCCACCATCCCCCATGTAATTACTTTTTGTGTGTGTGTGATGATGATATTTAAGATCTAGTCTTTTAACAATTTTCAAGTATATAATACAGCATTTTAACTATAGTCACCATGCAATAATCTATGGTCCTAAGAATTATTCATCTCGTATGTGAAAGTCAGTACCCTTTTGTAGGGAGCAGTTATAGGGTTAAGCCTCGGACTGACCTGCTGGCAACGCCGCAAACAAGTCCCAGCTTAGAGGGCACAGCCCTCTTAGCTTAATTAAGCCTGATCTTGTGACTGCTCCCTAGATCTTTCCTGGGGAGCTAATGGGCTGTGGGAGGTGCAGCAAGTGCTGCCAAAACAAGTGAAACTCACAAGAACATTGTAAATGACCTTGTTTACCTCTGACTGTAAAATAAAGTATCAGCTTGCCGTCTGGATCTGTTCTGTGGTCTCAGTCACGCACAGAAGATCCACCCAGACCCAGCTTATTCTGTGTCTGTCTTTTCTTCATCCTTCGCCGGCCCTCCCTCAGGCTCGCTGAACCCTGGGCTGTGCTGGCTCGGCTCACCCTTTGACCAGCATCTTCCCATTTCTCCCCCCTCCCAGCCCCTGGCAACCACCATTCTGCTCTGTTTCTATGAGTTCAGCTTTTTTATATTCCATGGATGAGAGAGATGATTTAGTACTTGGTTTTCTCGGTTTGACTTATTTCACTTAGCATAGTACCCTCGAGGTCCACCCATGTTGTCACAAAGGCAAGATTTTCTTTTTATGGCTGAATCATATTCCAATATACACACAATTTTCTTCATACATTCATCCTTCAATGGACACTGAAGATTGTTTCCATGATATTTGACTCTTCTTTGGGGGAAAAACTTATCTTGTGGCTTCTATGATACTGCAGTCTCCTTTTCCTACTATATCTCTGACCTCCCCCTTCTCTCCTCCCCCTTCTCTCTCCTCCCCCTCCCCTCCCTCTCTCTCTTCTTTGTCTCCTCTTGTTCACCAAATGCAGTCTTTTCTGAAGCTCTATTCTCAGTTACTTATGTTCTGTATCTCTCAGCATTTGCCTAATCAATTATCAAGATACAAACAATGACCCCCAAACCTACTGTTCCACCCTGAACCTCCGGCTGAGCTCTGGGTCTGACTTGAGAACAAGTGTTTGTACCTTTTGATCCCACATGGTACCTCCCATGCCTCGAGCCTGATGTAAGTAGATGCCCAAGAAATAAATAGCACTGGCAGTTGGAAGAAGTCTAAAATTGGTAATTTCAAAGAAAAAGAACCTGTGATAAAAATAGCCATCTTACTTGATTGTGCTCTAGAGTTTCAAAAAGGTGCTCATCAGACTTCAGTAACGGAATGCCTGTCCGGTAATGAACTTCGTAAGAGAATTCCATGGCTGCCCAGGTCAGACTGATTTCAGTTATCACCTAGACAGAAGTAGTAATGAGTGATGTGTACAAAAGTTTAACTTAGAACCTAGATCTAGGCTATCATCATGAGTATTTTACATGTTTAATATTTTTAAAACAAACAGAGATTGATATCAAATATGACTGGCCTCGATTTTTATTCTTTCAAATAACACACGCTGATGAGGTTTAGAGAAGAAATCCCTTCACAAAAAAGAAGCACCACCACATCAGTATCACGTTTCTCTTGAATCTGACTTTTACATCCGCCACTGAAACGGAGTCCTAGGGCAGAGAGGGCCTTGCAAGGGCTTCTGGGGGTTCGATGGATCTGACCTACACAGCAGCCAGCCTGAGACAAGTGTTGCTCCAGTGCCTGAGTGTGTGAACCTAGGTCAGTTACCACTCACTACCTCAGTTTCCTCATCTGTAAAGTAGGAAGAATATCTCTTTCAGGAAGTAAAGGATACTTGTATTGTTGTTTTTTGCCATCATCATCATCAACTGGGCCAACCCTTTGGTCTCACACATTTCCTCTGGCTCGGAATAATTCTATTTCCTGCCTAGCAATGAGGGACAAGCGGGGGTGACTCTTTTGTCTTCACACAACCGCAGCAGGGAATTCTCCCCACGCCATCCGACGTGTGCCGACGCGCAGAATGAGCCCCACCTGAAAAGAAACAGCGCCGAGGACCCTACCTTTTCAGTCCCCAGTTCTTTCACTGCTTTGTCCACGATGCTCCGGACAGCGTCTTCCACTTGGTGTAACCGCAGGGCTAACAGGTCTGCCAGCGTGGTGGCTTCGCTTATTGAAAATGTGACCTTAAGACGAAAAAGGGCAGCATTTACATCCCACGTATATTAATGGTTCCTTTCACCTCTTGACCAGGGGGATGAATCAGAGCCAAATATACTCCAGTCAGCCGCTGAGCGCACCTCTGGTCTGGAAGCGGTGGGCCATCAAAGGCGCTGCCTTTGAACTCCGGCTACTGAGGCATCACCCGCCAGAAGCGGCTGAGGCCACGCTCACACCACGCTACTCCCTTTTGTTCCGCAGCCTCCCCTGTCAGCTCGCTTCTTATCTCCTTTCCCCACAAAACCCATTTTTTAAAGAGAATCACTATGTTCATTTATTATAATTTGGTTGAAATCCCAGGAACCAGGGACTCGCTCATTTGTCTTTTCCTCCTAAAGCACTCTGTTCACCGAAGGTAATTCCCAGTGGCTTCTGTAATTTAACCTCATTTGATCACTCATTTAATCACAGTTCCCTGGGAGAATCAAGTGTGTTCACGCGCCGCGTCAGTCATATCTGCCTCGTGAGAAGGCAATTAATGAATTTCTTTATCATCCTGTTGACTCCACCCACTCACCCTCGTGTTGGCTCCGCTCTCAGCTCTCCCTAAATGCCCAAAGTCACCCACGTCCCTGGCAAATGCAGAGCCGATCCAGCCACATGGCTACGGGAAAACCATTTCCTTTCCTGCTCCCGCTGAGAATACGCAGCCCCGGCTTCTGAGAAGCTGCAATCCTCGCCACCTCCCCACTGGGTCACGCCCCCTGGCGCCACCCACCCCTCTGCACAGAATGACTACGCATCCCTGTTTGCCCAGGATGGAGGGGGTTCCCGGAACGTGAGACTCTCGGTGCCAAAACCTGGAAAAATCCTGGGCAAAAGCGACGAGCTGGTCGCCCTCTCTCTGGATCACTTTTGGCCTCACTCCACAGCCGAGGGGCCCAGGGACCCAGGTCTTGGAGAAGGAAGGAGCCGGGGTGTGGAATGGAACCACCTCGGAGGGTCACGCAGTTTGTGCCCTGAACAGGAACCCCCAGTCCAGGTGACAGGTGGAGGCACCTTAGCCACTGCCCGACACCCTAGAGGGAGGTGCCTTTGTCTAAATCGTCCGCCTGCGACAGTGCATTTTTCTAGCCTGCAGAGAGGCGTGACACAGGCAAGAGACCGAGGTGAGAAGAAATGTCATTGGAGGAAATGTGATGGGGGAGAGGGTACCCAGTCGACTACATCTTGGGAGACTCAGCAAGGATTTTTCTCAATCAATCTATCAGTCAATCAATTACAAGGTCTAAATATCCAATGTCTAAAAGACTAATAATTAGAGCTTTAGGGATCATTTATTGAGCACTTGCTATATACCAGGCCTCGTCTCCGATGTGTTCACCAGTTCTCCATGGGGAAGCCTCTCTCAGTATTTCCATTTCACAGAAGAGCCAAGTAAGGTCTGGAGAGCAGGTCAGTTGCCCGTGACCCCAGAGTGACTAAGTGTTAGGGTCGCAATGACAAAGCCTATTTCCCACGAGTGGGGAAACTCTGTCTTCAAATCCCCACAGCCTTTCACCACCACAAATCCCTGAAGGTCTAGATCTGCCCAAAGGAGGGAAAAAAATACTAGACTACTTTTCATACATTTTACATTCATAAAGATCTCCTTCCCTAAAAACTAAGCGTAAGATTGGCGTGTTCGCTCTTAAAAGATTCTAGAAGGCCAGAAAATATAGCCTCAAGTGGCACGGATAGATAAGAAACCATTTTACATTTTGCAATAAAATCAACACTCTCTCAAAGACAACACCGTCACTAAATGAATTGTGGGTGGAAACAAATCACAATGTCAGCGTTCCCCGAGGGGCCCAGCCAAATTCCTGTCTCTCCTTCTGATCTCCTCCAAAACCAGCCGGAGTCTTTGCAGCTGAGCTTGTGCTGTCAAATGCCTTCCCGTTCTCGTTCTCGACACTGACAAGCTCCTCTCATGTGTGAGAACAGACAGCATTCCCCTCATTATTTAGTAATAAAAAGTAAAATACAAAATAGAGAGGTTATGTGTCTTGTTTGCAGTCACAGAGCAAAGACACCCCACTTTTATCCAGTGTCTTAAGTCAGTTGGGGCTGCTATAATAGAATGCCACAGATTAGGTGACTTAAATGACAAACATTCATTTCTCACTATTCTAGGGGCAGGAAGTCCCAGGTCCGGCCCTAGCATGGCCAGGTGCGTGGCGAAGGCCCTCTGCTTGTTGACAGATACCTGCCTTCCTATAGCATCCTCACACGGCAGAGAACAGAAAGGCCTTTTATCCCCTTATGTGGGCACCAATCCCATAATCCCGTTCACTAGGGCTCCACCTTCCTGACCTAATGACCTCCCAAAGGCCCCACCTCAAATAGCATCACCCTGGAAATGGAGACTCCGAGAGATGAATTCTCCAGGGATGCACTTAGTCCATAGCAGAGGGCTACAACTAGAACCAGTGCATGTCCAGTCTGTCCATCCTCTCTTCTCAAGGGGCTTACCCTCTCCCCTGTGACTAGAACAACTGGTTGATTGATTGATTGGTCAGATGAATAATGTAAACCAAGGAATAACACTGCACCATCACAAAAATATTCCATTAACGAGACTCCGGAAACTGACCCCCACGGCCTTCGTGAGCTGGAGCCAGTGGCGCTCTCGGAGGGCGGGGCTCTGTAACTCACTGACGGCTCTCAGGGAGGTGGCCGTGTCCTTCACCAGGCCTTCCAGGCCGGTGTATGCATCCCAGGCTCGGACTTCCTTGTCTAGTGACCAGATTTCCTGAAGAAAAGCAAAAAAAAAAAAAAAAAAGCCCTCAGATATAATAATAAATATACATTCCCTGGGATTAAGAAAGAATAAAAACATTTAAGCTCCTAGGCCTGGGGTCGGCAAACTGCGGCCCAAGAGCCACATTCGGCTCTTTGGCCCCTTGAGTGTGGCTCTTCCACAAAATGCCACGGCCTGGGGGAGTCTATTTTGAAAAAGTAGTGTTAGAAGAAGTTTAAAAAATTTGGCTCTCAGCCGAGACTGGTTTGGCTCAGTGGACAGAGCGTCGGCCTGCAGACTGAAAGGTCCCAGGTTCGATTCCGATCGGGGGCATGTACCTTGCTTGCGGGCACAACTCCAGTAGGGTTATGCAGGAGGCAGCTGATTGATGTCTCTCTTTCATCAATGTTTCTGACTTTCTATCCCTCTCCCTTCCTCTCTGTAAAAAATCAATAAAAATGTATTTAAAAAAATTGGCTCTCAAAAGAAATTTCAGTCGTTGTCCTGTTGATATTTGGCTCTGTTGACTAATGAGTTTGCCGACATGGTGGATCATAAGTCCACTAAGTACCAGCCCCTGGACACTCTGGTTTCTTACTCACAGGTTCTAACTAAATGGCCCGTGGGACTCTGAATGAAACTCATGGGTAGAGTTTACAGGACACGTGCAACGAAGAGCATTTCCATAGAAACACAAATCATCAGAACACTTATAGGGACTGCTAAGACCCTCCTCTAGAGACCTGGCTTGTTTGGATGGTAGCATAGAAATGTGAGTGAGTCCCTTCGCAGGCTGGTCCTTGGACCTCACAGATTCATAACGTGAAGATGTGACAGACAGAGCCCGTGACTTGGCTGTCTTCTTGGCCCATGGGACAACATCCACAATGGTGAATGAGAACACCCATCCAAAAACCATCTCAGCGTGAAAAAAAAAAAAAGGACCATACCACTTTAAAAGAAAAAGAGCTTCAGCTGTGAGTGGGGGTTACCCTGCCACCAGGAAGTGAGTCGGAAATAGTAGTGGGGATACAGGCAGTGCGCACAATAATGACAGAGAGGTGCCAGGACGTTAAAAAATGATGGGGAGTGTAGGTGGGGTCCTTGGGACCAGGATAATGGGGGAGAAAACTCTGGGAAGAACTGGTAGAGTGGAGCCCAAAACTGAGTGGCAAGGATGCTCCCCTTTTCAACTGCCTTTCCCTGCGGTGCATGTGGGCTTTCTGCATAGAAGCTCTCCTGTCCTCAGGCGGCTATGGGGACTGAATATCAAAATGCTGAATTCAAAGCAGCTCAGTCCTGCATATGCGGAGCCCCCTCGGGATGCTGGAGTAACCCACACTACCGAGACCAGAGTGTTACACATAGACCCACAGGAGGCCCGCTCCAATCTGTCGCCCCAAATTCTAGAACCAAAAAGGTATTTTTTTAAAGATACAAAATACTCGTGGTTGCTAAGAAGAGCATTCGAAAGCTTTTCTAAGCCTAACCTCTGAGCCCCCGGTTCTCTTCATCTGAACACTCTCCATTCTAGACAGTTTGAGGAAACTCATGATTACAGTGCTACTCATAAACTCATTAGCCCTAATATGCTTTTCCACTCGTTCTCAGACAGGCAGGCTTGATTAAAAGAGGGGGGACATACTGTCTCCAATCATCCTGTGTGGAGTCAATAAGGACCCGCAGCCCCGCACACCAGCTCCCAGGTCAGGGAGGATGGAAGGAGGTGGTGCAGGGGAAGATAAATCGCCGTGCCCGACAGTTATGGAACTTGCCTTGGCAAACCTTCTGAGTTCTGCATCCATCTGTTCCACATTAATCTGCCTCCACTGGGTTTTGGTCCAATTATCAATGCTTCTCTGAAAACGCATGAGCAGATAAAAGTGTCAACAACATTTGGTGGAAGCCAGTCTCCACAGCAAAACACATAAACTGACGATACACAGCGCCTCTGCCATCCAGTGGAAGTCAATTATTTAAGTGTTAACTGCGCTTGTCACAACTTCCTGCCACCAAAATAAACCAGTTGTCAGAACATGTCAAACTTAAGGCCAAAACATTAGGATATATTAATTTCTAGGAGCAATGACAAATTCCATGCACACGCCATCCCTGAGTAGTCTGAATGAACTGGATAAGCATGTGACCATTAAACCTACCAGGTTTTTTATTATTCTGCATATCACATAAAACAAGCTTTCATAAGAAGCGTAATCCATTATAAATAAAACTTTCATTAAGCCTGGCCGGCATGGCTCAGTGGTTGAGCTTTGACCTAAGAACCAGGAGGTCACGGTTCAATTTCCTGGTCAGGGCATACACCTGGGTTTCGGGCTCCATCCCCAGTGTAGGGTGTACAGGAGGGATCTGATCAATAATTCCCTCTCATCATTGATGTTTCTCTCTCTCTCCCTCCCTCTCCCTTCCTCTTTGAAATGAATGAAAAAATACTGAAAAATAAAATAAATAGATAAAACTTTCTTTAAATTCTTGTCTATATCCTATGTTTTGTAGATATATTTCTCTATGGCTTCCAACTAACTTCAAGGAGAATTATGTATAATGCCTGTTACAATATGCCTCGTTCCCTAGGATTTACTTTTACATTTAAGTTTGTAACTTAATTAACCATATACAAATTAACTTTGTTTTTAGTTAGGTTGATTTAAATGTGCACATACACATAAGCACAAGCATGGGTATACACGAGTTTGTATGAACAAGTTACCATGTATGTGTAATATGTATTTATGTATTAATTTCCATCCTACATAATCCCCCCAAAGGACTGGATGCAATCAACTCCTTATGCACATTCCTTCAGAACTACAAACAAACAATGATATTCAGAGAAGGATCTACTGACACAGACGTGTTAAGTCCAATTCTGGGGGGTAATAGAATCTCTCTAAATTTCATAAAACCCACATACAATGATAAAGACTCAAAAAGTTGCACATTTATACAAAAGAACCCTGACAAGAAAAAGGCCTGCTTTCCAATGGCAGCGTCTTACCTTAACGCTCACGATGACATCCCAGAGCCCCTTGAGCAGTTTCATTTCTCTGCGGCACTGCCTCATGGGCTTGTACTCGGGGAGAAGCACTTCAAAAAGACGAGTTGATTCTTGCATCTGGAACATTTCTTCTTCTAATGCCTCCAGCTCTTCGTTTGCCTACGGAGAAAACACACATGCACACCAACACCCTTCACGTCCAACGAAATGCTGGAGAGAGAGAAGCCTGCACTGTTCTCTGGTGACAACAACATGAACAACTTCCATTTTTAAAAATTCTGCAGCACCATCGCTGGTAAAGCAGGAGGCTTTAGAAGAGCGCAGTCCCAGGTGCTCCAAAGGTGAGAGCGGACTATTCGTAAACACAATAGCATTATCCATCTTCTCCCTACAGATTGCAGCCAAATCTGCTCTCGCATCAGATATCTACAGATACCATTTTTTCCTCTCGATTTTTTTTTCATTGTACAGCTGGGGACTCTGCTGAGCAGCAAAAGATGAGACTCTTAAGTGGCTTCCACTGAAGAACGAATCACTTCTTTAAAATAACAACTTTCAGGTTGAAAAGATATCCTAGAGATTAGCAATTGTACAAAATGTCCCGAAGAGAATTTGTGAAATAAAACCACAACACGGTATGAGAAATTTCGCTAGATGGCTATGTTTACCAAGGGGCATCTATCCTCCCATCTATGTAAGATAGTTGATGTTTTATACCAAATGTAAGCTGATTCATTCTTTTCTTTCTTGAGAAGCCAATTCTTAATTTTCATGTGCATTAGCAGAGGGGTAAATATACACAGTGAAAGTACAAGGAGTGCAGAAGAGCTTGTAATGAAGAAAAAGCTGGAAAGTCAAGTTCACTCCCCAGGTCTTCTGGGCGCACCAACTCCCAGTTCTGTCACAAGCTGTTCCTTCCCCATTGCTCGAATTTCCACAGTACACTGGGTTACAGACTTTGCAAAGCAGGACTTAATTTTGTTTTCCCACTTCATATTTCCTCCCATCCTCCCCTCAATACGCAATAATTACATTGCTTCCGTTCTTTTGACGTACTTTTTAAAATTTTTTAAATGCCCATGCTTAAATCTTTGGCGGTTCATCAACTTTCAACTCTGCCTCTTAAGTTCCTTCTATATACAGAGGAGTCTCAGCACCCTAATATCCTTTCATTACACGTTATGTGTTTCATGTGTCAAGTTGTACCTTTAGAAACCAGCACTGCCAAGTCTCTGTCTTAGTTTTATTATGAAAAATGCCATCCACATGAAAGGATGTGTGTGCATGTGAGCGTATACACCATCCAGCTTAGGAAATACTCTGTTCCTAATCACATTTAATGGCCTTGTCAATGTTACCCCTCTTGTTCCCACTACAAGCGTAACCACCAAATTTTTATTTAAGATTTCCCCAATTTAATTTATTCTACTTCTGATGGTCATATGGGCTTTTTCCGTATTTCATCGTTAGCATTAATGCAACTGGCAACTTTCACTTCTCCTGTGTGAAATGTTTTATAGAGAGTTTTTGTTGTCCTTTTAAGGGTTAAAAGCGTCTTCCAAGAGCTTCTGTGATGAATGAATATTGAATGAATACCTGAGGGTTTCTGGCAGGTGAGGTGCCTTCAATACTAGGGTCTACCAACCGGCCCAGAACAAAGCATACACACACCTTTGATTGAATCCAGTTTAGATAATCGTTAGATGTGCACACTGAACGTACACACAAGAAAATGACTCCAAGCTAATCATAACCCAGCCCTACCATATTCAAAATATCCCTCAACACATTCTGTAGGTACAAGGATAAATATCTCTGACATTTAAGTATGTAACTACATGCTGTTACAGTACGGCATGCAAATGGTAGGCTGCAATAAATAACTGTAATGTTTACCCACAGCACATTGGTTGTCAAATAAAAATGTCTCCCCATCCACAATCTGCTCAAACTACCTAAAATTTAGATATATTGTCTCAAAAAACCACAACTCTATTAACATATTCACAGCAACTACATTAATCACTTTCCTTCAGCTGAGTCAAAGAGAAGACCTTATGCTACAGAATGGTGTTTTCTGAATGTGTTTAACGCAGTTAAAATGAAATTCAACCCAAAATTTGGAGAGAGCAGTTCACAGCTGTGAGCTGCAGGTTTCGCACCCGTCTGAGGAGTAAATGAAGTAAAAACAGAATGGCAGCCTGGAGGAAGGACTCAGAAAGGTGCCCAGCTCCTGCCCTACAGGCAGCTCAGTTGGTCAGAGTGTCATCAATCGAACACACAAAGGCTGTGCGTTCACTTCCCTGTCAGGGCACATACAAGAATCAACCAATGAATGCATAAATGGAACAACAAACTGTTGTCTCTCTTTGTGTCTCTGTCTCTCTAAAATCAATGAAAAAATTTTTTAAAAGAAAGATGCCCAGATCCTAAACCTAAATGTCACAAAGTCACTTTCTCATTTTAGCTACTTGGTTAAGAATCTGTACAGATAGCGTTTCCTCAAAAAATTAAACATGGAACTTCCATTTGACCCAGTAATCCCACTTCAAGGAGTATCTCCCAAGAAGACAGAAACACCAACCAGAAAGGACATATGTAGCCACATGTTCATAGCAGCACAATTCACCATAGCTAAGATTTGGAAACAGCCTAAGTGCCCATCAGCAGATGAGTGGATTAGATAACTATGGTACATTTACACAATGGAATACTATGCTGCTATAAAAAAGAAGGAATTCTTACCATTTGCAACAGCCTGGATGGAACTGGAGAGCATTATGCTAAGTGAAATAAGCTAGTCAGAGAAAGATAAGTATCACATAATCTCACTCATTTATGGAATATAATGAACAACATAAACTGATGAACAAAAATAGAACCAGAATCATAGAAGCATCAAGCAGACTGTCCAACCTATGAGGGAAGGTGGGGGGTGAGGAGAGTAAGAGATCAACCAAAGGACATGTATGCATGCATATGAGCATAACCAATGAACAGACAGTAGGGAGGTGAGGGCATGTGCTGGGGGTGGCCAGGAAGAGGTCAATGGGGGAGGGGGAAGGAAGGAGATTCATGTAATACTTTAAACAATAAAGAACTTTTAAAAAAGAATTTGTAGAGAATCAAAAGATATTATTTTTCTAGTAAAAGTTTAAAACATGTTTTCAAGCCTCAGATGAATAACTCACCATTTTGGATTACTGACTCGTTATATTCATTTTATTATAAAGCAGTTCTTTATAAATCAGGGAGTTATTTACTGGAAAAATTCACATGGAAAATAGTATGACTAAAATTTCATTTTTTAAAAAAAATTAGCTAGAATTTTAATATGAGTTATATCACTTACTTAACTATATAATCTCCAACAAGTTGATTATACTTGTTTTTGTTTTTGTTTTTGTTTTATCTGAAAATAAGAGAATAATAGACCTTTCAGGACATTTGGTCTGCGCCAAAAGGTCCTTGATATCTGGTCCTGTCAAAACCATCCCTGCTTAGAAAATATTCCCTAGGAAGTGGCCCTGGATCCACAGAGCCTATAATGTTTATTTGTACTTTGGGTTCGCAGGATGAATACATGAAAAAGGACTAACGTGTTTTGCAGGCCCAATAATTGTGCTGTGGCTACACTGCCCATGATAACGCCCCTTGTCTTGGTAGCTGAGCTGGCCCAGGCACATGGACTCAGGCAGAAGGGTCGAGGTTCGAATCTGCAGAAGAGCAGAATTCATATTAACAGTGCACGTCCGGGCCAGGGCCAGGTTTTAAGGACCTTTTTGCTTGGACCAAATGTCTCCTGGATGTTTTGAACTGGACCAAATATCTGCTGATCATAACAGAAGCCACATCAGAGGGAAATGGCAAGAACTGAAAAAAACAAGGTAATATGCTTAGCACAGTTCTTGGCATGTATAAAGTAAGTGCTTACTTTCTTTCACTAATATGATTACTTTGATGTTGATAGTGGCTTTGAGAGACATTATTTAAAGCAATATAATTTACTTGGGGCAAACTATTTTCAATAGTTAATTATCAACTCCTATCACTAACTGCAAAACTAAGGCAAAATACAGCAGTGGCTCGGTGCCTGTATTTATTTTCTAAAGCAGCTACTGTAACACACGTAAGGTAAGGGAGACCAGCATTACCTTATCAAGCACTGTGTATGGATTGTCTGCATGGAAACTGAAAGGAGCGTAGCGTCTGAATCTCTCTCGGAACTCGGCCTGCTTCCCCTGATCAGGGCAGGAAAAGAAGAAAGTGAATCTCAAATAAAAAAGGTTCAATAATCCTTGCAAAACCCCTTAAAAAAAAAACAGTTGGCAGCTCACTTACATCAAATAAAATACATTTTTTCCTTATAAGAGCGACTTCCGCATTCTGGAGAGGCGATACTTCGTGTCGGACCGTTGCCGCAATCTTTTTGGTGGTTTCCCATCTTTCTGGCAATTCCTACAAAAACACAGGCGCACACAGGAGATGACCTCAATGCCTACAACAAATCAACCTCACCGGGTTAAATAATTCTAATCTCCACACTGACCCATACCATCATTTCATTCTTAAATAGGAGGAGTTTATCTCAAAAAAAGATTGAAGTGACTGAAAGGCTCGGAGCCAGACGCCTGCTCAGACTTGACACATGGGTATCAGGGATCGGTATCTTCCAAGCACAAATCCAAGTCGTCCTTTGGTGTAAGATTTATCTCAGAATTAAATGAAAATCTTGTCAAAGTAAACGCAAATTTCACAACTGTTTTGCTTTGCTGTTGAGGGAATAAGATTAAAATGCTCTGGCAATGACTCTGCTGACCTCTAACAACTAGAAATGGAGCCATGGTTAGCAACTTAACAGGAGGAAAAAAAAATGCTGGCATGGCTCAAGAGTTGAGCATCCACCTATGAACCAGGAGGTTTGATTCCTAATCAGGGCACATGCCCTGCTTGTGGGCTCCATCCCCAGTAAGGGGCATGCAGGAGGCAGCCAATCCATGAATCTCTCTCTCCCACTCCCTTCCTCTCTGAATTCAAAAAATATATATTTAAATGCTTTGACTCTGGAGGGCAGCAAAAAAAAATGTGACTCAACCTCATCTTCTACTTCCCTCCAGCTCCTGAGACTCTGTGTATTGACTTAATGGAGAGTTTGGGCTTTTGGGTAATTTTCAGTTACTAGGGTTTTTGAAGTAAGAAGAAAAGGAAGGCCAATTCCTGCTTGATGTGGGACAAAAGAAGCAATAAATAGTTCTGGTAGCAACTCAACTGTGCCCTCCCTGACTTCAGAGCAGAGGACAACAGGAAGGTATTTTCCGTGCAGAGCCCATGTGCATAGTTGCAGTTGAGAAGCATTCCTTGCATCCAGACTAACAAAGCAAATTTCAAAACTGTTTTGCTGGGTCATCTCCTGGGACACTGACTTGTTTTGTCATACAAAGTCACCCATAGTAATGGGACTTCCATTGTGCAGCTGAGGGCACAAATCTGAGGTCCCAAGGATGATTTTGTAACCTGGGTTAATGTTTGATGAATGAGCCAGTGACCGGCAATTATGGAGGGTACACTGTGCTAAGTATCAATTATATCTGTGTGGTGCGGGAGTGCAACGAAGACACGTCATGCTCTTTGACTTCAATTGTTTTATAATCTCCAAGTTGCTTTAATTAAAATACAATTGGGGCGCTGTTAAACTCTGAGTGCAACTTGTTCTGCCTACCAATCTTGTATTTCCTCCTGACCAGCCTGAATTACTGACACAGAAGTACACACATATCTAAAAGTGCAACCCATTTTTTTGAAAGAGAGGGAAGAAGAGAGGGAGAGAGAGAGATCAATTTGTACCACTCATTTATGCATTCATTGGTAAGTTCTTGTATGTGTCCTGATCGGGGTTGGAAGCCGAAACCTTGATCTATTGGGACGACACACTAACCAACTGAATTACCGGCCATGTCCTCAAATTCGAGATCTTTCTTCACTGATTCAGTTACAACTTAAAAGACTCTGTTCATCATTTGGCACCCTGTCTCTCCAGAGCATGGAAACGGGAGGATGACAGAGACATCCTGTTCTGAAAACACAATGATGTCTCCATCCAAACGGGGCTTTCTTCATTTTACTAATGTGTCCATGACATGTTTCCAAAGACTAGGATGCTTCTCAACTGACAGTTTTAAATGAAAGAGAGCTGGACTGTATTTCATGTGTGAAACTGGTGGCTAACATGGTCCTCAAAAGCGGAACTTAGAGGCTATTCCTAAGTACCTTCTAACAAGAAGGCAGCAGAGCATAGCAGCTAAGAGGGAGTCCTGGCTAGCTTTACTCCCTGTGTGACCTTGGCAAAGTTATCCAGTCCCTTTTAAGCTTCAGATTCCTAACCTGTAAAATGACAACATGAATCTCTCTAACATAGGCTGCTATGAGGAGGTCATAAGGAAGAGTACAGGTAAAGAACTTGGCTAAAGGAGATGCTCGATGGAGGATAATCATGATTATTTGGCCATTACACTGACCTCGAGCTGAATGTAGACTTGCTCAGGCATCTTCTGGCCATAGGTCTCCAAGAGCTCAATGGTTTCTTTCAGCGGCTCGAAGAGTTCATCGGTAGCTCTCTGGCGGCTTCTCACAGCCAGCAGGTGCCCCATGATGCCAACGAGGCCATCGTGATCGCCTTCACTTAATTCTCTCTGGAGTCCGCCATCCGTCTCCTTTATAAATTCTTGTAGCTCATTCAGACTATTAAATACATATGCACAGATATGCATTCACACACAGACACCGATTAAACTCGTGAAGACATTTCAAAGTGGTAAGACTTCGAACTGAATGTTATACTCATTATTTACCTAATTAAACATTAGTTGTTGGCTCTATTATAAAACTGGCAGTTTCAATGCTCTTAAAACCAGTATCTGAATTTTAGAAAGCCCTCAGGTTGTTAAGATATAATTCCAAATACCAAAGCACAAAAGGCTACCTGTCGATGACAAATCTCAAAAGATGCTCCTGAAACATCCAGCTCCATTTCTTGATAATGTTCAGCAAGCTCACTTTGAAAGGCCTCATGTCCACCTTGAACCAGCTATCAAACACCCGGAAGTCATCGAACTTGCTCATCTGAACATACAGAGCCTCATAAACGTCGATCTGTAATTAGGAAAGAAAAATAACTCTAACAGCTCACTAAAAAGCCACGAAATACGTTAAAAGCTAAAAGGGTCCCTTGCCTGTTCCCTGAATTGTTGCAGGGTTGGTGGTTGTTCAGGGATCTCTTCATTCGCACGAGCATGCATTTCCTCGGCTGACACGGTCTGGCCATATAGGAGAAAATGCTTCATAAACTCAGCCCGGTCATCCACCCAGAGGTAGGCGTACGTATCCAGGGAATTTCTGAAGTCCAAGACTTTGCTGATGACGCCTGCCACTCTGCTCATTATCTCCTGCCTGACCTCCGCCAGGCCTAACATGTTATCCATGTCACTCTAAATGAGAGGAAAACTGAGCACTTATTAAAACCAATCTTATTCTATCAATGACGTGTAACATAACATTAGCCAAGGCCTGTGGTCGGCAAACTGCGGCTCGCGAGCCACATGCGCCTCTTTGGCCCTTTGAGTGTGGCTCTTCCACAAAATACCACGGCCTGGGCGAGTCTATTTTGAAGAAGTGGCATTAGAAGAAGTTTAAGTTTAAAAATTTTGGTTTTCAAAAGAAATTTCAATTGTTGCACTGTGGATATTTGGCTCTATTGACTTATGAGTTTGCCGACCACAGGAGGCAATTCTGCAAAGGGAGAGAAGTTGGTAAAATAGAAAATGACAATGCCTTTTCCAACTTCTCCTTTCCTGTGCTTGCCATTACCCCGATTTATTTGTAAGTCATTAACATAAAAACAGCGCCCATCTACAAAGAAGATACCTGGTAATTTGCTACTTCCAGGTGTGCTGCTACTCGCTTCATCTGGGCAGACATCCTGAAACTATTGCACAGCATTTCTTCTACCAGATCATAGAAGCCATCCCCAGCCTCTCTTTCCAAAGACGGTTTAAACAGAATCTCTGGGGGCGTTAAGATCATTTGTGCTTGAAAAAGGGATGCAGGTTTTAACTGCTTCTCCGTATTCATCAGAAAGAAGTCCAAGTCGTGCATTATAGCTTGAAAAAAGCCTTCCACCACGATGTCATCAATGAATTCCACATAAATCTTCCAGGTGTCCAGAGAAGGATTGGCCTGGAAGAGCTTCCTGTTTTCCTAGAAACATAAAGTACTGATGCGATGACGATAAGCACTTGTGAGTTTAAAAATGAAAGCATTCCATTTAAGTGGTTTGTGAGAGAAGGAATACTCAAATGCTAGGGTGCAGAGCCTTAAGCTAGACGGTAAAGATCCAAGCAGGATTTTTTAACATTTAGTTCATTTAAGATATATGTTCAAAAGTCATTCTTTCAAGGAAAGATCATTATGAAGATTGCTATCTTCAAATACAAGAAATACACGAGTTCCCAGTGCATTCTAGCTGTGTTTGACCTGGGCTCTCATTCTTGCTCTGTTCCTAACTCTATGTGGCTTGAACATTGCCTTTCAGCAACTTGCTGGTAGATAGTGTTTCCCAAAGTGGTCCTTCAGAGAACACTGTCCTGGGATATCCAAAATTCACAAAACCAGCCAAGTGTGATGTGCTCTTGGCCATTCTTGGAGACTCAGAGTGCACCTATTATAGTAAAGTCTATCTAACTTGGTGTAAGCCATTTCCAAACAAAGAATATGTCTTGTGAGCCCCCTATGAACAGTCTGTGGAACAGTAACCTAGCTTGGGAAACACTGGCCTGAAGTCTAAACTCCCTTTGTGCTTCCAAAATATGAAGTTCTTCCACCTCTTCAGCATATCCTGAGTGTGGGTGAAGTTGTGGATGGTCAATGAGCATAACAGGGCCAGACACTAATGTGGTCAAGGACTGCTAGAGGTTGGGCATGCAGTGGGGCTCATGTGAAAGGTCAGGTGGGCAGCAAGGTTGATTCCAGAGACACCTTCTGACATGCAAAGGCTGCATAGTCTATACAGGGCAGCAGGCAGATGCCCAAGCCAGAGACAGTAGCCCAGAGCAAAGGAGACATTGGAATGGGAGCTCATTTTATCAGGCGCACTGTGATCTCTGTTTTGACTATTTGCTATATGATTCAGAATTCAAAGGTGTGTGCTACATGTAAAAATCTGAGCTGCAGAGATAAGTCTAGCTCCTGATAAGGAAAGGTAGAAATGAGCAAGCTCCAGGGGTTTCTTGCCTGCAAACAAATTTAAGAACTGTCCTTCAAGGATGCCCTCTTGCCCACCATCCATGTGGAACCATCTACTGCCGAAAGCCAATTTCAGCATGTCATAATTACAAGAGTTTCATCGAAAGGTTGAGGAAACTTGGGGGCTCAACAAGGGCTGAGTCACATATGTAATCACCTGTTGGAAAGGTTGGAAGTCACTTCCCCCAAACCTGAATAGGATGACTATTTGCTGCCAGACAGCTAAGGGCATCTTAATTTACATGTTATTGCCTCCTGTTGGCCAAACACCTCAACAGCTGTAGGCTATTCCCCAATCTGACAAAGCTTCTGTAAGAAACCCTTACTCTTTGAAGTGTATTATCTCCACCTTGTCTTAGGACAAATTGTGTTAATAAAAAGCAGCGGTCCTGAGACAAGGGAAAGAAGAACTAAGAACAAAGAACTTAAATCTTTAGCTTTTTTAGCTAAAACTCCTCTGACTCCCAATGCCTCTCAAAATTATCTTTCTTCTCTGGACTCTTACTTAATCTATGCACAGCCTTTCTCCAGATTGCTGAACCCTTCTTAATGCTGGAACAAGAACCCTGGCAGTCTACATCTGTGTAGTATACATGACCTGTAACCGGGAGCTGTGCAGGATACAGCAGTCCTAACTCCTTTGTAGATACTGGAAAGGAGAGTATATAGCTCAGAGCTAATAAAAAAATCCTTAAAGAACATCTTATTCAGTCTCTTCATTTTATTTATATGTTTAATTCATTGATCTGGAAGAGAGAGAAAGATTTGTTGTCTCACTTAGTTACGCATTCATTGGTTGATTCTTTATATGTGCCCTGAACAGAGATTGAACCCATACCAGCAGGAAACTAGCTGCTGGGTGAGAACTAGAAACCGTCTCTCTTGATTGCCTACAGTGGGACTCTTTTGGATATATCACAGTAATACACCTGAACCTGTCTCATTGATTTTATTTTCTCATACCAAGCAATCCAGTTTGTATCACTGCAGGGGCATTTATGAAAAGTGTTCTATTTTCAACAATTTGGAGCAAAAGGGGAACAAAAAAGAGAAAGGAAAGTCTTGGGTCACTACATGATCACTCAGGTCCCTTCCAAACCTAATCTTCCATGATTCCACCCTTTTTCCTTCATTTTAAACTCTGACTACCTACCCATTGAGATCCCACAAGCCACTAAGGATACAGCACAAAAAGGCAGAATTAACTCACTTTCTGCCCTATTTCCACAGCTTTCCTCCAAACCACATTCTTCACCAGCAGTCTATGCACCAGGCTACAAACCACTTACTGATAAAGGGGTGGGAGGAATCACTCAGGGAGGACTTTAAGGCCAGCCCATACACCTCTTCTCTACCTACAGTTAATTCCTACCCTACCTCACCCAAGTCCTTGGCCTTCCATGACATATATGTGCTCATGACTCTTGATTCTATGTCACTTGCCTGAACTTCTCCCTGAACTCCAGACTCCCATATGCAATGCCAACCTACTCAAAATCTCCCTTTAGGCAAGAGGTCTAACATGCTGAAAATCAAATTCTGCTTTTTCCCTACAAAATCTGCTCTACCACAGTCCTCCTCAGAGCAATAATGTCCATTCTTCCAGTTGCTCTGACCCAAAACCTGAAGTCATCCTGGACTTCTCTCTCCTCTGACTTGTCACAGCGAATCCTGTTGGCTCGACCTTCAAAATGCTGAGTGCTGCCTTCAGTGAGCACCCTACCCCAAACCATCATCATTGCTCACCTGGATTAGAATCACCTCCTAATGGTCTCCCTGTCTGCCAGCCCCTTGCTCATACTTAATAGGGAAAACCTTTGAGCAGAGTCTCTGCTGCTAGTTCCCCTCAGAGTAAAAACCAAAGTTCTCATCATGGCCATCCTTCAGAGATGGTTGAGAGCATTAAATGAGGTGCTACTGACATGGTGGCTGGCACCTGTGGGCACTCATCAAATAGCATCCAAAAGAGGCTCTAACTATGACAAAGAAGAAGGTACCATCTCTCTTCTTTCTGTCTGATCAACCCTCTCACATTCCAATCTCCTCCCTCGGGAACAAGAATAGTGAGACCTGCAGAAATTACAGGTAAGTAACCAGCTCCTCCACGTTCAATGCTTCACAAAGCAATACACCAAGCTCTTTCAGGGCGCACAAGAGTCCTGCATCATTACGTAAATATTTTCGCTCTTCTTTTAAACTTCATGAGAAGATCTTCCTAAGAGCCATTACCTCCACCCAGCTGTGTATCCTGCAGCCGTCCTCTTGGATGAGCTTGTACTTCTTGGAGAACAAATGCCCCTTGTCCTCCAGCGTGAAGGCGGCCTCCCGCCGGTGCTCCCTCCTGGGGAGCAGCGTGCACTCGGCCCACGCCCTCATGCTTTGCTGGATGGCTCTCACGTTGCTCTGCGTGCGCTCCACTCTGCACTCCAGCTCGGAGGTGGCCTCTCTCACCCTCTCGATGTAACCCCAGCAGTCATCCTGCCACGTCAGCGACGCCGCTGCTGCTCGCAGCTGCTCGTCCACAGCCCTCAGCTCGTCTTCAATCAGAGGGTATTCCACTTCCAGCAGAGTCTGTTTCAGCTTGTTATATGCTTGCACCAGAAGCTCAAGGCTGCCAATGTACTGAGCAAAGAAAACCCCAAGTACGTTAAGGCTCCTTTGTCCACCTTGGATGCATACAAGTATCACAGGTCTCTGTGATAATAATTAACATTCAAAACGTTTCTGTGCAATATGTAAAAACACGAACCTTTAAAATAGTGTTTCTTTTTTCGAAGAGGGCTAGGGCAGAACCCGGAATGTCCGACTTCCTCAGCATCAAGAGGTACTTCACTTCCCTCAAGACAGCCACCAGCTATTGGAAGAACATCAATGAGTACTGTATCTCCTCCCATTTTTAACACAAGTCAAAATCTAAACACATCAATTTTCACCCAATAATTGTATTTTCAAATTGTCAAGGTTAGGAGGCTTTTGTCTCCTATGCTTGTTCAAAGCAACCATCACACATTCCATAGGAGTATAAATAATGAAGGTGGAAATCAGTGAGGATGGCCCGCTGTCCAAGATTCAAGCCATGACAGTGACACCTGCACACCCAGACCTACAATGGACGGCCACCAGTGAACCTCAGGCCATTCCTGTACCTTCAGTTCTGCTAGAACGCTTTTTTCAAAAACACATATCTGTTCCAGCATCATTAATATACTGGGGAGCAATCTGAACATTCCACGAATTTTGTCTTTGTTTACCTGCATTTTATTCAGCAAGAAATACTAGGTAAATGCTACCAACAGCACCCAACTGAACTGAAAAGCCTGGGAATATACAAAACGCCCACATGGACATGCCTCACACACCCACCAGGTAGCTCAGGTCACATGCCATCCATTTTGCTGGTACAACTTTCCACCTGGTTTCTGATAACCCTCTTTCCATTTTACAATAACACACAAGTTGTAATCCTTTCCGCACCCACTTCCATAAGCAAACTTCAGGTCTTTGTCAAGGGAAAGAGTCATATTTACTGTGGAATGTATGTCTTACTTAACCATTTAAAATGTGTAAAGCTGTACTACTGTTTTCTCTAAGTGACTACTTTCTTAATGTATCACTGACCTGCACCCATAAGTCCTGTACTGTTAATTGTACAGTCTTTCATAATCCAGTGATTTTTAGGAATGCGTATGTCATGTGGCAGAACTGGCTGTACCTCTAAATCACAGATTCTGCCCAACTGGTATGGCTCAGTGGTTGAGCTTCGACCTACGAACCAGGAGGTTATAGTTCGATTCCCATGCCCAGGTTACAGGCTTGAACCCCAGTGCGGGACATGCAAGAGGCAGCCGATCAATGGTTCTCTCTCATATTGATGTTTCTCTCTTGGTCTCTCCCTCTTCTTTCCTCTCTGGTATCAGTAAAAATTTGTTTTAGAAAAATAAATCAGATTCTGTGCAAAAGCCCATAAAACATGTTTAAGAAGGTAAACCAGTTGACTACCTTAGGTTGTCCCTCCCTACATTAACTAGTACAATATATTTTGTGTTTCTAATCCGTATTTGGTGTGGATAGAATCCTTTCAGGGAGAATTATAGGCATTATCCCTAAAACACCTCAGGAATTTCATTTCTACACACTGGTTTTATGGAATCATAGGTAGAGGGAATCCTCAGGCCATATATTTGTATATGTGTGCTGAGATTTATAAACAAAATTAAGTGATGGTATTCACTGTAATATTTTAGGGAAACAGATCAGAAGTTGGATACAGGTTATAAACTCATGGAGGCTAACTTTCTCATACATTCAAGCAGTCATGAAAAATAGGGCAATAGCTAAAAGTGAATATATAATCTTTATTATCTAAAAATTCAGCTAGATGTGTCACTAGTCTCTTTTTGTAACAGCAACTCAGAAATGGATATTCTTATATGACAAATATAAAGCTGCTTTTGTGACTCCCTAGCCATCAGACTTGGAGACAGGTTATTTAAAATATATATATTAGCATATTTATAAGTATGCACCTATAGTCATTATGTGTAAACACATATATAATTGCTAGTTTTCTCATATCATTAACATGTTAATGATATGAGAAAACATGAAATTACTTTTGTTTGTGACTTATCATGGAGAAAAGATCTGTTCAATAAGGGTAATTTTACTGGATATTGTTTAACTGTCAATATTATTTTTGGCATTTATATTCTGTTTTACTTTTGAAAATTGTCTTTATAAAAATTACCATCAATTTAACTAAACGTATTCAAGTTTATTGTTTCTTTGAAGGATATTATGACATCAAAATTTATCACTGTCCCTCCACAGTATGACTAAAGGTCTTTCATTCCATACAATTAGTGGATTTCCCAAATCTTAACTTACATGATAAAATTTTAATTAACTAAAACTGCTTTCATAATTACTATGAATATAATTCAAGCCAGAAAACATGATAAAAAACTAATGATTCTATTCAGTTAACATTAAGTATTACCAAGTGCCAGACAGAATGTCAGAAACACAGAACACAAAGATAAAATGAACTGTGCCCTATTCTCAAGTAACTTACCAAGCAAATGTGAAAATGGTAAATAAATACTTTTGAGGCAAAATAGGAAGGAGTAAATACAGAATTTGGGAAACAATCTCTAAAACAAAGACCTGTTACAGGTTATTTTTAGTTATATTCCTCAAAGCACTGACATTTTCACAAAACATAAATGATTGGGATCAACCGAAGGACTTGTATGCATGCATATAAGCATAACCAATGGACACAAGACACTGGGGGGTTAGGGCATGCATGGGAGTAGGGGTGGGGAATGGGAAGATATGTACACATGTAATACATAAATAAAAAAATAAAAAAAACTATAAGTGATTTGAAGTAACAGAAATATGTTTACAATAAAAATTACTTCTGTTAAACATCTTTAAAACATCAACCCCCTACCTTTGGGTCAAAGTTGACACTGAGAAGACCATTTACGGCACTATATTTAATCAAGGGTTGATTCAAATTGAATTCACAGATTTCATCCACGTTATTTTTCCATTCATTATAGATACGATTTTCAAATTGGTCTAGCAGAGCTGTCATTTCGACATACTTCTGATGAACTGAGGCATCATCAGGACTTTCTGAGAATCTGTAGGAAAGTGATTCTATATATAAGATTGACTTCAGCTTAACTACTTTACAATAATATACAATACAAACTATAACAATGCACGCCCTAGCTTGGCTCAGTGGATAGAGCATCAGCCTGCGGACTGAAGGGTCCCAGGTTCGATTCTGGCCAAGGGCATATGCCTGGGTTGCAGGCTCGATTCCCAGTAGGGGGCGTGCAGGAGGCAGCCAATCAATGATTCTCTCTCATCATTGATGTTTCTCTCTCTCTTCTTCTCCCTTCCTCTCTGAAATCAATAAAGAAATATGATATTTATATATATATAAACAAAACACACCATAAAAATCAGAAAGAGGAACAATAAAGGCCAAATAATGCTATAATTATCTTTGCCTTAAAAGATATAGTCATGAGCCGAAATTGATTTCGATTCCCAGTAGGGGGTGTGCAGGAGGCAAATGATCAATGTTTCTCTCTCATCGATGTTTCTATCTCACTCCTTTCCTCTCTGTAAAAAAATCAATAAAATATATATATATTTTTAAAAAGATATAGTCATGAAATGAATGGACTCTAAGGTTTTTGCCAATAGCAACAAGGTACCAATTCCTACAAAGAAAAGAGAAAGGTACAGAAGTCCACAAAATAAGAGGAATGTTAGTACTTATTGAAAAAAGAAAAGAAAAACAGTAACAAAAACTACAAACATTTTGGGTGAGAAGGAAAAGTGCAAAGAAAAAAGGATAAGGATTGAAAATGGAACTATAGGAAGTTATAAGTCCCATTAAACATATTCCAGAACCATGGAAATGAATCCTACTCCAGGAGTCCCGCCAAAGAAAAGGGTTAAAGGGAATGAACAGCTAACATGAACAGTCCTGCTCTGGACAGAAACCACCTGTATCAGCAGGGTGACTGTCACCGTGAATAAGCCTGACTACTCACAGACCCCGGAGAGAGGCGAAGTTTGACCAAAACGTCTGGATTCGGTCCCGGACCTCTTGAGCCCACTTGATATTTCCTGAGGTAAATGGCATGTTCTTGTTAAGAACTACATTTCCACATTCCATCTGCAAATTGTTATTTTGGTGAAAAAGAAGGGAGGGAACATTTAATCAGAATGCATTCCAACCTCGTAAGCCATTATTCATTTTGGCACTTTTACAGGGCAAATATGTAATACACTAGAGGCCTGATGCATGAAAATTTGTCTGAGAGTAGACCTTCCCCCTCCCCCCACCCCCAAGCTGCCCGGACCAGCTTCCCTCTGGCCCCCAGCAGGCATCCGGGACCCGGGCTGCTTCCTTCCTCTGACCGCCAGGACCTGGGCTGACTTCCCTCAGGCTGCCCATAGGCTCAGCTTTGTCAGGAAAGATGTCCGGAATGACATCCGGAAGGATGTCCGGTCTAATTCGCATATTACCTTTCATTATTATAGATATGTATTAAGTGACTTGATAAGTAGACAAGCAATGGTCCTAAAACAGATTCTTCATTGCCATAAGAAACCCAATTAAATAAAGCAGACATCATTATGTGAAATCCTAGTAGACAGCCCTGACCCACAAAGACGATGGTGTGTACTGCCCCACTTCGTCCCTCGCTTACCTGTTCCACATGCTCATTATACAGCTGCTTACACATATCCAACTCTGCATTCAACATGTGCACCAGTGAGCTGTAATGTGGGCTGAAAATTTCCATGACAACTGGTTTCTCTAGAAAACTCCCAAATATGGTCAAAAGCTAAAAAAAAAAAAATCAAAGTTAAGGAATGGTTAAGAACCATGGGTTTTTAATACAAATACCTAACTCACTGTTTCTCCTCTTATATCCCTTACACAACTAGAGATAGAGCAAAAATCTAGAACCCTATTATTTTACAACACCTCCAAATCTGAAACTTGCTGTGGCAGGTGACTTGGTTGGTTTGTTGTCCCATACACCAAAAAGGCTGCAGGTTACATCCCTGGTCAGGGCACATACAGGAGGCAACCAATCGATGGTTCTCTTTCACAGTGATGGCTTTAAAAATGCTATGGTAGCTCTATCTGGGTTTTGCTAAGTGGTTAGAACGTCAGCCTGAGGACTGAAGGGTTGCAGGCCTGTTCTGATCAAAGGTACATAGGTACCTAGGTTGCAAGCTTGATACCCGTCCCTGGTTGGGGCATGTGCAGGCTACCTATCAATATTTCTCTTTCACATTGATGTTTCTCTCCCTCTCTCTCCCCCCCTTTCTCACTCTATAAAAATCAATGAAAAAAAAAATACCCTCAGGTGAGAACAACAAAAAATGCTACGTTGACATGTTCCAGATCAAGAAACTGAGTTATAGGAGGGCGTGACCTGCCGGAATCCACACAGCTGGCATCTGACCCCGGGCAGCATGCAGCTTGGCCTGTGCTTTCTTATGCTGCCTCTCAGAGCCAGGGTGGCATTTAAACCATTCTTTTATTTGCTTGCTCTGCGCAGGCTTCATGAAATGGACATTATTAGGCCTGTTATAGAGATGTTTTCTTTGAAATGAAAGGAATCTTCTGAAAATAACTAAATATAATCAACGAGGCAGAATGCTGTACAAACCCAAGGTTGGTGCCTTGCTAGTGATGTGGCAAAAGAGCTGTTTTTCCTCTTAGAGAAACAACAGGTGCTCCCCCAAACTTGTTTTCTTTAAAAAATGCCTTCCTTGTACATATTTAACATTTTGTAAACATTTCCATAAACTACACTCACTGGGGAAAAACTCAACACAGTGAAAATCTATATGAACTAAAATGCAAATCTAATTGTATCTGAGAGGCCAAACACACTCTGGCTTTTTTCCTGGTGTTGCTAATTATAACTACTGTAGAAACCGCTAAATGTGTAAAAATCTGCTTCGTTAGCTGCTACCTAGCAAGATGTAAGTTATTAACTGTCCCTTCACAACCACTGTTGTGTTGGGTTTGGACTTGGTGTTTAAACCCAAAAGTAAACACCCTCTCATAGATTTAACCAAGAAATGCACTCCAACAGGAAGGAAAACATTGGACAACAATCCCTTTCAAACACTCATCCCATTGGCTGCACCTGAAACAGTACCAGAAGCTTCCCTGCTACATCGCATCTTGCCTACCTGAGGTGCTAAGTGGGACTTCACCCCAAGTACACAAATACCAGAGAGAGACTATCCTTTAGGGGGAGGTTTAAAGCCAGAGTGTAGTAGTAAAAAAAAAAAAAAAAGAGTAAACAGGACCCTAACTTTTCAGTATCATAGATACATAATTGCCCTCCAGGGTGAGCATGAAGGTCCTTTTAGCCTCTTGCTTCCTTGTTACAGGGGAACTAAGCTACTTCATGAAGAGGGCAGATGCTTGCCTCAGGGCACATGGAGGCTAAAGATGGGCCCCAACTCTATGCTTTTCCCCTGACTATCCCATTTGAGTTCTGTGATTTCCTCCTACTTCTTAGTTTCACTGTGTTCATATGGCTTTCCCAATGCCGCTGCCACTGGTCAATTTGCACATACTCATATTTTCCTAGGTTTGCCTCAAAAGTTGATTTCAGAGAGGAAGGGAAAGGGAGAGAGAGAAAAACATCAATGATGAGAATCATTGACTGGCTGCCTCCTGCACGCGCCCTACTGGGAATCAAGCCCACAACCCGGGCATGTGCCCTTGACTAGAATTAAACCTGGGACCCTTCAGTCTGCTGGTCAGTGTGCTATCCACTGAGCCAAACCAGCTGGGCCCTCAAAGATTATTTTAATCTGCTGCTGCCTGAACCATTTTTTTAAAAAACCATCGCAATTTTATAGTTTCCAATTATACTGATTCCTGTTTCTGGACACCTTTGTTTTCTTACCTACTTCTATCTACCTTCATGTTACATACTGTACATCTGAGAGAAACATCCATTAGTATTTTGTTTCTGTTTTGTAGTGAGCACCAACCCTGGTGGCTTTGAACTAGAGTAGGCTAGTATTTGGCTCCAGGGCCTTCCTGGCCACGACTCTGCCAGGAGCAGGCACTGAATCATGGTCTTCACAGACCCGTCTGCAAATACCCTCCCCGGGACACACAGCAAAGGGTCAGAGTTACTCATCCCACACCATCTCCCTAACTGCACAGCCCTGTCATGTTGTTCTTCTCCCCCTACAGTTCCGCATCAGCGTGTCGTTTCAGCACTCCAGTTCCTGTCAGTCCGCCTCACTTCAAGCAGCTGTTCAGTGTCTGCCTCAGCTGGGGCATCGCGGGTGATCTACATGCACCCCAAACTGCAAGACCACGTCTCACCCTGCACAGCGTGGAGGCGGGGGCTCATCGTGTATGTTTCAGTAGACAGGGCACCAATAGGTGGGAAGTTAAATGAACATTCATGGCAATAAGATAAAACTAGAAAAAAAAAACAGCTGGCACACACTAGAATGGAATCTACATTAATGGTTGTGAGAAGGGAAAAGAAAGACCCGAATTAAAAAAGGTGGGAGCCTTTGTAATTAAGACTTCCCTCTGCATTTTTTCTCCCAGTTATACACACACACCAACAAGGAGCTTCAGGAGCAGAGAATGTAACCAACTACTGTGTAGTTATTAATAAAAAATATTGTTGAATTTGGTTAGAAAAGCAAGAAGACAGGTATGATTCACTGCTAAGTGGAAAAGATTCCCAAACGGGATCAGAAATGCCATTTTTGTCAAAGAGGAATATGTATGCATTATCTAGTCCAAGAAATAGTGTGGAAGTAGTAAGTCTGTCTTTCTGAGAGATGGGATTACAGGGGGTGTTATTTTATAACAACAGGCTATATATTTTGGCAGGGGCATCTGTTTCATCCCAGAACTCTGAAAAAAAAAGTATTTGATCTCCATGACTTTGTGTTAAAAGGCTTGATGGGGGCCAGAAGACACTGTTTCACCACCATCTGACCAACTCCTCTGAAGGTGAGGGTCAAAACCAAACAAATCTCGTGTTGCGCCTGTGTCTGCTCCACTGTGCTGCACTGCCATTGCCAGCGAACCGTGCCCCTGATGTTGAAGCTTCTTTTGCAATATCCTGTGAATTTGGACTTGGCTTGCCGTTCTCTTCTTTGACAAGCACATTTCCACAGGAGGTCCCTAGTTCCCACATGGAACTTGCCCTTTGGGAGGACTATCAAGATGCCTTTCTTTCCTGCAACTCTGCATATACATACATACCAAATTTCATTCATTCTATCACTGACATTCTTTCATGTTTTCACCTCTCTGAAATTGGACCATGTTAATAATCAATGGCATACTTTTTGACTTTTTTTCTTATGGATACACAAAATAATCGTGTGTCTGATAATCAATGTGTCTTATGCTTGATGAAAGACAGTATTATAGGCTATTAGTTTTAGTCTGAGCCATTAAGTAGGCAGGTGTACCCAGCCTATGTAAAAATGGGGGGAGGGGGGAAGAACTCTTAAATTAACAGAGTTTTCACTTTTCACTGTGGCTTAATTTTGAATCGCTATTTCATAGGCCGTGCCAAACTTGCTCTCAAGGTGTTGAGACCTAAAACACTGAATGCAAAAAAAAAATATATCAATGAAGTCCACATCTTGTTCAAAGTAAACTTCATTATTCCCTAGTGCATAATTCAAAGTTCATAATTCAGTGAGCTGAATATGAAGACTGTGGCCAGTTCACAGTTTACCTGGATCAGAAAGGAATGCACTCAATCCTTTCATCCAGCAGTCTACATTACTCACTAGTAAATTTTGATTGCTTCTTCGGAACCAACCTTAAAAGCGGCCTCCAAGCCATTGCAGTTCAAGAAACCTTCACAAAGGATGGTCCCAAGCCTTCTGTCAAAATCCAAAGTTTTGGATTTAAACGCAACATAATCACTTTCAAATTCCTGTAAATAGCAAAGCAAAACATCAGTTTGCAGGAAAGAGACCAGGAGTGAAAACAGCAATCCTACCAGCGTAATCCACCTCCCTCCTGTCTGCCCGCTCTCTCTGAGTGAATTTGTTTTCATAGCAGGATCCCAAGGCAGACGGAGAGAGACTTAGATCAGACCCGCTGCTCCGTGGCTGCCTTCCATGAGCCCTGATGACATCGCCGTCAGCTCATCCTTCCCCCACGCACACCCCCCGTCAGCGCGGGGACCCATCAGCCTGTCCTCCTCTCAATCCACTTGCATTATAAATGAGAAAGCAGAGTCTTCCAGCAGAGAACACAGAACCCATGCTCGCTGTAACCTCAGCATAGCTATACAAAGCTTTTTACAAAAGCTTTCAACACAAAGCTTTTCCGTTTTGTTTCTCACGAAGCAGAAACCCTCCAGGGAGACACTGTGTCTTCAGGTGAGAAATGCAATCACAGGTCTGGAAAGAAGCATCATGCGTGAGAAAGATGCAACACACAAGCCCCCTGCATTTCTCCACATCTTATCCCTGTGCGGTTAGCCACCCCCAGTTCCTCCCGACACGTAACCACCCACTCGCACAGTGAGAGCAGAGAGGAGAGCCATCCTCTGCACAGCACCGCAACGCCCCGTCTCCGTGGAGCGGCCCCAGAAAGCCAGCCACCTGGGGCTCCCCAGCCACCTGCCCTCGAGCGCGTGCCCCACATTCCACACAATGAAGTCTTTGCTGCCTCTGGAAACTGACCATCTTTTCCCAGGAAGAGAAATAATAACGACGACGATGGCTAACATGTACTCGGTTTTCTGCTCTAAATGCTTCACACTATTAATTCACGTCTCACAACATATGGATGCGGGCAACGTTTTTTCCCCATTTCATAGGCAACCAAACAAACTCAGGGGAGTTAAATAATTCGCCCACAGTCACACCACTGGCAGATGGCAGGACCGGAACCCAAAGCCTGGCCACGCGTTCCGGGGCCCACGCTCCACCCATGACGTTTCCGTGAAGGAAAGACCCTCTGGGGACTGAACATGCGCCGAGCACGGGTGTGATGGCGGCATTCCAGGGCCCGCCCTGTTGTATTCAGCACTGAGAAGCCTCCAGCTCTCCTCAGTTACAGCCTGCAGTCTCCTCATTCAAGGGTCACCGACTTCCCCAAGTAAACAGCTTCCCGACAAGTTGTAACAAGCCTAACGGATCCCGCTTCTCCGTATGGCAACGAGGCACATGCAACGTACGACCCTCAAACATGGTTTGGACACTTGGTAAGTAATATCGCAGGAAGGGAAAAGACTCCTCTCACTCTGGATCTCTCTCCCTCCCTCTCAGACTCCTTTCTCTCCCTACCTCTCTCAGCCAGAAGTCAGATGGTCCATCGCACCCCTCCCCGATGGAGTTCCCCAGATCGTGCAGCTCCCGTTGCATGCACCTCAACTCGAGCACCTCTCTAGGAAGCAGCTCTTCTTTGGCACACACCCTAACAGGAGGGGGGCAGGCAATCTCCCTGACTCTTTTCTCCCTTGGTCAGGTGCTGCCAGGCCTTTTCTCTGAGCCACCTCTTGAACACGTCCACTGCTCTCCCTGGCTGCGCGCATCACCCTGCCCGGATCACAATGCCCGCTCATCCGGTTTCTTCTCTTTTTTAAAAAAATATATTTTATTGATTTTTTACAGAGAGGAAGGAAGAGAGAGAGCTAGAAACATCGATGAGAGAGAAACATTGATCAGCTGCCTCTTGCACGCCCCTACTGGGGATGTGCCCACAACCAAGGTACGTGCCCTTGACCAGAATCGAACCTGGGACCCTTCAGTCCGCAGGCTGACACTCTATCTACTGAGCCAGACCGGTTTTGGCTGCTCATCCAGTTTCTGTTAACCACTTGCTAACCACTGTCTTTGCCTCTGGTCTTGTCTCCTCGAATCGCTCTCCCAACTGCAGTCCACACAGCTTCCTAAACTGGAAGCCCGATCCCATCCCTCTTCCTCTCCCGGTCCCCAATTCATAGCCGGATTCTGGGACCTGGATTTCTTAAGATCAAGTCTCCCGGTCTTGTCATCCACGAGGCCCTTCCCTTGTCATTTTCACCCTCGGTTCTCCCGGCGCCTCTCACCTTTCACACTCCAGGATCTAACCACGTTGCCACTCTGCGTCACACCCTCTTCTGCTAACCCCTTGCATTCGCCCCCTCTGCGCCCCTTACGTTTCTATTTACTTTCCGGTCCTGTTTATGGCTGTTCACTCTGCACTGCCTCTCCCCTGCTCCGGGAAGAGGCTCTCTCGCAGCCTCTGCGTAACTGCCTACCTGTGTCCTCCCTGCATTCTAAGCTGAGTACAATGGCCAGGTTTGTTTGTTTATGTCTCAATTGTAGTACCAATATTTAAAGAGGCTCCCAGCACACAGCTGTTTGGCGATAAGTATGTGTTAAAGAATTATCTATTAAAGAATAAGTGATATTCTGCTATCACTCAAGAATCATTACGAAGTTTTTCTATATTCTGAACTGCAAAACTGCCCCTTATTAGAAACACAGGAAAATAACTGTTTTATCTAGAGCAGTGGTTCTCAACCTTCCTAATGCCGGCACGTCCCTTTAATACGGCTCCTCATGTGGTGGTGACCCCCAACCATAAAATTATTTCCGTTGCTACTTCATAGCTGTAATTTTGCTACTGTTAGGAACTGTAATGTAAATATCTGATATGCAGGATGTATTTTCATTGTTACAAATGGAACATAATTAAAGCATAGTGATTAATCACAAAAATAATATGTAATTATATATTGTGAAATATTTATTTCTAATTACAAATAAATGAAATTTTGTCTTGAATCATGGTGTAGCATGGGTAACAGTCTTCATATGACAACAGTAAACTACATTGCTACACTTTGTTACACCGAGGAGCGGTGTGTTGGTTCCTAAGACCATGGGAAATAGGTGTTTTCCGCTGGTCTTAGGCGACCCCTGTGAAAGGGTTGTTCGACCCCCAAAGGGGTCGCGACCCACAGGTTGAGAACCACTGATCTAGAGAAATGGCATGGTTGGACTTGGCTCCTCAAAGGTGCTCAACTCACTCAAGCTGCTGAGTGAAAACCAACCCTCACGATGCCAAGACAGGGGCGGAGAGAGCGATGCAGGGCGAGCACCATCCTCCAGGGCAGAGAGGAGATCTGCGGATGTGTCCAGCTTCTATCTGACCTCTGACCGAGCCTGATGCTTGGCACAGGATCATGGATGACTCCAAGGCCATGCACGAAGTAGCCCATTCTATGTGCCGCTTACTGAGTGGGAGAAGGCAGGAGAGAGGTTTGGGGAGCAGTAAAGCAGGGGCTTGGTTTCACGAGTTTGTTCTGAGATGCACCAACAAGAAACAAGCCCCGGCTGAGGTCCCCTGCCACGTTTGAAGCATTTCTAAATGGAAACATACAGGGCAAGTCCCTTGACCTCTTTCATCCCAGAGAGGCCAGACCGGATGGTACCTATTATCACTGTGACCTAGGGTCATTTCCAACTTTAAAATGATAGGATTTTAAAAACTAAAAACGCAAGAGCACAATATTACCATGTTATCGAAATCGGCTGGGTCGTAAGTGCTCTGTTTAAAAATTTTACAGAGTTCCATAAATTCTTCACTCATCTCATGGATCTGTCCATTCAGGATGGCTCCCTTGGTACCACCAAATTCAAGTCTCTCCAGCTTTTCAAATTCCAATACGGTGACAAATACATCCTTTGAAAAGAACACAGAACAGTGAAGCTCTTTCCCCCATCCTGAGCTGGAAAAAAGAACACCTGAAAGTTTCAAAGAAATAATTTTCAAGCATTCAAAAATCTGTGAGTTAACGGACACTCACATGACAGCAGGTAAATATGAATGATTTAGCTGAACAAAGTCACCGCTCATTTTGAAAATTGTACTCCTGTTTTCATATTTCCTGTACAGGCAAACCTAGCTTATCATGGCTAAACATATGACTAACGTTACAGCCTTTGGATAACGAATCTGATCCCCAGGTAATATCCAACACTCACACTCGCAGCCACCCACCCTGTGCAATGCAGGAGCTGTCTCTTAATCAGCTTCAGGGAGCGTGATGAGAGGGAGACTCCTCGAGGGCCTGTAGTTAGGCGTTTCGCCTTCATGCTTTAAAAGGAATTCAGGCTAATCATGTGATAATGAGAGTTTTCAAAACATAAAGCTTTGCCGAAACCGGTTTGGCTCAGTGGATAGAGCGTCGGCCTGTGGACTGAGAGGTCCCAGGTTTGATTCCAGTCAAGGGCATGTACCTTGGTTGTGGGCACATCTCCAATGGGGGCCATGCAGAAGGCAGCTGATTAATGTTTCTCTCTCATCTATGTTTCTAACTCTCTCTCTCTTCCTCTCTGTAAAAAATCAATAAAATATATAATTAAAAAAAATGTAAAGCTTTAATTTTCAATTAAATTCAATAAATCTTACATCAACATAAAAGCCCAAACTTGCTAGGAAGAGCTTTACAAAGAAAATAAGGTAGTGCCACTAGTTCCAGCTTTAAAAAGAAACAGCTGAAACTGGTTTGGCTCAGTGAATAGAGCGTCGGCCTGTGGACTGAAAGGTCCCAGGTTTGATTCCAGTCAAGGGCATGTACCTTGGTTGAGGACACATCCCCAGTGGGGGTGCAGGAGGCAGCCGATCGATGTCTCTCCCTCACTGATGTTTCTAACTCTCTATCCCTCTCCCTTCCTCTCTGTAAAGAATCAATAAAATATATTAAAAAAAAGAAAGAAAAGAAACCTTAGCAATTGGCTCCATACTACATGTGTGTGAATGTGTATACAAGATTGTGTATTCATTTCATTTGGCTTTTAGTTATTTTGATGTTTTTTATTTACTTTTATAAATGGTTATTCATATTTTAATAGCATAGTATACATATAACCATATACTAATAGATAGTGCAGTTATTTTAGATTATCAGTCTTCAAGTATTTAATCCCTATATCAAACATTAAACATTTCTAAAAAGGGGGATTAGTTTACAGCTTCCTGACTTACAACGGTCTTCCAGGAGCTTAGTAAATCTGGGTACAGAAAAAGGTTCACTTACTCCCAGTGTAATAAAAGAATCAAAAAACAATTTTTAAAGAAGTCAAAGTAAAGCTTTTAAATCTATCTTTATAGCCCTGGTCTTGTGAGCTCCTCATGAGAACATTAAGAAAGGAAACCTCCCACCTTCCACCAAATAAAACTGTTCCCAAACCACATAAAAAGCCACAGGATTTCTGAAGCCATCAACAACATGAATAAATTACAAGTGAAGAAATGAATACCTCCATTTTCACGCAACGGTCAAGAAATTTGTCCAATCTACAAAACACCAGCTGACACTGGAAATCCCATGGTTTCACCTCCTTGTTTTCCGTGAAATAGTTTCCCAGTCTTTCTCTGTAGTTGAAAAAAGAACTCTTGAAAGTCTTTAAGATGTTAATGGCCACTTGCACCTTTTCCAGGGAATCTTCAACTTCTCCTTTCAAAAGGTCTTCAGGTGAAAGGTAGGCTGTGGCCTTGGATTTAATGAAAGGAAACAATGATCAAAAACATGTTCAATAATTCTTTACTGAAAACATCGGTTTCAAGAAATCATTTTATTTTATTTTGTATTGAAATATCTAATTTTTTTTTCATTTAGTTAGTTTTCAATGACAATGAATTGGGCCAGCAATGCTGTGAAACAGAAAGCATAAATTCTAGAAGTTCAGGCATTTGGGTTGCAGTAACGTACATTAGAATAATCTACAGAAGATTAACATTTCATGACATACATTCTAGCAATAACTGCTAAGCTTCATGGATATGACAACTGTGTAATCAGAATTTGCGTAGGTATCCTGCCAGCAAATTCTCTACAGGACTTTTTTTTTTTTTTTCATACTAAGAAATACACAAGCCAGCCAGGCCAGTGTGACTCAATGGTTGAGCAATGACCTCTGAAACAGGAGATCATGGTTCAATTTCCAAGTCAGGGCACATGCCTGGGTTGTGGGCTCAATCTGTGGTTGGGGGAGTACAGGAGGCAGCTGATCAATGATTCTTTTTCATCATTGATGTTTCTATCTTTCTTTCCCTCTCCCTTCCTCTCTGAAATCAATAAAAATATATATTTAAAAAAATCATTTTTGAAGAAGCTAGTAAAAGCAAAGTTATGTGTGTGATAAAACATATATACATATATATGTGTGTGTGTATATATATGTTTGGGGGGAAAATAAAAATAAAAAATGCTAAGTTTTAGGCTGATAGGACAGTAGGACTATTTCTATTGTTACAAATTTTATGCAATGAGAATTTTACTATTATTAATACGCCACATATTGTGTTATAATTAAAAATCAAAATTTATTCTAAAATATGGAGCAAGCCGAAACCGGTTTGGCTCAGTGGATAGACCGTCAGCCTGTGGACTGAAAGGTCCCAGGTTCGATTCTGGGCAAGGGCATGTATCCTGGTTGCGGTCACATCCCCAGTAGGGGGTGTGCAAGAGGCAGCTGATTGATGTCTCTCTCTCATCGATGTTTCTAACTCTCTATCCCTCTCCTTTCCTCTCTGTAAAAAAAAATCAATATATTCTAAAAAATAAAAATAAAATAAAATATGAAGCAAAGCATAATGGATTAAGAACTCTACCACTTACCGTTGGGTAATCTCGAGAAAGCTATTTACCTTCTCTGGACAGCAGGGATTTTTAAGGGTTTCTGTTGTTATTGTTTAAACGTAAAATGGAACTACTACCTTTGTCAGGGAATTTCTGTAAAGGGTTTAAAAGAGTTCCTGCCAAATCACAAGCATTATACAATATTTGTTAAATATTTAAAAAATGAAATAAAATCATAAGACAGCAAACAACTTGTGAGCGAGCAGGAGAGTTTAGCTCTTCAGGGTACCTGGGTATAAAAGTTGGCACACTGCTGATTTTTTTTATTCCTAACATGTTGGGGCAGATTTACTACAAAGTCCACTTGAAGAATCAAGAATCAGGTCAACAGAACCTTTGGACAGAAGTCAGGAACAGTAACTAAGGAACTAGAGCCGTAACATCATTTCTTTGGGAGATTGGCAAACTCTGGCACCGACACAGACTAGGGACCAGGGGATCGGTTTAACAGATCTATAGGTAACTAGGATTTCTTACAGGCCACAGACAACAGTGAGTGACCACCTTTGGGATTTACACACAAACAGGACAGAGTCTCACAATGAGGGGAGGATGCAGCGTTTCAGAGAAGTGGGGGAATGGTCACTGACCCTGCAATAGTGATCGTGCTTAACAGCAGAGCAACTGCTGAGCTCGCCTAACCGAGAAAGAGAAATGGAATACAGCCAGAGATAAACTATACAAGGAACTGGCCTGCTATCTCCGATCAATAGCTTCAATTATCTGTCAGTCACAAGTTTGGAACTGGCCTCTATGAGCTTCTATTAATGCCACCCTGGACATTTCACTTAGGTTACCCAGGTGGTCCTCACACTGGCCCATGGGCTGGGCTTGATCTGCACTTATTGGTGTGGACACTGAGGCTCAGGGAAGTAATTTAACTTCCTTCCAGGGGTGGAGTTAGGTCTGAATCTACATTGGTCTTCGGCCAACATACTTTCCATACATCACCTCTTCCAAAGCGGAGAGAAAATAATAAGCTATTAACAACTCAATGTCAGACACCAGAAACAGTTAACTGCATGTCAGGACACCTGTTCTCTACTCTGTATTTCCCCCTGCATTCTGGAAGAAATTGAGCAAATGATGTTATCTTCCAGGTCTAAGTTAATTCATCTGAAAACACACACACACACACACACACACACACACACACACACACACCCAGGGGCTGGATGGAAACACAGTTCCCCCACCAGTTGATCCCACAACATTGTTGTCCTCATTACTTAGGAAAGCAAAGTTCTGATGCCTGGGGCAGCAGAAGGTCCAAGCTGTGTGTCTTTATGAACAGACATTCCAGGCTCTTAAATACCTTCCAATTTACCCTCCTCTCCAAATTTTAATTTTCTATCTGAGATGGAGGTGAAAACCACTGAGAAGCATAGGCCTAGATCAGTGACTTAGAGTCAACCATAGGCACCCACTCTCCTCTGGCAAATAACCCAGGCCTTTCCAAAAGAGCCCACCTCCTCGGCCACAAGGATTGTTCCAGGAGTAGAAATAAAACACACGAACCAGAACTAGAAAGGAAGACAGCCTCTTTCCCAGGAAGTTCCTCTCCTGCCAGGACACACATCTGGGGCGACCACAAACCGCCTCACTTAGCCTGTGGTGAGAGTCTGAGAACAGAGTCCAACACAAACCTGGAGCCTGGCAGGACGCGCTGGAATGGTCAGGCTGCTCTGGGAACAGGCTATCCTGAAGTCACTGCACTCGTAGACGGTTCAGGGTCACAGAAACTTACACACTTCTTATTGTTGTTCACTCTAGTCTGTCAGGTGCAGCCGAAGGAGATCCAATTTGGGTGGGAAGCCTTCTTAACAACTCACAGGCTAAGCCATATACACAGATCCCGATTCTCTGGCATTTGGTTCGGACACATGCCCTGCTCTGGGCTAAATTGTGTCCCCAAAAATTCACATGTTGGAGCCCTAACCACCAATATGACTGGACCTGGAGACAAGGTCTTTAAGAAGTAATTAAGGTAATGAAATGAGGCCAGATGGGTGGGACCCCAATCCTATCTAATAAAAGAGTGATATGCAAATTGACTGTCACTCCAACACATAAGATGGCCGACCCCATGTGGTCAAAGATGGCCACCCCAAGATGGTTGGCAAGGGAGGGCAGTTGAGGGTGGTCAGGCCAGCAAGGGAGGGCAGTTGGGAAGGACCAGCCCTGCTGGGGAGGGCAATTGGGGGCAACCAGGCCTGCAGGGGAGGGCAATTGGGGGCATCCAGGCCTGCAGGGGAGGGCAGTTGGGAGTGACCAGACCTGCAGAGGAGGACAGTTAGGGGTTACTGGGCCAACAGGGGAGACCAGTTAGGGGCAATTAGGCTGATAGATTCAGATCTAACTGCACCCTCAGAGGGAAATTAAATTACTTCCCTTGGACCTTCTGCTGCCCCAGGCATCGGAAGTTTGCCTTCCTAAGCAGTTAGGGGTGACCAGGCCGGCAGAGGAGGGCAGTTAGGGGCAATCAGCTGGCAAAGGAGCAGTTAGGCATCAATCAGGCTGGCAGGGGAATGGCTAGGAGGTGATCAGGCTGGCAGGCAGAAGAGGTTAGAGGCAATCAAGCAAGCAGACAGGTGAGCGGTTGGGAGCCAGCAGTCCTGGATTATGAGAGGGACATCCCTTGAGCAGTTCCAAACTGGAGAGGGTGCAGCCTGGGCTGAGGGACAACCCCCTAGCCCCATGCACGAATTTTGTGCACTGAGCCTCTAGTCTGCTATAAGGAGAGAGAGAAAGGTTCCTTTCCACTATGTGAGGACAGAGAGAAGGCAGCCGTCTGCAAACCAGGCAGAGAGCTCTCACCGAACATGCCCATGCGGGCACCTTCAACGGGATCCCGGCCTCTGGAAGTGTGAGTAAACAATTTGTGAAAACAAAGCCATCCAGTCGGTGGCATTTTGTTCTGGCAGCTCAAGCAGACTAAGACACACACTCCCACTGAGAACCACCACACGTATCTTTCAGCTCTCCAATTACATAACATCCTCTGCTTTCATGAGAAGAATGCATGTTTACACAGGAAGGATGCAGCAGCAGTCCATTTTTCCTAACATTTTTCAAGTTGACTGAAGAGTTGGGAAGCAATTGTAAACAAAAGTTTTATAAAAATCCACAATTAATCAGAATTCCATTAATACAATCCCACTATTTTTTTTTTTTAGGATAATTTTTTTCCAGCCAGATTCTCTTAACTTAGTTCACTTTCTAGAAGTCTTTCACCAGCCAGTGTTCCTAAGGAAACCCAAGGAAAAGCTACCCAGCGCTACGCCTAGCTGCCTTTTATTAGAAGTAGTCTTAAATCTCTTTGAAGACACGGTGATATTAAACAAACGAAATTCATTCACAGCCTGTCCTCTGAACGTATTCGACTTATGTCCAGAGCTCCTTCGCTATTTAGGGTGAAAAGTCACCTGGCCCTTCACCATAAAAGTCCTTTCTACAAAATGAGAGAGAAAAATAGTATGTTCTGACTGTTGACTGGGTTAATTCATGCTTTATTGGCCTAATAAAACCTACCACAATGGCAATCATTCCTCTCCTTCCTATTTTCAATGCTACATACCTGATCGATGAAGAGATTACAAAACTCTTGCAGCAAAACGATGACCCGAGCAGGGGTGTTGTAAAACTCGGAATGGCTCCAGATCAGGCAGATGGTATGGAATAACGGGGCGATCAGACCGCGGGCCTGTGGGAACTCCGTCTCCTGGAGACCCTGAATGTGTCTCCTCAGCGGTCTCAGGTAGAGCGCCACATCTTGGGCTTCGAGGAGCGCTGGAGGAAGAAAGCCACTGTCACTTCTAACCTCAAGAGGACAATGCAGAACGACACGGCTGGGCTTGAATGTGGTCCTGGTTCCTTCCAGATCACCCGTCACACAACTGACACAGGACAGGCGGGGAAGCCTTTACACCCCGTCCATCTGGGGTAGCTCCTCACACAGCACAAGTAACTGTGACGGCAGATTCAGTGGGCACGAACCCTGAGCGTCTAAAGAAATGGACTTAGCTCCATGGAAACGGGGCAGAAAACATCTCTGTGAAGTTGTCACTTTATGATTTGGATTACAAGCTTCATCACTGGAATGTTAATTCCTCCTAGGTACTTGGGCTAACAATTTAATCATCTATGCCATATAGTTCCTCATGTTGTGGTGACCCCCAATCATAAAATTATTTTCGTTGCTACTTCATAACTGTAATTTTGCTACTGTTATGAATCATAATGTAAATATCTGTGTTTTCTGATGGTCTTAGGCTCTACAGCAGCGGTTCTCAACTTGTGGGTCACGACCCACAGGTTGAAAACTGCTAGCAAGGTCACCTAAGACCATCAGAAAACAGATATTTACATTATGATTCATTAACAGTAGCAAAATTACAGTTATGAAGTAGCAACGAAAATAATTTTAAGATTGGGGGTCACCACAACATGAGGAACTGTATTAAAAGGTCACAGCATTAAAAAAGGTTGAGAACCACTTCTATGGCCTCAATCCAGTGTCCGTTGAGCCTAACTCAAGCAGTGATTGGGAAATTTTTTACTATATTATTAGTCATAATGTAACTTGCTGTGATTCTCCAACAGTTCTGCAAGGAAGGTGTCAATATGCCAGTTTGTCCAATGAAAGCCAGAAGCTCAGCAAACTTAATATTAGACAGGAATCCAGATCTGACAGACCTCCCCACCAAATATCCCACATATCCCCCACATCTATTGCCTCTTTTCAAATAGAATTCAAGGAGAAAGCCCTAAAATTTTATCAAAATGTTTCCAAAGTAGATTTCAAGTATTCCTAACCTTGCACATGTTACTTAAAAAAAAAAATTTTTTTTCTAATGTTAAAAACAAATAGTTACGTGTTCATATTATCTTATAATTTTATCACTTAAAACTTCAGTATGATGTCTATTTATATTTGCTTAACCATGCCTAAGAAAACAAACAGAAATCCAGAAACTGGGGAGGGTGTTACCCCTGGGTGAGGTTAAAACTGGATAGTGAGCCCTGACTGGTGTGGCTCCTATACACCAAAAGGTTGCAGGTTTGATTCACCGTCAGAGCACATACCTCGGTTGCAGGTTTGATCTCTGGTTGGGCACATCTGGAAGGCAACCAATCAAAATGTTCCCTCTCGCATTGGTGTTTCTCTCTCTCTCTTGCTCTCTCTCAATCCCTCCCCTCTCTCTCTAATTAATAAGCATATCCTTGGTAAGGATAAAAATAACTCGATAGTGAGAGGACACTTCTTATAATTACTGGGTTTTATCAATGTGCATGCATTACCTGTTCAAAACTCACCAACCAAACCAACCCTCCTCTCTGTATATTTAATCTTCACTAAAATGTTGATGACGACTTTGAGTTCTTACGAGCTCAGCAGGTCTACTTACAACACTCAGAGAGTCCACTAGTGAATAACTGGAGTAACTGCAGCCCCACTGCTGATTAGAAAATCTCCATGCTGGGCTTTGATTTATCGCCTGCTGACCAAAGGCCTTTCCCCTTCACACACACACATTCTCATTACAACTTCCACCTGGAGCCACTTTGGCAGGTACCTACTATAGACCCTAAAAATTGAGTATCGATAGAGGAGGAAGTACAGATGATTCAGATGAATTTATGGTCCAGCCGTTGTGGTTCAGTGGTTAAGCACTGTCCCATCCACCAAGAGGTCATTGGTTCAATTCCCAGTCAGGGCACCTACCCACGTTTGGGCTCGATCCTGGTGGGGGGTGTTCAGGAGGCAGTTAATCAATGTTGATATTTTTCTTATGATGTTTCTATCTCTCCCTCCCTCCCACTCTCCCTAAGATCAATAAAACTTTTTTAAAAAGATGAATTATCATTCGAAGACCCAAGTACCATTGTCTCAGGAACAGGCTGGCGTGCGGGCAGGCAGCGCCAGGTCATGAGGGACAAGTCTTACCATTTTTTACAGCCGTGAAAATGTCCTTCAAAGCTGGGAAATAGCTGCTTCGTTTCATTTTCAGGATCTTCACCATTTTGAGGACAGTAGGAGCCTGAAGCTAAGTTGGAAAAAAAGTAAAAAATATAAGCTAGATTAATGACTAAATAAATGCATTCCATAATAAAGTATTTAAATTATATTCCACTCATAAACAATACACACAGCATTTAACCCTCAAAGACATATCTGGTTGCAAGTCAAAAGTAATTTTTAAAGTAATATCTTTGTCTTGGCTTTCTTAGTTTGATTTTTTTGTAAATAATTTACATATTAGTACACAGGCAAAATATTAAAATCTATATATATATACTACTAAAAGCCTTAGCAACCGGTTGACCAGCTGACAGCTATGACACGCACTGACCACCAGGGGGCAGACACTCAACACAAGAGCAGAAACCACAGGCATGGAAACATGGAACAGATTGATGTATCTCAGAGGGATGGGGAGAGGGAGCAGGGCAAGAAGAGATTAACCAAAGATCTTATAGGCATACTAGAGGCCCAGTGCATGAATTTGTGCACCCGTGGTGTCCCTCAGCCTGGCCTGTGGGGATTAGGTCAAACCAGCTCTCTGACATCCCCCCAGGGGTCCCGGATTACAAGAGGGCACAGGCCAGGCCAAGGGACCCTACTGGTGCACGAATCGGTGCACAGGCCTCTAGTTTCCACATAAAATTTCTTGCTCTGTTTCAGGAAATCTCTAAGAGACCTGTAAACATAAGAATAAATGCTTTAGTTTTAGAGCATTAAATGCAGTAACTTGTCAGAAAAGTACCCAACAGAGGAACCAAAGTTAGCTCTCCCAAAGCAACGTCTCTCCACTAAGACCAAATTCCTTTCCACGACAATTAAATTGATGAGGTTAGGTATCATCCTTGAGGTCTCCCTGGGAAATCTCTTTTCCTGTGCCACAAAGTGCTTCCAGTTATTGCCAACGCTGTCCAAATAGTCTTAAAAAGGCAAAACTCACATTAACCCCCGTTCATTTTTAAAGTGTATACCAAAAAGCGCTTTGGAAAAAAGAGACCAAATTATTAAGTCATTCAAAGACAGGTTAAATTTTTAGAATTATTGGAAAGCACTGCTCCAGAGGCCAAATGCTACAAATATTCAAATTCGAATCACAAGCACTTTCTAGACTCTCTACTTACTTGATCATAAATGCATGATAGATTCTCTTTCCTCATCGTCCAGAAATCCAGTTCCGTTTGAGGATTCGAGTGAAGGCCGTTCAGCAGGGGCTGCCTTGAATCTTTCTCTATAGTTTCCTGGATTTGATGTGACCATTTAATGACCACCGATTCAATGGCATGGAGCACAGTCCTTTCATTTGGCTCCAAACTACAAACATTGATAGGATAGATAAAACAAGTGAAATCATGTCACCCAAATAAAGATAGGGCTTGGGTTTTAACAGGCATTTTATGTTCCCATAAACTGGTTTTCTAAACAGAAATATTTCAAAATCAGATCCATTATTTTTGACCTCAGTGTGAGTTGTGACATAGTTGTCATTGGTGTCTCTCTGACATTAAAAAACATTGTTGCCCAGCCAGAGTGGCTCAGTGGTTGAGCCACGAACCATGAACCAAGAGGTCAGTAGTTCAATTCCCAGTCAGGGCACAGTAAAGGGTATGCAGGAAGCAGACAATTGATGATGTTTCTCTCTCATCAACATTTCTCTCTATCATTCTCCTTCCCTCTCTTTCTAAAAATCAATAAATATTTTTTAAAGAACACACTTAAGCAAACAAATTATAGCCTCTAAGCCATTTTACTGAAAGAATATTCTTGACATCATGGCAACTGTTACAGCTTGCTTTTTGTAGCTTGCGTCTTAAAACTATCCTTTGAAAGGAAATAATACATATGGTGCTTCGGCATAACATTAGTTTAAAAACATGATGTAGCTATAATTCTCAATTTTGCTCACAATTTGCCAGAGGTCTGATATCAAATGGGTATGTTGGCTCTCATTTTAACACCCTGAACATACATGTCATTACGTACTGGGTCCCTGGAGGTTTCGGATCCAAGTCAAATTTTCCTGCAATAGTCGGAACTGGCAGAAAAGTTCTTCTCAACATTTTACCCCTTAAAATATGCATTTTGTGTTTCATGACTTCTACGTGACATTCCATGTCTTGTGAAATAAAACAGGACCAGGATTTATGGTTGTTCCTATTCAAAAGAATTGGCACTAAAATCTAGAAAGAAAAACATGTTTAAAAGCAGTTAATTTACATACAAGGTGCTCCTTCAAGATTTTCTTGTCAAACAAAATTGGCAACAAAACCACTTCATTTCATAAATATGCTCCTATGATATCAAATCTACAAAAAAAAAAAAGACAAAATCAGTGACCCATTTAGAATTCATAGATGAGACAAATTATTTCCAAGAGGCAATAACTTACTGCTTGTTCACTCATTTGCCCATTTATCAAACATCGGTGAACGCTCTCAATAAGTGAGAACGCTGCATGAAATAAGCGAAGTCACGTCCAGTAAGGAAACTGCTTTCTTAATGCAAACCGAGCACATTGGCAGATAGAGTAATGAAAAAAAATCTTTTTTAATATCATGGAGGTGAGAGTACATTAACCTTCTCAAGCCCTGATGGCAGGGCTGCGCGGACTGAGATCTGACTCACTCTTAGCCCAGCAGTTCCCAATGTCTGGGGCACTAGAGCATCACCTGGCCGTTCTGGTGGGAGCCAGGCGCTAATTTGTTTGAGGGGTGCCCTGGGCAGGGCATGTTGTCAAGTGCCCCAGGACTCAGGGATCAGCAAACTGCGGCTCACCAGCTTCGGTTTGCCGCTCTGTTGACTAATGAGTTTGCCAACCACTGCCCCAGGTGGTTCTCATGTCCAGCAAAGCTTGAAAAGCCCGCTCTGATGCCACAACCAGGCACTGAGGACGCTGGGCCTCAAAGCCCGGGCCTCAGGTGAGAAATGCAGGATCCCAGCCACGCAGCCGCCTCTCCCGGAATCCACAGGTGGTTCTGATCCACATGAAAGTGCCAGTAACACAGGTTTAGGCCCTAAACTTTAGGGGGCGTTTTTCTGATGTTAAGGGGAGAGGAGAGAGACTTTGAAGGCCACCATACCTAAACGCTTTGTTTCCATTCCTCTTAACCACTTAGAATCAAACACTGACTTCCAAAACCCTTTCCAAAGTGTCCGTTGGTCTCTGAGTGTCAAGTTGAAAACCTCCAGCTGAGCCTATTCAATGCAAGCTGCTTTTTTATTTACTTCCATTATCTAGAAAGAGGGAGAAGATGATCCTGCAAATACCACCTGTGGAACAGGAGCCTCAGGAAGTCTCCACTGCTTTGAGGAACAGCCTAGAAGCTATTACACTCCATCCACACTGGCTTCTACATCCTCTCTTAAAACAAACAAAAAACAACAACAGACAACACACACACACAAACAAAAAACACAAAAAAAACAGAGCTGACCCGAATAATCCCAAGTGTCCCTGAGCCATGGAAAGATTCAAATATTAAAGACAGACCAGCACCTCGTCGAGGAAAGCCGTTACATGTCCCAGAGATGAGGCCGGTATCTCTCCAAATAAAACCGTTTGCCAGAAATCAGCGACCCCCGTGCTTTCCGTCATCTTCTTGGCCACGTACACGAGTTTATGTTTTGCATCTGGCGGAATCTGAAACAGGCGCAAGGTAACCAGCGTCAAGGCCAGGTGTAGTTTCCAGGTGAAGCAGAATCTACCTTGCAGCTCCACCGCTGGCAAGAGGAGGAGACCCGGACACCCCCCGGAGTGACCCGTCTCCTCGTCTACCGCCCCGACCATTTTCCACATCAGCCCCGATCCTCAGAGCAGCGCCGCGAAAACCTCCAAAACCCACAGCCCCCCAAGGCCAGAGCCTGCCGCTGCCCCTCTTCTCCGGGGCCCCCTTTTCCTTCCGAATCGCTAACATGTATCAATCCTGCGCCACATGGAGCAACACCCCGCATTCTGTAACTCTCCCTGCAAACTTCTCACCCTGGAGAGAGGCCCGAGGCCGGGGGACCAGGAGCCCCGATACAGCGGGGCGGGGAGCCGACCCCGGTGTGGCTCAGTGGAGAGAGCGTGGGCCTGCGGACTGGGGGGTCCCGGGTTCGATGCCGGTCACGGGCATGGACCTTGGTGGCGGGTGCATCCCCGGTGGGGGGCGTGCAGGAGGCAGGATGGATGCCTCTCTCTCTCATCGATGTTTCTAACTCTCTATCCCTCTCCCTTCCTCTCTGTGAAAAATCAATAAAATATATATTTTTTTAAAAAAAGGGGGGGCGGGGAGGGCGCAGGCGCGGGGAAGGGAGCTCCCCGCCAAAGGCTGGCCAACGCCACGTTCCGCCACCCCGCTTCCCCGCTCGGTCGAGCCGGGCGGCAGGACCCGCGGAAGCTGCCCGGAGCCGCCCCGGGCAGAGGGGGCGCCGGGGGGGGGGGGGGCTCTGCCACTCCGGGGCGGGCTTCAGAGGACGTCCTGAAAGGGCCTGGGCGTCTGCCCCCCGGAACCCCAGCTGGGACTCCGGGCCGCTCCCCGCCGAGTCCCCGGGACGCTGGGGGCGGGGGCGGCGAGGTCGGGCGCCCTCGGCTCGCTCCTTACCTCCCGGGAGGCCGCGAGGCGCCCCGCGGCGGCCACGCCGAACACCAGGCGGGCGGGGCGGGGGCGCTCCAGGAACGCCGCCAGGAGGCGCCGGCCGTCCTCGCCCTCCAGGTGCTGCCGCCACTGCGCCGCCCGCAGCCCCAGCATCTGCTCCAGGCGGCCGCCCAGGAAGCGCACCCGCGCGTCTTGGGCGAAACTCCGAGCTCTCCGGGCCGCCGCCGCCTCCTTTTCTTCCTCCTCTTCCTCCTCCTCCTCCTCCTCCTCCTCCTCCTCCAGCTCGCCCGCCGCCTCCAGGCCGGAGCCCGGGGTTTGGAGAAGCGTCGGGGCTTCCCGCTCGCCTCGCGCCTCCCGAGCTACCACCGGGGCTGCCATCGGGCCCGTCCAGGAGACGCGGGGCTGGCCGGCTGCGCGCGCGCCCCTGCCCAGACTCGGGGGGCGAGGACACCCCTCCGCAGAGACGCCCCTGGGGGCCCCCAACTCCTTCCGCGACCACCGAGCGCGCGCGCGCCCGCCCTTCCCACCAGCGGCTACGGGGCAGCCGGCGTCGGCGCGCAGTGAGCCTCCCGGGAGGCGCGGGCGCGGGCCCAGGCTGAGCAGCGCGTCCCGTTTCCCGGGAGACGGAGTCCCCGCCCCGTCCCGCTGGGGGCGGAGTGAGCGCAGAGGGGCGGGGCTTCGGGCGCTGGGCCTTAAATCCGACGGGGGGAGGGGCGTGTCCTCGGCTTCTCCGCCCACCGGAGTCTCCGCCCACTGGAGTCCGCGCCGCCGGGGAGGACGAATCACGGCCCCGCGCGGATTAGCCGCGGCGGTTGAAGCAGGTCCGTCTGGGGCGGCGTGGACGGCGCCGCACAGGTGCTGAGTGTTTTACAAAGGGAAGGCCAGACCCATTTGTAAAGGGGACCGCTGGCTTGGTAGCGGCGGTCTCACCTTACGCTGTGGCCCGCGTTCACCTGTAAAACCCTGAACCCCTACTTCTCCCGTAAGAGCTATGAAGGAGTGTTGCCCTCAATAATCCATTTATACCTGGTCATTGATAAACAGGTGTTTCCAGCAAGAGTCAGAGCCTCAAACAGTTTTTCTTTGGGGGGTGTAAATTGTCTCTTGCAGACACCTTCACGCTTTCCTAGTTACGCGATCAGAGTCTTGAAGGAACACAGGCTCCCGGAAAGCCTGGATAGTGCAGGGAGCGGGGTGGGGTGCCTCTCAGGGCGAGTTGCAAGTCTGGAAATCCCTGCAAACACCTCCCGGTGCGGCTTATTCCAGCTTGGCGACCCCGACCCCTGAGTAGCAGGAGTTCTGTAAGAGTTGTATTAAATTGAAAGTGAAAAATGAATTTCAGATTCAGCAGGAAAAGTTAGACAGTAGTGCAAATATTAAAGAACAAGTTTCAAAAAGCTACGTAAGTCACTCCCAATATAGAATGGACATGTCAAAGTCCCACTAAACTCAGGATTGAGGAAACTAACAAAAGGGAAACGTTGGTTCCAAGGAGAATTAGAAAAAGATGTATGACAGTGGAGAAAGTCTGTTGGAATAACATTACTGAGCTAGAAAAAGACTTTTTAATGTTCTCTAGGGCGATAAAATCTTAACTTTCTGGAGGCGTTCTCTTTTTTTTGGAATAATTTATATTTCAGACATAATCTACATCTGTAGTGAACAAAAATAAAAATATTACTTTACAGAGTCTGGCTCTGCAATCAGTAGCAGATAACGAGTCAAGAAAGGTACATTTCTCCAGATAATTAAGTAATCCTTTGGTGGGCCAGTTAAACAATGCTAACATGTGACCCCAAAAAAGACACGCTGCCTTTCTTTTACCCGATTCCCACATTTTCAATACTTTTCCTAATAACAGCGAACATTTATCAAGTACCAGCCAACAAGAGCCATGTACTGTGCTGAGTTCATTTATTTGCTCCCCAAATATTTACTGAATGCCAACTAAGTGCCTAGCACTGCTGTTGATGCTGGAACTACACCAGGAAAAGGCGGACAGGTTCCTGCTCTCACATCCAGGTATGAGCTGGGTTTATACTGGCCAGGCTGGTGCCAGACCAACTGGGTCTGCATTCCGCGTCTACTAGGTACTAAGTGACCTCAGCCAGGGACTTCCTTCTCAGTTCCTTCTGGGGAACAGGAACACTATCTGACTATCACATTGTACTCTTTAAATGGACACCATGTTATGTCAGTTATATCCCAACTAGAGACCCGGTGCACGGATTCCTGCACCCGTGGGGTCCCTCTGCCTGGCCTGCGGATGGGCATCCCCGAAGGGGTCCTGGATTGTGAGAGGGTACAGGTCAGGCCAAGGGACCCCACCAGTGCACTATCAGAGCCTGGGAGGGACCACAGGAGGGCTCCGGGGCATGCCTGGCCCATCTCACTCAGTCCAGATCAGCTGGACCCCAGCAGCAAGCTGACCTACCAGTCAGAGTGTCTGCCCCCTGGTGGTCATTGACCACCAAAGGTCGAACAAATGGACCTTAGCATCTTAGGCTTTTGTTATATAGGATAAAGCTGGAAAATATTTCAATATAGTATCTCATCTGGGTAATGAGATGAGTATGTGAGGGGGTGAAGGGATAGTAAAAAGCATAGAATTACAGTGGTACCTCGAGATACGAGTTTAATTCCTTCCGTAACCTTGAGGCGTGGGAAACTATGAGACACTCGAGTCGCGGTAAACTGGTGGGTCGTGTGCAGCCGACCGATCCGCACGATTACTCCTATCTCAAATCTTGCTAGTATTTCAAAGCAAAAATCGCTCGCTCGACGGCTCGTATCTCAAAAATCTCGTATGTTAGGGCACTCGTATCTTGAGGTACCACTGTAATGGGTTCTGACACTGAGAGAGGTTAAATAACATTCAGCCTCTCTTCCGGGAAAGTAGATTCCTGGTGAATACCTCCAAGGATGAATTCAGACTGAGCCCTCAAGGACCAGCCTACAGGTAAGAGGAGCACATGATTTCCAGTCTCCAGAGAAGCTTCCTCAGCTGTTTGCTATGCCGAAGACCCCCTCAACCACTGCTCCACACAATTCTCCTGTGAGGGTAAATGATCCGATTGCACAACCCTTCCAATGTGATGAAAGGGTGTTTAAAAGAATAGGGAGGTCTCTGGTAACAAAGGAGAAGAGAGCACCCTGAGGAGAAGAATATAGGGCAGCAGCGGAGGAGATGGACAATCACTTCACTGTGTGTGTGTGTGTGTCTATGTGTGTGTGTGTGTGTCTATGTGCGTATCTGTGTGTGTGTGTCTGTGTGCATGTGTGTGTGTGTGTGTGTGTCTGTGTGCATGTGTGTGTGTGTGTGTGTCTATGTGTGTGTGTTCCAGCAGAGGGCATAGTCTGAGAGGAGGCACAGAAAACCCATCTCACAGCAGCCTACACCCAAGACGGTTCTCATGTCACACGACAGGGCTGGTTGTAGGGAAGTTGGGAGTTGGTGAATTCAGTGACTCAGGGATGAGACTTGTTCACATCTCTTTTCTGTGGTCTCAATAGCTCAGTGAGTCTTCTATTCAAGGTTGCTGAGTGGCAATGATGCTCTCTGGTACTCCGTGTAACTAACAATGTGCAGAGGCAAGCACAGGGGACGTCTTCACTTTAGAGTGGAGAAAACTTTCCAATAGCTGCCGGAAGTCTTCCCCTTGCACCTGCCTGGCTACAGTTACATGTCTCAGCCTTGCATTTGTCAGGGGAGGTGGGACCTCCCTTCACTTCTCAAGATCCAGCACCAGCCGCCTCTTACAGACACGGCCACTAGGAGGAGCCTGCGCAAACTCCGGGCTCTGTTCCCGGGGCCAGGGGGGAAGCATGCCCACTGACAGGTATTTCTCTCAGATGCCTCCAATACATATAACATCATGGAAAATACCGTGTTAAACTAACATGATTTCCCATGAATTACAAACCTTTATTACTTTTTTTTTTTAAGTGTAGCTAAACATTAAAGGGACTTTTTCTTGGACAAGCCCTTGACTGAGGTCAACTTAAGATTTTGAAAGGAGAAAAAGAGAAACAGGGCAAGGTTGAGAAAATGGGATTTGAGGAATTTTATTATCTGGATGTTCAGAGATATCAAGACACAGAAACAAGGGGAGGAAGGGCAAATGCGCCAGGGAGCTGCTGTTTATGTCCGCAGACACGTCACGGGTGGGCAGAGAAGGGTGACAGGCCACTGAAACTACCTGCACGCAAGTCACAGGAAGGCCTGTCAGTGTGGAAAGGCAAGCTGAGTTCAAAGCAAAAAGAAGGAACTCTTACCATGTGCAGCAGCAGGGATGGGCCTGGAGAGCATTATGCTAAGCGAAATAAGCCAGGCGGACAAAGACAAGTGCCATCTGATTTCACTCATCTGTGGACGCTAATGAGTAAAATAAGCTGATGAACAAATCCAGAGACACGGAAGCCGGAACAGACTGACAAATGTCAGAGGGAAGGCGGGGATGGGGTAACTGGGGGATTACATGCCTATATGCATAGCCCATGGACACTGATAATAGAGTGGTGAAGGTCTGGAAGGGAGGGTGGAGGGGATCAATGGGAAAAACAAACAAACAAACAAACAAACGGGACATTTGTAATTCTTTCAACAATAAAGATAAAATTTTTAGAAAGAACCCTCAAAGCAGACATAGAACGGTTATTTTATCTTTTTTCCACTGTTGGTTTTGACTTTTTTTTTTCTAAGGAGACTTAGCCCTACTCGGTTTGGCTCAATGGATAGAGCGTCGGCCTGCAGACTCAGGGGTCCTGGGTTCGATTCTGGTCGGGGGCATGTGCCTTGGTTGTGGGCACATCCTCAGTGGGAGGTGTGCAGTGGGCAGCTGGTTGGTGTTTCTCTCTCATTGACGTTTCTAACTCTCTCTCCCTCCCTCTCTGTAAAAAACAAATAAAAAATATTTTTTTAAAAAAAGGAGACCTAAAACATCTTTGCAGAGAATGAGGATGAATTTAAGAATTAAAGGAGGAAATGCTGCAGAAAAACCAATGGATTTGCAGAAAGGCATAATTTTTGCAATACAGGGCAGGGCAAAAGTAGGTTTACGGTTGTTCATGCAGAAAATGCTACTATCATTAATAACAATACAAGAATAAACTGTGTTTCCCATGCTCACAACTGTCAGCCTACTCATCCCCGCCCCCCCTCCCCCCCCCCGCCCCCCTTTATTTATAAAAGAATGCCGAGGTGACTGGGGAGGACTGACAGAGGCCAGGAGCCAGTGGCAGCACCGCAGGGCTGTGGAGAGGAAACCCTCACCCAGCACTCGGCCTCCTCTCCTCCTGGACCAGGGTATGTGCTCTGCGGTGCATTGCAGTGACCTGCACAGCCCCCTGACGTTTCCTTATCGGGGACCCAGCCTCTGGAGGCGGGCACTGGAAGGGGCCAGGCCATTCGTTGCAATCCCGGCAGCAGCTAGCCTAGACCTCTTGCAACATTTTTGCTCCAATATTTGTTGAAAAAAAGCCCTTCTGGTGGGAGGGGATTTGAGTTGGGATGGTGAACACACACACAATGTACAGATGATGTGTTATAGAACTGTGTCCCTGAAATTAATGTAACTTTATTAACCCATGTCACCCCAATATATTTTTTAAAGGGGAGGGAGGGAAGCCCTTCTAAAAAAAAAGAAATAATTCCAGGAAGAAAAGGACTTCTGTGACCCAAGCGATTTCAGTCAGGGGAAGACTTAGGGCCCTGAAGGGAGAAGGGAAGAAGAAATCTATAAAAGGAGAATAATTAAATCACAGGCGATCAGACCAAGAAGGAAGCGCTATTTTAGACGCCCAAGTTCCGGAGAAGAAGGTTTAGAGATGAAATAAATTCATCAGAAGAGCACGAGCGGGAGTTAGGTTGCAGGGGCTACCAGGGCAAGCATTTGTGAATCTTCCCCGAATCGTATGAAACACCAGAAGCCCGATGCACAAAATGCGTGCGAGGGGCGTGGCTCCCACCTCTGCCTCTACGGCCCTCCACCGAGGCTTTATCCGGAAGGTCGTCTGGAAGGATGCTGGGTCTAAGGAGCATAGTACGCTTTTATTATTATAGATTATTATTTCTATTCCTGCTTGTTAAGCCTTCCCAGGACATCAGAAACGGGGAGCCAGCAGAGCAGGTGCTGGGCGTCGCACAGGTGGGAACTAAGCGAGGATTAGTGGTCCCTCCAGGGTGCAGGCGGCACCCCTCTATGTAATTACGCCCTGCATCCGTCTGGTGTCGACAGTGTCCTAAGCCCTTTCCCAGGTGAGGGCTGATTCAGGGGAGATACTTGGGGAGAACAGTGTCTCCTTTCTCTTTCTTATTTAATTATATAGTGCACCCTTTATGTTTACATGATGAGCCACCGAAACCTCACACACATTTCTTCCTAAGCCAGGAAGCGCCATGTGCATGCATGCTTGCTTTTCTAGCCAAACATGGATTTCTGTTCCTAACCTACCGGTCGTGAATCGTTCCCGGATAGAGGGAACCGCACGTAACTGGAACATTCCCACTTCTCCCAGGATTAGCATGTCCTCTTTCAGGCCCACGGCTGGTCAGCACCCAGAAGCCCCAGCACTATCCCAGCGTGCCCAGCCCCTTGCATAGAGGCAGGGTGGCACAGGCAGGGTGGCCTGAGCCGGGGAAGGGCAGGGTTACCAAAGCTTTCCTTCATATCCCACCGAGGGTCTCTCCCTATGGCTACACCAGCCCTTCCCTCCCCACGTAAACTGAGGGGCAAAGCCGGTTCTTCCCCGTGAACCTCAGTAGTTCTGTCCTGAAATGGTCAACGAAACCGCAACTGGCAAGATCAAGGTCTCGGTGAAGAAGGGGGTTGGTGACAGCAGAAGGGAAATAGTAAACGGAGCTCTAGGTCAGCGGTTCTCAACCTGTGGGTGGCGACCCCTTTGGGGGTCGAACAACACTTTCACAGGGGTCGCCTAAGACCATCGGAAAACACAGATACGATTCACAACAGTTGCAAAATTACAGTTATGAAGTAGCAATGAAAATAATTGTATGGTTGGGGGTCACCACCACATGAGGAGCTGTATTAAAGGGTCTCGGCATTGGGAAAGTTGAGAACCACTGCCCTAAGTGTATGTCATCGATTCTGTGCTGCGCATGTTTGCTCACCTTAGCGTCTCTGAAACTGGGGTGTGTCTGGCACCTGTGGTCTGCAGAGCGGCATGTCCGTGGTGGCTATGACGGCTCAGAAACCTGCAGCAACCTGCACAGCAGGATGATACCGGCGTGGAGGAAATCCCTGGACGTAGCTGTGGAGATGTGGTTAAGAAGTGCCGCATCCTTCCTGCTCTTAATGGTGTAGATGGCACTGGTTCAGCGGTTCTCAACCTTTTTTAACGCTGTGACCTTTTAATACGGTTCTTCATGTTGTGGTGACCCCCAATCTTAAAATTATTTTCGTTGCTACTTCATAACTGTAAATTTGCGACTGTTAATGAATTGTAGTATAAATATCTGTGTTTTCTGATGGTCTTAGACTCTACAGCAGCGGTTCTCAATTTGTGGGTCGTGACCCACAGGTTGAAGACTGCTAGCAAGGTCGCCTAAGACCATCGGAAAACAGATATTTACATTATGATTCATTAACAGGAGCAAAATTACAGTTATGAAGTAGCAACGAAAATAATTTTATGATTGGGGGTTGAACATGAACGCCTCCTGTTGGATTAGTTGTCTCTTGCTGCATCACAAATAACTCCCAAAACCTGGTGGCTAGAAACAACCACCAACTAACATTAGCTCACAGCTTCCTGTTGGTCAAAATTCTGGCAGCAGCTTCGCCGGGGGCTCTGGCTCCGAGTCTCTCCTCAGGTTGACGTTAAGATGGGGTCTGGGGCTGACGACACCTGGCCATGCGAGCAGTCAGCAGCGTCGCTACAGGATGCCCAGGACCCAACCAGAGAGGGTCGGACCTGCATGGCCACCCTGTGTCCACCATCCAGATACCATTGCTGACGTGTACACATAGGAACTGTTTGACACTGAAATGGGACTCAGAACTATTGGACATTGAAATTGGGACTCAAACATTTTTTTTTCTCTTATAAGTTTATTTCTAGCCTACAGAGGCAAGATGTTTTTAAAGACAAGAATCGAGGGGGGTGGGGGGAATAGATACAGAGGCAAAGAAGCAATGAACAGACTGTCATGCTACAGTGGGAAGGCGGGGGAGGTTGGGGGTGGGGGACTGTAAGAGATCAGCCGAAGGACTTGTATGCATGTATGTAAGCATAGCCAGTGGGTACAGGGCACTGGCAGGGAGACAGGTGAGGGCATGTGCTGGGAGGTGGGGAGGGGCGGGGGGAGGTCAGGAGGGAATAAAAAAAAAGGAGACATATGTACTACTATTTGTAATGCTTTAAACAAATAAAAAAAAGATGGGTCTGGGGCCGCAGTCACCTGAGTGCTTGACTGGGCTAGGTGGTCACTTCAGGCTTTTCGGTGGCCGTTGTCCAAAGGTCAGCCAGTCTGTGCAGTCCACACTGCTGCAGCCACTCCACTTGATTCTGTTCATTAGACGCCAGGCATGTGTCCACACACACACACACACACACACACACACACACACGGAGGGGAATCAGGCTAACCTAACCTATCCAAGGGAGGAGGATAAAGGATTTATGGACATAGTTTTAAAACCACCACTCCTGGGCGAAAACGTGACTGGAAAGTTAGTCACCGAATAGGGCTTGATTTTACAAGGTTATCTTCCTGCCGACGTAATTATAGAAAGTGAGAGGAAGCAACTACAACACAAAACCAGAGTAAGCTATACATTTAATTCTGACGTGTGAACTTGTAATTAGAAATATATGATGCTTCACCAAACACATCACACACATTTCACACATACATACGTATATGAATCTCACAAATAAGTTAAAATAAAACATTAAAATAAAGCTTCAAAGACAGAGTTCAGTTAAAGGTATAACCGTTTACAATATTCCTGAATTGAGTTAGAATCTTTTCCCAGTGAATTTATTGTTTGCCTGGAAATCATTTCCCTCACAGCAGTTTTCAGCCTCGTCACGCTGACCAGATACTTGGAGATCATGATGGCCTTTACACAGCACCGTGAATTACTGATGTACTTAATTCCAACATAAAATTATACAAGCTAGGGACGACTTTACCAGCAGAAAATAGAACTTGATTATGGCTTCTACATCTCAAAAATACTACTACCAATAAAATATTTATTAAACCACATTTCATAGCAGGACAATAAATAACACAATTTGAGCCAAGCCAACCTTCTAGAAAGGCATGATTCAAAGACTAATGAATGTTTGAGACAACCGCTCACGTTTAATTTCCTCCTCTTCCCTGTAATTTGCTTGTGTGTGATCTTTGCTCCCAGCGTCTGACTTCCTGGCTCTCAGACTCCGACTTGAAACCTGTTCATCTTCATTTGGCCCCACAAGATCTGAGCTGTGGCTCCTCCCTGTAACTGCATGCTTAATGCGCTTCTGCCTCCTCAGGACCCGCCCCGGGAGCAGGGCGAGGGGATCGCCAAGCGCCCCAGAAACCTAGGGAGGCAAGGAGGCAGGGTTAGTGCAGAAAAGAGGAACAGCATCCTTTGTGCCTGAATCTGGCACAATAGATGCTCAATAAACATACTGACTGACTGACTGACTGACTGAACAACGGGATCTCCAAAGGCAAGCGTGGAAACGAAAGGGGCAAAGTGGACTAAGTACAGGATCCGAAGCCAAGGTAAGTGGCAAGAAATATTCAATGTGATGAATAGCAAGAACCTACAACCAAGAATTCTCTATCCAGCAAAGCTATCATTCAGAGCTGAAGGGCAGATAAAGAGCTTCACAGAGAAGAAAAAGCGAAAGGAGTTCATCACCTCCAAACCAGTATTATATGAAATGCTGAAAGGTTCTCTTTAAGAAGAGCAAGAAGAATCAAAAGGTAAAAGAAAAAAATTAGGAACAACAAATACATATCGATCAACAAGTGAAACTAAAAATTAAGTGAATTAAAAATTTGATCAACAGAATAAATTGGTGAATATAATAGAATCAGGAGCACAGAAAGGGAGTGGGTTGATAATTCTCAAGGGGAAAGGAGTGAGGGGTGTACAGGGAGAGACTGGACAAAAATCATACACTTATGGATGAGGTCAATGGGGGAAAGGTAAGGGTAGAGGGAGGGGTGGGAGCCGGGTGGAGGGGAGCTATGGAGGGGAAAAAAGAGAAACAAATATAATAATCTGAATAATAAAGATTCCATTAAAAAAAAAGAAAGAAAGTGAAATGGACAGAAGGCTGGAAGCAGAGAGCAGGATGTAGCCAGAGGTGCCTCTGAGTCTTGGCAGGACACTAAGCCAGTTGGGCTGATGGGTTTGTATCCTATCTTATTCCACAAAGAATCTGCAAAGCTAAGGGAAAGTAGCTGAGAGCTCATAAACAGAGAGCATCCTATTATTCTTTTCTGAACCAAGGCTAAGAGGAAGTTGTCTAGAATAAGAAAACCTTTGTACCCCAAGTTGGACATTTTCTTTTTTGTGTGGCTGTAATTTGGTAGGAAGCTGAACACACAGAGGTACTTTAACCCTGTAAACTTGAGTGCATTTATGATTTCAAATACAGAAAATTATCCTCACATACGTCCACAGCGTTATTGAACCACACCTGAGCAACTGTGTTTTCAGTAACCGGTTTGCTTGACTCACTCATTTGGTTGTCGGCCATCACTCTGAGGTAGGCAAATAGTAGGTGGAATTAACATTTCAAAATTAGAAAATAACTAGATTTTGAAACCTCCATTTTGCTTGGCATTAGGGGAAATAATCACCATATAGTTTTGAGATAGAGTACCCCAAACTAGCTCACAGACAGCCAGATAGTTTGAGAAAAATACATACAGTTGGATCAAGAAATCTCGACTGAAATTTCTCCCTTCTTTTCATACATTGAAAAGTATTCTTGCCCCGAAACAGGTTTGGCTCAGTGGATAAGAGTGCTGGCCTACGGACTGAAAGATCCCAGTTTCAATTCCAGTCAAGGCCATGTATCCTGGTTGTGGGCACATCTCTAGTAGGGGGCGTGCAGGAGGCGACTGATCGATGTCTCTCATGTTTCTAATTCTCTCTCTCCTCTCTGTAAAAAATCAATAAAATATATTTAAAAAAAAAAAGAATTCTTGCCTTTTTTCCAAAGTATATTCACTTTGGACCAGTTGGGAAATATCTATGCCCTCCAGCTTTTGGGTTAACTTATAATCAATGATACTTCTACTGAACATTATTGTCAGGCGCAGGATAGAAGTATCTTATGTGATCCTCTTAACAGACAGACCTGTGAGTTACTATCCCCACCGAGAGTAGGTCTCGGCCCTCCAATGCAAGGATCACAGGCCTACAGGTGCTCTCTACCTCCGCCTCTTCCCTCTCTCCTGCTGACCTCCCTGTTGGTCCCTCTACCAGTGGTTCTCAACCTTTCCAACGCTGCGACCTTTTCATACAGTTTCTCATGTGGTGGTGACCCCCAACCATAAAATTATTTTCGTTGCTACTTCATCAGTGTAATTTTGCTACTGTTATGACTCGTAATGGAAATATCTGTGTTTTCCGATAGTCTCAGGCGACCCTGCTAGTGGTTCTCAACCTGTGGGTCGCAACACAGATATTTACATTACGATTCATTAACAGTAGCAAAATCACAATGATGAAGTAGCAACGAAAATAATTTTGTGGTTGGGGGTCACCACCACATGAGGAGCTGTATGAAAGGGTCACGGCATTAAGAAGGTGGAGAACCATAGACTGTGGTGCTGCATCATGGTCCCGTCTTGGGCTCCCCCCTTTGGCTGGATCCCTCTTTCCTCAGCTTCCCTTTGGACCCTGATTTGCAGTGCTTGCTCCTCATTTCAGGGTTGGCTCAGACATCCTTTGGGGGAGACTCTCCCGAGCACGCCCACCACCTTTGTCCTACCTGCTCCCTTTGAACTCCGAAGGCAGGGATAGGGCTTTTGTCTTATTCTTGGTCTATGTCTGACATCTGGTACAAAGTACACACTCAATATTTGCTCAACGAGTGGAAACTCAAACTACCAACTCACTATTCATTGCTATCGTTAAGTCCTTAGCAAATCAATGTCCAGCAATAGGAGGGCTACATAAAAATGTAGTTTTATGAAGACTGTTGGTACCAGTCTTCAGATAGAATTGTCATAGACCATGTGTGCACATTTAGGCCTGGCACTTTGTTTTCTTAAGCTTTTTCAGCAGCTTTAAAAACAAGATAGTTTTATTTTGAAGTGTGAACTTCTTAATCCAATTCAAATGTTATGTTGATATATATCTAAAATGTAATACATCGCATATACATTATCTATATGTGTACTTAATTCTATTAAAGTATAGAAAGCAAAAATCCCTGTGATACTTCCATTGAACAAATTTTTAAACAGTTGCCATAGTTATGCACTGGGGGAAACACAGTTATTTGTTTCCTTGAAAAAAATTATTCTGGTGAAATATTTTGTTTCTATGGAACATTTCAAATATAGACTCATGTGAAACTTTTGTTTGACAGCCACCCAATTTTCCTGGTTGACTTCACTGGGGAAAGTACAATGTACAGTGACTTTTTTTATACATAAAAACTTGGAATATATATATTAGTATTTTGAAATATAGTAATCTCATTAATTGGAATATTTTTTACTTCCAGGAAAAATTATCCTAGCATTTGACAAACTATTATCTCAGACAAAAATAAAGGTTTACAAATTTATTCCACCTCCTGCCCCCCCACACTTCTTCTTTCTTAAGTTCCTTGGCACTTGAGGTACTCTCAGGTACCCCAAAATTAAACTATTTAATTGCCAACTGATACCAAGAGGAACACAGCCTAAGGCTTACTCCAATTAGCAAGTATTAAAAAAAAGGAAGTATATGCCTTAGAAATCCTGCTATGCAATTACAAGTTAGCTGTGTGTATATGAAAAAGACATTACTCCTTGAGCAGTAAATATGTGATTCAGATGTTTTGAATAATGTATTTCATGTTTCTTGCATCTTAGGTTTCTCCACCCCTTTAAGCATCTGAACAAGTTATACTTTTTTCCTGATTTATCTTTGTTGAAGATAATTGTTTGTCAAATGCTAGATAATTATGAATAGCATTCTAAACCACACCATATTATATTAGTGTTGCTCTTAGCACAGCTTTGACATTCCTCTGCCAATGGTTTTATGTCACTAATCTTCTATATATATAAAAGCCTAAGCGACCATTACAACAAAATGGTTGCTATGACGTGCACTAACCACCAGGGGGCAGACACTCAATGCAGGAGGTGCCACCAACCTGCAGGTTCCAATCACCAATGTTGATATATATCTAAAGTGTAATACATCGCATATATATTATCTCTATGTGTACTTAATTCTATTAAAATATAGAAAGCAAAAATCCCTGTTATGCTTCCATTGAACAAAATTTTAAACAATTGCCATAGTTATGCACCAACCTGCTTGTTCTCCTTCAGCCAGCAGGCCCTGATCGCTCAGTGGGGGCTGGGTCCGGGGCTGGGACTGGGAACCAAGTGTGAGTGGCAGCAGATGCAGGCAGCGAGGGAAGGGATAGGTGGGAAAGCAGGAAACCTGATGGGCCCTGATTGCTGGCCAGTAATGCACAGATTTCATGCTCCAGGCCTCTAGTCTAGGATAAAACAAAAAGCATCACTCTTTCAGTTTTGTTCATGGTTATGTGGTTCCCAGAATTCCAAGGATCAAACTGTCTTTACTAAATAAAAAACAAAACAGCCTGGCAGGCGTGGCTCAGTGGTTGAGCATTGACCTATGAACCAGGTCACGGTTTGATTCCGATACCCGGTCAGGGCACATGGCCAAGTTGTGGGCTCCATCCCCGGTGTGGGGCATGCAGGAGGCATCCAATCAAGGGTTCTCTCTCATCATTGATGTATCTCTCTATCCCTTTCTAAAATCAAAATATGTATTTAAAAAGACACAAAATGTTAAAACTTTATAATTGCATTATCCCCCCTTTTATACAAGATCATCTGGATGCTTCCAAATGTACATTTTTTTTCAGGTAAACTACTTTCGTTTTCACACATCTTTAAAAAACATACTGCTTCTTGGTTGAGTACCTTTCATGTAACTGTTTCTTGGTCATCTATGGACACATACTACACCAAGCTGAGACATAACCATGTCTTTACCTTAGGGCTTCGCTGTGCAAAGTGATTTACCCCTCACCATACAGCACCCATTGATTACTAGAGACTCCCCGACTTGGGTGTCTTCTAGTGTACTTCCCCTGCTGCCTGACATCCCCTACCCCTCACCTGGCTGCTGTATTTAACCTGGGCTGGGCTTGGAAGCTTGATTTCACCGAAGCTGTTACAGTAACAGTTATGTCAGTAAAGTTCTTCATGAGATTTGCAGGACCCTCCCAGGAGGGAAAGACAACAGCTTTTGCATACAGATTTTTGTAGCATGTCTGTGGCATACCTTGCTTCTTCATGTGTGATCCTAAATATGTTTTAGTTTTCATTTTTAGCACTTCCTACAATTTCCTAACATTCGTTGCTCCAAAGTATTTAAGTTAAAAAGTGTCCCTAAATCACATTTTAATTTTCATAAATGTCTACAGCAATGGTTACAAATTAGCATGAAATCTGAATTGGTGCTCTCTGGCAGTCTGTGCAGAGAAATGGGGACCAGATCTCAATATCGGGAATTATGAAGAGTTGCCAATATGTTTTCTAGTGAGAAGCATTTTCTTTCTAGTGTTCATTGTGATAAGAAGGTTGATAGTTCAAAGAATTTATTGCTGCTTTACAGTATACATTATTAAATGAAGAAACATGTTAAACTCACGGGAACTTTTATAGGTTACTTGCAATTGTTATTGCAGGCAACAACTTGTACATGATTTTATTTCCAAATCCACAAAAAACAAAATTTATACAAATCAGCACTGTAAAAATGTCAATTACAGCCCCAGAGGCTTTGCTGGCAGAATAATTGTCTAAATCCTAGGATATGGGAAACAGGATTTTTTTTCTGAAGTCATCTTTTTTTTTCCATTTTCTTATTTTTTTTTTACAAAAAAAATTTACAAGTGAAATGTTACTACAAAACTTTTTATAAGGAATTTTTGCAAAACATTTACATTTTACCATCAACTATTTCTGTTTTAAAATCATTATGTAGATTTAATACCCTATGCTGCACATCAATTTATGTGGGATGACAACTTAGTGACATGCATTAAAAAAAAAAACAAACACCACAAGGCATTAAAATGAAGACTTAAATACAAATATTGTTGCAATAAAACAGTTATAAAATTGAAAAATAGGACCTAAACATCATGCTTATCTAAGTTTGACAAATTAACTTTTTCTCCTAGATTACACACTTTTATTACTGCTCTCATGAGAGTGTGATAAATAATGACTTAACATCAAGTTCTAATGTAATCAGCAACACATACACAAACCTAACCAAAGAAAGTATATCGTAAGAAAAAACTATTTCTAACACTGGAGTTCTACCATGATAAATACAGTTTTGCACTGATAATTACAATAAAGAAAAGTATTATAACAGTGGCAAAGGGAATGAACAGTGAAATGTCATTAAACAAGACTCTACTGCACATCTGTGCCCTATTACTTATAACAACTCTATCCCACGGAGTCAAATAAAGGACACTGAAATTTACGATTCTTATAAGAGAAAAGTGGATTCAGAATGGTATGCAGAAAAGCCTGTCAAAATATTTCTAATTTCAGTGGTGAAATGTGCACCTGCTAACACAAATTAATATATTTTATATGCTATAAAGCTATCCAGACTCAGTTTGTTAAATTTATAATAGGCCTCATTGTTGATTAAAAAGTAACTTCCATTTCTGAAGAGTATACATAGGTATGCATTAAAACTGGTTCATGGAATAATGGTGCAGAGAGCTCATACTTGGTATTATCAACAAAAAGTGTCACTCTAAGAAAACATGATTCAAACATTAAGAAAGTTTCTTTGCATAAAAAAATTATAGCACTGATTGTGTAGCATAATGATAAAATATATATTTGATGTTTCAGCTCCTATATAATAAAATTAAAATTAACACTACCAAATGCTCCTCTGTACCAAACGAAACAAACTGATTTTGATGTTTTAAAGCCAGATACATCAGCTGTTTAAGAGTACATTAAATAAAATATACAAAACAATTTACAAAATCCAACTAAAATTTAAAGACTTTGTTACAAGTCTACAAAAGCTTTAAGAAACTTGAAATTTATAACCACAGTGTAAAATTTTTTCCTTTAATCTCAAAGCTTTTTTATACAAACTGAAAGTACAAAAGACCTTCAGTTTTATATAACGCTACAAAGGGCTGGCCTAAAGTGTACATAGTGTAAACAGTGATCATTACAGTATTTCTCCTTCATCAAAAATACAAGAAATATCACAATTTTGGAAGATAATTTGCATGAGTAGTACTTTTCCTGAAATAATAGGGAATGCACAAGAAAACATGTACCTATATTCAAACAGTCCCTAAACTGATGATGTTAATAAACCAAGAAGTTAAAAACTTTAGTTTTCAAATGGTTAATTCCAATTACATTATGATTCTGTGTAAATACATTTTTAAAATAGCAAATATCTTACTAATATTTAAGCTATTGATATAATCCAAATATTTTTCATATGAAACTTTTGGCCATCTTTCCTATAAAACCCTTGCATAAACAACAAAATACATTTTTTCTTTAGTCACTTACATAACTAAAAATGGTTCCAATTTTTAAAAAATAATTTTTGCTTCATAATATCACACCTATTACATATTTGTTAGGCTGCCTTTTTAGGGACAATTCAGTTACTGACATAACATAAAGACATTACTGTGTTATAAATTCTTAATCAGCTTTCTAACACAGTAGTATAGTATATAAAACAGGATTGGCAAATTTTTAGTAGAGAGGAAAACGGAAATTATAATGTAGTTACAAGATAATTTTCTGCTGGACTTAAAAAATTTTTGATAATTCTTTCTTTGGCTACCAAGTCAAAGCATAAAGAATTTTGCACACTGTCAACATAACTCATATTTACAGAATATGAAACTACAGATTGACTGATACTCTATGCAAATATTTCCTATATAAACATTTAAAATTAATTTTGTGGTACAACCCAGGGTTAGGAATATAATCAATCCTAACTTCAAAACCTTATATATTGTTGTCTCATTTTTTCTGAAGCAATTATGAATTTTGTTTCAATCATTTGTCACCCCCAGTATTTTCCTAAGGTTTTAATCTAAAGTTTAACGTATAGTTTAGCTCTAAGTTCCTCTTGTATCTCCAAATGGAGAAAGTAATTAAACTTCACTGATTGTCTGCATACACACTACTATAATGTAGTGGTAATAAAGATCTGAGATGTATCTCAGATTACTTTTTTGGAACTTTCCTAATTCAACTGTTGAAGAATTTCTAACATTTAGAAAAGACGGCCAAAACTATTTTCAGTTGATTTTCCAAAAATCAAACTAAGAAAATAAAAGTATTGTCCCTACCGTCAGTTAACTATTTTGTTTTCTGTGCTATAGAAAAAAAAGAAAAAAAGAAAAAAAAAGGATCCATATAAATTATTAGTGACTGGAAAGTATTTCAAAGAAAACAAATCCAATTAAGGTCCAGCCTGCAAACTACTAAGGTCTGTCTTTCTAAACATGTTAATACATGATGTTAAAAGAGGGGAAGATTCAGTTTAAACAATATGTGACACATTTCCAAATAACTACAACTTATAGTGTGGAGGAAATACTTTTCTGTTTCCAGTACATCCATTTGATTTTTGTATTTTTAAAATTCAACACTTCACATGTTGACCCCAAATCTTGGAATACTTAAGGAAGCCAAGAATGAAAACATGATTTCCTACTCTGTAATCCACTTGACCAGCCCATTTCCAGATTTTCAAAGGTGTGTAAACTTAAGTGCAGCACTAGAGGTCTCTGTTATAAATAGCTTTTCAGAATTCTTCCATGTTGGCCGAAACATTGGGAGTTGCTGGGTTTGAATCTTGAGAAATGGCTGCAACTGTGACAATTCTTGGGGAGCCAAGCACCTCTGTAACAGATGAGTCCAGTTCTCCCGAGGTAACAATGGCAAGAGCTGTCCCTCCTCCTTTCTTATTCTGATGCGTTTTGACATGTTTGGAGAGGTGATCACTCCGCATAAACCTTTTAGAACATTCTGGGCATTCAAATCTCTTTTCACCTAAACAGAAAAATAGCAAATAAACAGTAATCATTTTATTCAAATAAAGTTATAATGTTAAATAACTTCTCTTCTGATCACACTACACTTGTGTTTAACTTTTGACTAGTTGCAAAATACTTTGTTTTTATTTTAAAATACGATAAAACAAGCAGTGCAACACAATACAGGAGAAACAGCATGGGACTGGGAATAAAGACACAAAAGAAAGTCCTAGTTTTGCTAAGAACTGGAAGAAAAAGCGAAAGCAAATAAAATAATTCCTCTGGGCTTCAGTTGTCCCATCTATGAAACAAGAGGGTTTCTAACAGATGATCTTAAAAATCTCTTCCAGATACCATAATATATAATGTTCAAGGCATGTCTACCCTTCCTTAAAAACTACTGTCTGGGTTTTGGTTATAATGCCGAAAAGCATGAAAATACCTTAGAACTATCGAAAATAAAATCACTTAATAATTTAATGGTGTGTTGAGTTTCCTCAAAAGGCAAAAATGAGTTAGGCAAATATTCAATTTAAACTAACAGAGTTTTTAGGTTTCCAAAGAATCAGACTGTCAGATTCTGGTACACAAAGTGATCCTTAAATAAGCTCTCTTTAACATATAAGACAGTTGTCTTGGAACTATCCACATCTATCTTCCGGAATAAAAACTAACTTGCCCTGGCCAGTGTTCTCAGTGGTTAGAGCGTCAGGTCACGGGTTTGATTTCCAGTCAAGGGCACCTACATGAGTTGCAGGTTTAATCCCAAACTCCAGTCAGGGCACATGAGGGAGGCAACCATTCGATGTGTCTCTCTCACATCAATATTTCTCTCTCCTTCCACTCTTATCTAAAATCAATGGAAAAATATCTTCAGCTGAGGATAGAAAAACCTCTCTCCCCCACACATAAGAAACACAACTAAATGTTACCAAAAGAAAAAAAAAAAACTATTTCAATTTTGTGTAGAATAGATGAGGCACATAAAAAATTGCTTAACTGGTATACTGCACTGTTCATGATGGATCAACTACTATCTTCTGTCCTTCCTTCTAAAATTGTTATTTAAGCCCCTAGCTGGTTTGGCTCAGTGGATAGAGCATCGGCCTGCTGAATGAAGGGTCCTGGGGTTCGATTCTGGTCAAGGGCACATGCTTGGGTTGCAGGCTTGATCCCCCCGTAGGGGTAGTGCAGGGAGCAGCCAATCAATGATTCCCTTTTATCACTGATGTCTATTTTTCCCTCTCCCTTCCTCTCTCTGAAAAACAAAACAAAACAAAAACACAAAAAACAAAAAGAAAACAAAACATAAAAAACGTGTGTGTGTGAGTATGAAAGTTTCTCAGTCTGACAGTGGAACTCTGATAATAAAGTTTAGTTCAGCTGACTCCTTCCCTTGGCCCTAGTTTTGAATAACCAATAGAAAATCCATAGGTTCAAGTCTGTCCATGTCAGATATTTTCCCCTCTTCTTTATGAGTTTGCTTTTTTAAAAAATTTCATTTGCAGTATCTTATTGAACTTTTCTTTCTCTTTCAGTCTTAAAAAATTAAATATAAGAATAAATAAGTGATTTACATAAAATTCTCTAAGAGATTAAAAATGAAAGCGGTTAAGTTTAGGGTAAAGTCACTTGCACTGATGAATGCTGACACCTAAGAAAGGATGAAAAACAAGTAAATGAGGATTTAGTTTAAGATCAATTTTGAACTCATTTATCTTTCAAGTTTCTCATTTGCTTTCAAAAGAAAAATCCTGTATACAAATTTTAAAGCTGAAAATTAATCTTAAAGGTATTGTTTTACATTTTCATTTTATTGATTTGTAATTTAAGGTTCCAGAAATTAATTTTCATGGGAATCATACAACTATCAGAGCAGGATTCAAGACACCCAATTTCTAGTTTGAGCTTTCCATGCTACATGACGAGAGTGCAACTAGAGACTGCTGTTCTTTTATAGCAACAACGGCCAATCATAATCAGAAAAATCAGATGGCATGATATCATTCAGTAAGCACTAAATCAACTAGGTGATCAATCAACACAGTGGCTGTTTAATAAGTATTTGTTAGCTGTGATGCTTATGAACTCAGTCATTTTTCAACGAATATTTGTAGAACACTTGTGATGTGCCAGGCACTGATGATAAAAGAATGAACAAGTGAAAATCTCTGACTTTAAGAAGCTCCTCTGACCTTGAGCTAGTCATTTGAAACCATATGGAGCTATGGCTAAGCTTCAATTAAGACAGAATTCCCCACCTACTCCATGGCAAACTGTAAGATAGATAGGAAATGATGGTGACATGGTTTGTGTGGAGACTTTCAGAGGGTCTATTCCTAAGTGATGTGGGTGTTCAATTAATTTCAAGTAATGAAATCTGACCAGAATCTCAAAATAAGTAAATTATGTTATATAGTTAATCATTAAAGAAATTAATTTTGTTTATTATCTTTTTCCACAGAAGTGTTTTCTCTATGGTGTCAAGACAATTTCTAAATTTCCTACCCTTAGCAAATATTATCTTAAGGAGGTACAGAGTTCTTGTACTAATTACACATACTGCAATATATTTTAAGTTATTTAATAATTATTCTTAGTAGGTTAATATTTTTGGTAATTAATGTAAATACTTATTGAAACTATTGATATTAGTTTACTTAGGCAGAATGGCCCCCCCAAATATGTCCATACCCTAATTCTAGTTCAGGCCTGTGGACTGAAGGGTCCCAGGTTCGATTCCAATCAAGGGCACCTTGGTTGTGGGCACATACCCAGTAGGGAGTGTGCAGGAGGCAGCTGATCCATGTTTCTCTCTCATCAATATTTCTAACTCTCTATCCCTCTCCCTTCCTCTCTGTAAAAAAAAAAATAAAAATAATCAATTATATATATAGATATATAAATTAAAATATAAGAAGGAATGTTAGCAGCCTCCAGAGCAAACCCACCAGCCCTCCGCTGACAGCCAATTAGGAAACAGGGACCCCCATCCTACAGCAACAAAAGCTGAACTGCCTGACAGTATGAATGATTTTGGAAACAAATTCTTCCCCTGAGCCTTCTTTAAAGAACACATCCCAGCTGACACCTTGATTTTGACTTTGTGAGATGCTAGCTAAGCAGACACAGGCAGAACTTACTGGAACTTCAGACATAAAAAAACTGATACAATATGTCGTTTTAGACTATTAAATTTGCAGTATTTTGTTATGGTAACAACAGAAAACTGATAGTTATATAAAATATAAATAGTAAGTTATATAAAAAATAACTTGAAAACATTAAATTTTAGCTGACATTTAGTTCAAGATCTGTGAAATATCTTCATTACAAAAACATAAAGCATGTCAGGGACAAATTCAAAATTTTGTTTCTCTAAGACAGTGATTTGCAACTGGTATTTCATGGCACACTATTTCGTTATGGCACACTGATCTCTTTTTCCTTAGATTGTTTAAAAAAAAAAAAGACAACTGTCAACACAATAGCCATCCAGCATGAAAAAAATCCAAATTATACCTTTTTATTTTGTCAAATTGACAGAAAACATATTTTTTGGTGTGCTGCATAATTTTAGTAATTAGTTTATCTGTGCCGTGAAATAAAAAGGGTTGAAAAATGTTTCTTTAAGAAAATCTCAAAAACATAATCCAAACAATTTTGGTTTAATAAACTTACTTTGGAACACACATTTGTTTCTTTGCTTAGATTACTAAGAGAATGCCATGCTGTATTAACATGATCATTAAAATATAGTAGAGTCTTTTATTCTCTGGAAGTTGATCATTAAGAGCCAATTATAGCTGTTACAGTTCTGCCTATAACCTGGTTTTTAAAATGTTACTCTCAAACTTAAGCTAATACAATGTATAAAACATTTTATAAATTATTAATGGTATTTCTAAATTTGTCCTTTAATAACATACTTCCATATTTATATATTAAAATTAATTTCAGGGGCAAACTAGGGAACTGTATTAGTTTCCTGGGGCTTCTGTAAGAAAATACCACAAACTGGGTAGCTTAAAACAAGAGATATTTATTCTCTCACAGTTCTCTCTTTTGGAGGTAGATGTCCAAAGTTAAGGTATCAGTAGGGCAGTGTTCCCACCAGGCTCTAGAGAAGCATCCTTTGCTGGACTCATCCTAGCCTTCTGGTAATGTCTGGCAATCCTTGTCACTCATTGACTTGAAGCTGCATCTCTCTTCACACAGCCTTTCCCTGCATCTTTGTGTCTTCTCCTCTTTTTATATGGTCATCAGTCATTGGCTTGAAGGCCCATTAAGTCCTAAAATCTAGGTATAAAATCATTTCATCTTTCCAAATAAAGCCACATTCAGATACCAGGGTTAGGACTTTTACAGAAATCATTTTTTTATTTGTTCTAAGAAACCATTATTCAAACTAAGAGACTTGAAGTCCCCGATTCCTCTAACTCTCCCCTCCAAAATCCTCAACCCACCAGTCCCTACGGAATACTCTTACTTACCCAGCCTAGAATATCTAAACTAATCTTCTCATGAGTACACTCTACTCTATTATTACCTGTGGGTAAAAGAAAATTAAAAGGGGAAGGGATGATCATTTGAGTGAAGTAATGTGGCTTAAGTTTTCTTAAAGTAAATGACTAAGAATAAGATGAGGCTGAGTGAAAGTTACAAAGGAAAGAAGACTTAAGAAGTTTTAGGTAATTACTAAAGCTGACAAAAAAGAGTAAGATTAATAGACTGTTCTGAGAGACTGGTTGAAATATAAATCCATGAATTTATAGGAATATTAATTTGCATAATGAGTAATTTTTTATTTCCTCCTTTAGCAATGATCTAGCCAAATATAGAAGCCCTTTTGTCATTTCATTATAAATGTCGTTTTTAAAAAGCTATCTTATCTATAGATAGTTAAAAGCTAATAGTTTTAACTATTAACTATCATCTATCAGTAGATGACCAAATCAAGATCCAGACTTCGCTGAAACCGGTTTGGCTCAGTGGATAGAGCGTCAGCCTGCGGACTGAAAGGTCCCGGGTTCGTTCAATTCTGGTCAAGGGCATGTATCCTGGTTGCGGGCACATCTCCAGTACAGGGTGTGCAGGAGGCGGCTGATCCATGTCTCTCTCTTATCGATGTTTCTAACTCTCTATCCCTCTCCCTTCCTCTCTGTAAAAAATCAAAAAAAAAAAAAGATCCAGACTTCTCAACTCAATTGTGAACCTGACATCTCCTAAATGTGCCATAGGCAGCATCATTCAATATGACATAAACAGAACTTACCAACTCTTTCTAATCCACAAAACTCTTCAGAAATAAAGAGGGAAAACAAAATCCAAAGGCATGAAAGAGGTAATGCCAATTAAGATGGTGACCTCCAAAAATTCACTCCTCTATGAAAAGAATCAGGAAACTAAACCAAACTAGCAAAACCAACACTTTCTGACCCTGGAAATTAAATACGGTTTGCAGTAACTCAGGGAGTGTTTTTTAAAGATAAAGGGCTGACTCTTGCTTGACTAGAACAGAAAGCTTTGTGGTGTTTTCATTTGCTTAACTCTAATTTCTACTCCCAGCAGCCCGGTAGCCACCAGAGGGAAGAGAACAGAACGTAGCTCCTTCAAATTCTCATTCCCAAAGAATGATCATTATTTGATCGGTCTGGTGGCTCTTTGGAAGACCCCCTGTAAAACTCTTGCATTTAACTTACTTGGAGGTAGCCCAATGTGAAAAGTCTTATTCAGAGTAGAGATAGGCATATGTTTGTTTATACGAGTTACAGGCAAATGTTTTAACTTCATGATGACAGAGGCAATGAATAATATTTAGGAAACGCAGTAAATAAACTAAACAAGCTTAAGCGCAAAAGCTGGGAGATAAGGTATTCATAGGAGTATTGAAAAGTTCTGACAAGTACTGGAATCTAGAAGGCTACTACATTCATGCTTAGGACAGTATAGGCCCCAAAAGGCTAAACTCTCACCTATGCCTAACCTTCGAGGCTCTGCATAAGCCTTTCTAATGCTTTGACCCTTTAATAGAGTTCTTCATGTTGTGATGACCCCCAACCATAAAATTATTTTTGTTGCTACATCATAACTGTGATTTTGCTACTATTTTTAAAAATATATATTTTATTGACTTTTTACAGAGAGGAAGGGAGAGGGATAGAGAGTTAGAAACATTGATGAGAAACAGACATCAATCAGCCGCCTCCTGCACGCTCCCTACAGGGGATGTGCCCGAAACCAGAATACATGCCCTTGACTGGAATCGAACCTGGGACCCTTCAGTCCGCAGGCTGACGCTCTCTCCACTGAGCCAAACCGGTTTCAGCTGATTTTGCTACTATTAATGACCAATGGCCATTAGCAGAAAGTGAACGCTAAGGAAGAGTTGTCAACTGTCTGGTTGAGTGAGGAATGGTGCCCCAACATTCACATAGAGCCCCACAGCAACGAAAATATTTATTGGTCTCAGGTATTTAAAGAAAGAGTATTTGAAGAAATGATGGTTAAAAACTTCTGAAATTTGATGAAAAACACTAACCTACACATCCAAGAAGTTCAATCAACTCCAAGTAGATTAAATGCAGAGATTCACAGCGAGACACATAAAAATAAAAATGTTTAAAGTAAAACATAGAGAATCTAGAGAGACTCTCTAGAGAAGTGATATCACCTCAAGGGATTATGGATAAGAATAACTGCTGATTTTTCATCATAGATCATGGAAGCCAGAAACTGGTGGGATAATGTGTTCAAAGAGATTGAAGAAAAAAACCTGTCAACTAAGAATTCCATATATAGCAAAAACAATCTTTCAGAAATAAGAAATTAAAATATTCCCAGTTTAATAAAAACAAAAACATTTCCCATAGCAGACTGCATCTATAAGAAATACCAAAAAGAATCCTTTAGGCTAAAACAAAAAGGTGATGGTAACTTAAATCCATATGAAGAAATAAAGAACACCAAGTAAGATAGCCTATAGTTAAACATGCAAGTCAGTATAAATGAATTTCTGATTTATAACTCATTTTGTCTCCTATCTGGTTTAAAACACAACTGTACAAAGCAATCATTATAAACCTGTGTTGATGGTTACACAATGCACAAAGAGGTAACTGGTGAAAGTAACAGCAGATGGAAAGGCAGAGCTATATAAGAAAAAAATTTGTGTATACTATTGAAACAAAATTGGTATTAATCCAAACTAGATTGTTATCAAGTGTAAATTATAATCCCCAAGGCAGGCAAGCACTAAGAAAATAACTAAAGATGGAGCTATTATTCTGGATAATTGTGTCAATTTCCTGAATGGTAAGAAAACAAAAACTAATAAAAAATCACCAATAATCTTAATTCAACTCTTTTTTCATCTACTTAGGTACTGAAAAAAACAAACAAAAAAAGCCACAAAAAAATTGGAATTCATCTTGCTAAAATAAAATGAAATAAAATCCAGATCATATAATTATGCTGATGAAGTTGATGAAAGATAGAATAAAATATAAGTAAAAAAACTTTTAAACATCTTCCACATAACTGTTGAAGTGAATTCTATTTAATGTCCATTATTTCCAATATGATAGCTAATTATCATTAAAATTTTCATGTGCCCTAGCCAGTTTGGCTCGATGGATATAGTGTCAGCCTGCGGGCTGAAGGGTCCCAGGTTCGATTCCGGTCAAGAGCACATGCTCAGGTTGCGGGATGTGGCTAGATCCCCAGTGAGGGGCGTGCAAGAGGCAGCTAATCAATGATACTCTCTCATCATTGAGGTTTCAATCTCTCTCTCTCCTTCTTCCTTCCTCTCTGAAATCAATAAAATAAATAATAAATAAAATTTTCATGTAAGCACTGAAAAAATAAGTAGAAAATACAAGTCCAAAAAGAAACCAACTAACCTGTATGAGTTCTTCTATGTCTCTGAAGCTCATCACTCCTTGTGAATCTTTTACCACAAAACATCCAGTTGCACACAAAGGGCCTTTCTCCAGTATGCCAGCGAAGATGTGCTCGTAAGTGAGATGTTTTGCCATAAACTTTTCCACATCCTTCAATATGACAGATGTGCTGTTTCTTTTTTCCTGGTTCATTGCTGCCTCTTAACAAAAACAAAAACCAAACATAATCAGACTTCCAAACACCAAACTTATAATTATGTTAAAGTAAAAGGGAATCAAAGTAATTAAATGATGCTTTTCTCCTCTAGCCTGTTTGGCTCAGCAGACAAAGCTTGTGGACTGAAGGGTCTGATCAAGGGTATGTAACTCAGTTGCAGGCTCAATCCCCAGGGAACTCCTTCTTCCACCCAATCCCCACTCCTGAGATTGCCTTGGATAGGACAAGATGAAAACAATGGGGTTTAGGCCGCCTTTGACCCAACTCACCTGTAGATCATAAATCAGAGGTCCCAAGCCATGAGTGGCAAGCTAAGAAAACCTGGTGTTACTGATGCCCCCCTGCCAACAAGCACTCAACTCCTAGAGCAAGGATGTCACTGAGAGAAAGGTGCCTCTCACTATCTCAACCCCCACTATGACAAAGATTTTGGCCAGAGGAAAAGCATACCACAAAAAGAGGGCTCCAAATACCCCTATCCCTGACCCATATTGACTTCATTTGCAGCAGAATGTGGAGAAGTTTGAGTCTCGAGGAGTTCTTAAAAGCAATGGAGATTATTGCAAAAAGCAACTGGGAACAGCCTAATAGATTCACTGGAGAACTAGGATAAACCATAGGCTGGCTTAGGTTGTTACACAGAAGCCAGGAAAAAGACAGCTGGGAGGAGTCCACCAGAGTCAGAATAAATCTCAAACACTGATCTAGAGAGTGACCTAGCACTTAAAGGAATTTGATTGGATCATCAGACAGTGGAGAAATATATGCTCCAGGGCATTGTTGAATACAACTGAGCAATCAACTGGCAATTAGTTGAATAGCTGGGTGTGGTCAGGGAAAAGAGACAATCAGAAGATCCCTGCCAAAACTACTGTCATCCCAGAGTCACCATTAGAATACAGTACTCAAGTCTGCATCCACTGAGGAGGGTTCAACCACTGAGGTCTGAAAGGTTAGCGAGCACTGCTCTAAAAGAATCTAGCCAGTCCCTAAATAAATAAGCAAACAATAACAAGTTGGGGGAGGTGGAGGGCAGGGACAGTAAGAGCTGCTACAATATATTACCTAAACTATCTAGTTTCCAACAAAAAAATTATGAGATATGCCAAAAATAAAAAACACAAAATAAGAAAGTATGACCCACATAACAGAAACAAATAAGAGAAACTTCCTGTGAAGAACAATCAGATTTAATGAAACTTCAAAGTAGCAATTATAAATATGTTGAAAGAACTAAAGGACACCATGATTAAAGAAGCATAATGACAATGTTACATCAAATAGAGAACACCAATAAACAGAAATGATTCAAGAAAAACCAATTAGAAATCCTAGAGAAGAGAATTACAACTGAAATGAAAAATTCGAGAGAGGTACTTAAGAGAAGCAAGAAAATTGAGAAGTAGAACATAGATCAATAGAAATTATGCAATCCAAAAATAGACAAGAAAAAGAACAAAGAAAAGTTAACAGTGTCACAGAAATGTGGGACACCAACATCCAGTAGGGGTGAGCAGAACAGGAAGTGGACGGAGGTAGACAGGGAGGACAGAAGTGGGCAGGGGTGGGGAGAGGAGAGAGTAGAGTAGAAAAAATAGAATTATAAGAAATAATAGCTGAAAAGTTATTGAAAAAAATTAATCTACATATGCAGGAAGATCAACAAACTCCCAAGTACGATAAATGCAGAGATCCACAAAAAGATACTTTATACTGAAACTCAACCATAAGGACAAAAATCTTGAAAGCAGCAACAGAAAAATGATTCATCATTTACAACAGGACCCAACTAAGATTAAAGGAAACAAGTTTAGCTAGTAGCATTAGGAAAACATATTCAGAGTGGTCAAAGAAAAATCAAACAAGAATCATATCCAGCAAAGCTATCTTTCAAAAATAAAGGTGAAATAAAGATATTCCCAGATAAACAAAAACTGACAGAATGTGCAAGCTAGCAGACCTGCAAAAAATACTAAAGAAAGTTGTTCAATGCCAAAACCGGTTTGGCTCAGTGGATAGAGCATTGGCCTGCGGGTTTAAAGGTCCCAGGTTTGATTCCGGTTAAGGGTATGTACCTTGGTTTCAGGCACATCCCCAGTAGGGGGCGTGCAGGAGGCAGCTGATCGATCTCTCTCATAGATGTTTCTAACTCTCTATCTCTCTCCCTTCCTCTCTGTAAAAAAATCAATAAAATATATTGGAAAAAAAAAAAAGGTGTTCAGGTTGAAAGCAAATGAACCCAAAAAGTAATTCTATTGCACACAAAGAGCACCTGCAATGGTACTTATGTAATTATAGAGGACAATATAAAGTGTGTCACCTGTAGATAGCACGCATATAGTTTAATCAACTCCAAGTATTTCTTCTTACCTAATTTAAAAAGCAATTTTATAAATAATATGTATAAAATGTATTACCAAACCTTCATTACAGAAATGCAATATCTGTAATATATTTGCAAAAAAGAAAAAGGAAGAAAGAAAAAAGACAAAAAAGCACAAAGAAGGCAGGTGAGAGCAAAGCTGTACTGGGCTAAGGAAATGACCCAAGATGGAAACTCAAGTCCACAGAAACAAATACAGTGAATTAGAAGTGATACAGTTAACATAGCAAAAGCTATACATACTTGCTTGCCTTCTCTCCACTTCTTTAAATGAAGTTATATAAAGTAATAATTATAACAATGTATTGTTCAGTTTGTAGCACTTAATGTGCAAAAATAATATCACAAAAAGAAAAAAAAATGGACTTATATAGGGCTAACTTTTACGTAACTCACTGGAATTAAGTTACTATAAATGTTAAACTGATTATATCTAAGGTAAAGCCTAGAACAGCCATTAAAAAAGTAACTCAAAATAACATAATGAAAAAAAAATCAATAATAAAATTAAAGTACAAAATTACAAGTTAAATGCAATATTATATTCACTTAATGCAAAAGAAGTAAAGGAGGAATAGAGGAACAAAACAAGGCAAGATATATGGAAAACAAAAAGTAAAATGATAATCAGTTCAACTATGTCAGTAGCATCAAATGTGAATGTGTTATACAATCCAATCAAAAGGCAGATTTTTGTCAGATTGGATTAAAAAAGGAAACAACTATATGCTTGCTGTCTATAGGTGACACACTTTACATTCAAAGATACAGAGATGGAAAGTAGAATGATGGAAACAGATATGCCAACAACAACCCAAGAAAGCTGGAGTGACAATACTAACGTCAGACAACATAAACTTTAAAATAAAAGAGGAAGATGTGTTAAAGATAAATGGGTTAACCTATCAAGAAAATACAACAATTTTAAACACACATGCACTTAAACCAGAGAGTAACAAGAGTGTACCAAAGAGATGAAGTAAAAACTAACAGAAATTGAGAAAGAAACAATTTGACAATGGTTGGAGATTTCAAGCTCTATTTTCAATGATATGTTCATAAAATGAAACAATTACATGCTAATTGCTTAAATAACAGATGAGGTGGACAAATTCCTAGAAAGTCACACAATACCAAAACTGTCTCAAACATAATCAATGAGAAAACACACACCTAACAAATAAAAAGACTAAATTATAAGTTAAAAAAAAAATTACCTATAAAGAAAGCCCAGGACTAGACAGTTTCACTAGTGATTTTCACAAAATACTTAGAGAATTATCACCAATTCTTCAATAAAGTCCTTCAAAAATAAAACTGTAGATGACGGAACACTTAGCAACTCATTCTATGAAAGCAAAATTTTCACTATAAGAAAACTACAGACCTACAGACCAATAACTCTCATGAACACAGATGCAAAAATCTTCAACAAAACACTAGCAAACCAAATCCAGTAATATATAAATTATAAAACATGAGCAAGTTGGATTTAATCCTATGAAAGTAAAAGTACTTCAACATTCAACAATTACTGTAATATATCAAAACGATAAAATAAAAGACAAAAACTACATGATCAGCTCAATAGATACAGAAAAGCAATGGACAAAATCCAACCCCCTTTCAAGATAAAACGAAACAAAACACCACTCAATATAGTAGGAATAGACCATGCTTTTTTTTAAAAAAAATATATTTTATTGATTTTTTAAAGAGAGGAAGGAGAGAGATAGAAAGTCAGAAACATCGATGAGAGAGAGACATTGATCAGCCGCCTCCTGCACGCCCCACAGTGGAGATGTGTCCGCAAGCAAGGTACATGCCCCCAACCGGAATCGAACCTGGGACCTTTCAGTCCACAAGCCGACGCTGAGCCAAACCGGTCTCGGCTGAGCATGCTTTCTTAACTTAAAGACACATATGAAAAATTCAGAGCTAATATTACATTTAGTGGCAAAAGATTGATGCTTTCCCCCTCAGATCAGGAACAAAACAATGATGTCCACTTTCTCCATTTCTATTCAATACTGTACTATAGGTTCTAGACAGGACAATTAGGCAAGAAAAAGAAACAAAAGTCATCAAGAATGGAAAGGACAAAATCAAACTATTTCCATTGCAGATGACATGATCTTACATATAAAAAACTGAGGAATCCACTAAAAATATTACTAAAACTAATGAAAGAGTTTAGCCAGGTTGCAGGACTCAAAATCAATATACAAAACCATTACGTTTCTATACATTTGCAACGAACAACAACAAAAAAGTTACATTTACGCAAGCATCAAAAAGAATAAAATATTTAGGAATAAATTTAACAAGAAAAGTTGCCGAAACCGATTTGGCTCAGTGGATAGAGCGTCAGCCTGGGGACTGAAAGGTCCCAGATTCGATTCTGGTCAAGGGCATGTACATTGGTTGCGGGCACATCTTCAATAGGGGGTGTGCTGGAGGTGGCTGATCGATGTCTCTCTCTCATTGATGTTTCTGGCTTTCTATCCCTTTCCCTTCCTCTCTGTGAAAAATCAATAAAATATATATATATTTTTTAAAAAGAAAAGTACAAAACTTATACTCTAAAAACTATAAACCAATTTTGAAAGAAATTAGAGAAGATCTAAATAGAAAACCACATACCATTTGGATCAGAAGACTTAATACTATTAAGTTGGCAATATTCCCCAAAGTGATCTAAAGATTCAATGCCACCCCATTAGAATCTCATCTGCCTTCTTTATGTAAACTGACAAGCTGATTTTAAAAATTCACATATTCCAAGCGTCTCTACACAGCCAAAACAATATTGAAAACAAGTAACAGTCAGAAAACTCAAACTATTACTACAAAGACAAAATAATCAACACAGGGTGGTGTTAATATAGAGACAGACATATAGATCAATGAACAAAACCGAGAGTCCAGAAATAAACCTGTGTGTCTAAAGTCAACTACTTTTTGACAAGAATGCTATGACCATTCAGTACAGAGGAAAGCATAGTCTTTTCAACAAATGGTGCTGAGTGAACCCTTACCTCACACCATATAAAAAATTTAACCTCAAAATGACCAAAGATCTAAATGCAAGAGCAAAAGCTATAACACTCTCACAAAAAAACTAGAAATTTTTATGACTTCAGATTTGGTAATGAATTCTTGGATACAATACCAAAAGCAGAAGCAACCAAAGAAAAGACTGAACTTCATTAAAATAAAAACTTTTGTGCTTCAAAGGACAATATCAAGGAAGTGAAAGGACAACTCACAGACTGGGAGAAAATATTTACAAATCATGTATTTGATAAGGGATTTGTATCTAGAATATATAAAGAACCACTACAACTCAAAAATAAAAAGAAATAAAACGAACAAAAGATAATAGATATTTTTCCAAATATACACAAATTGCCACCAAGCACATGAAAACATACTCTATGTCATTAGTGATCAGGGAAATACAAATCAAAACCATAATGAAATACCATGCCACACCCACTAGGTTGGCTATAATAAAAAAATCAGATTATAATAAGTGTTGGCAATAATGTAGAGAAATCAAAACCCTCATACAGTGCTGGTGGGAACATAAAATGATTTGGCCACGTTGAAAAACATTCTGACAGTTCTTCAAATGGTTAGACTAGAGTCACCATATGAACCAGTAATTCCATTCCTAGGCATATATTTAAGAGAAATGAAAACATATGTCTACACAAACAGTTGTATAAGAATGTTTACAGCAAAAAAAAAAAAAAGGGAAAGAATGTTTATAGCAATAGAATAACGAACAGGTGGAAAATGCCAAATGTCCATCAACTGATGAATGGATGAGTAAAATATTGTATAGTACATACAATGAAATATTATTTGTTCATTAAAAAGATTAAAGTGCTAATGCATGCTATAATACAAAAAAACTTTGAAAACATTAGGCTAAGTGAATAAAACCAGTCACAAAGACCATATATTTTGTAATTCATTATACGAATGTTCAGAATAGGCAAATCTATAAAGCTGTAGTGGTTGCCTAGAGCTGGGAAGGGTGGGAATGAGGGGGTAATGGCTAAAGAAAACAGGGTTTCTTTTGGGGTGACAAAATGTTCTAAAATTAATTGTGGTGATGGATGTGAGAATATTAAAAACTATTGAAATGTATACTTTAAATGACTGAATTATATGATATGTAAGTTTTATGTTAATAAAGCTATTTAAAGTTTTTACATGATAAATGAAAAAATTAAACAATTGCAAAAAAGTGTAAGGTACAAGGTGCAGAACTATTCATAGAACAGCTCAATTTAATCCCCTTCATAACAACACTGTATCTCAACTCTGGACTACAAAGCTAGTGCTGTTCTAATGATCAAAGTACCCAAGCAATGGCTCGGCTTTAGCTGTCTGATGCCTGCCAGAGAGGCAGAGCTGGCAATAGAGCATTTACCTTCCTTCTCCTTCCCTACAATTTGGACAGGAACAGGCAACTCTTCGAAGCCTCTTGCCAGGCTGTACCTCTTGATCAGAAGCTTGCTGGCCTTGCTGCAAATGCACTTGTGTGAGTTGGTCAGGACTAACAGCACCTATCGTTGCATTAGCAATTCCTCCAACCGCTACAGTTACAGGAGCTATTGTAGCTTGTTGGACTTTTACGCCATCTTGTCCTTGCTGCTGACCTAAAAATGGGGAGGAAAAAAGAGTATTATGTTTTCTACTTGAGAAAGGAAAACAATAATTTCAATGTAAACATTATAAAACGAACATATTTTTTTCTAACAGGTATGTAAAGTCCAAACAGCAAAGGGGTTAACGGTTTATACTATGCCAATGCTCCTAAAATAGAATATTTTTACTTAGGCTGCCTCTGTAGCCTGTTGGTGGGACTATATGCATAAATCATCTAACCCTCTTGTGGCTTAATTTCTCCACCTGTAAAACGAAGATAATAATACTTGCCACCTACCTACCTCACTGAAGTGCTGTGAGGATTCATGAGACATTATTTGAAAAGCACTTTGAGATCCTCAGATGAAAGATGCTATATAAATACAAAGCATTATTATTACCATTTCCACAGTAAGCAACATATCTCATTCATGCCAAGAAAATGAATGAAAAGTAACTAAAAAGATCAAGTTTTATAGACATTTTCTCATTCCTAAATACTTCAAATTAAACAAATACCTCTTTATTGAAGTATTTTTAAATTATGCACATTGAGCTAAATCGTTTTTGTTTTTTTTAATGCAAAACACCCATGTTTATTACATACTGTTACTATAATCATAATAGACTTTTAGGATATTGACTTTGTTCACTCATTTTCTATAGCTTAGACTTCATCTCTCAGGTTAGCACATATACCAACTCCGCTTCTTCACTTAGGGAAAAAACTTAAATAATACATACTTTGGAAAAAATAGCTATTGACATGGCTTAAATTGATCCTTGTGTGTACGTGAGTATGCTTTATAATTTTCCTTTCTTTCAACACAGTCTACTTTCTCTCCATCAGGTGTGGGAATATAAATGGAAGTATATAAATGGAAAACACCTATTTATAAAAGAATGCTTCCACCTCAGAGAGTTGATGAGGATTAAAAAGTTAATTTTTACAACTCCCTTATCACAGTGACCAGCACAGAATTGTTCATTACACGTTAACTACTATTACTACTGAATAAAATATGGTAGCAGAAATAAACATGTGAGTACTGAGTATAAAATAAAAGGGATTATTTTAAAGTGGCATATGTAGTACTTTAACCATATTCTGGATTGGGACTATTGGTTATCTGGGTGTGCATGAAGTGGGGGTGAGACAAAGACATTGAGATAATCCTATATCACACACAAAAGTAAAATGCAAAGATATTTATATTAAAAATAAAATACGCCAAACCCAAAAATCCTAAATGTAAACAAACTAAAACAAAACAACAAAAAGTATTAGAATACAGAAGAACCACAGGGTCTTTTAAACAAAATCCCAAAACAAAAACCAAAAGGAAATACTGATAAACTTGACCATTATCAGAATTTTACATTTCTTAAAAGCATGCAATTCCACCTATCAATCTTTAGATCGTAATCTGTGGAGTAATCTTTATTCTTGATTCCTATCTGTCTCTCATACTCTATTACCTACCCTGCTGACAGCTCCTTCAAAATAGATCTAGGATCCAAGCATTTCTCCACCACTTCCAAGCCACCGTTTTCTTACTGATTACTACAACAGTTTCCTAACTGGTCTCCTTGCCACCACTGTCCTCCTTCCTCTATAAGTTTATTCTTTTAAAAACATTTTTCTACTTATTGATTTGAGGGAGAGGAATGGAGGAAGGAGGGAGACCAAGGAAAGAGAGGGGGCGAGGGTTGGGGGGAGGAGAAACTTGATCTGCTATTCTACTCATTCATGCATTCATTGGTTGAAGTGCCCTGATTGGGGATCAAACTCACAACCTTGGTATATTGGGATGACACTTTAACCAACTGAGTTATCTGGCCAGGACTGTTAAGTTCATTCTTAACAGAGTTCCCAGAAGATTTGTTCTAAAATGTAAGACACATCATGTCAGCTCTCTGCTTAAAACCCAACAAGGTCAAAATGTGTTTTTTTTTGTGTGTGTGTGTTTGTTTGTTTTTACATATAGCCTAGGAAATAAGTTCATCTGCTAGAACTGATCAGGAAAAACAAAAACTGTTGATTTCTGTAATAAAAACCTGCCATCAAGGGCTAGACAGACTTCTTGCTTGTTAATCACAATTCTTAACCAAGACTATTTAGGTTTATTTCTTCTACAGATTAAATTCAGTCTGTTTAAACAAATGTCTAAGGTCTCTGAAGCTATATACAGGAAAGAATATATGACTCTACATTGCCAATTAATATAGTAGCAGTAGACTTTGGTTTGCTTTATAATCTGACTTAAAACAAACAAGGAAGCTGTATATTCCTAAAAATCCTATATAATAAAAGGCTAATATGCAAATCCACCAGCAGAATGACTGGTCACTATGATCTGCACTGATCACCGGGGGGCAGGTGTTCAGTGCAGGAGCTGCCTCCTCGTGGTCAGCGTGCTCCCACACTCAGCCAAAAGATGGGCTCACGGCTGGCAAGGGCAGTGGTAGTGGCGGGACCCTCTCCCGCCTTTGAGGCAGGCAGATATCCAGAGGGCTCCTGGACTGTGAGAGGATGAAGGCTGGGTTGATATCTTTTTACTAGATATCTCTTTATCTAGTAAAAAGATAACCAGGTATATCTATGGCTAGGGAGAAGGGGAGAAAAAAATGGGAAGAGATGGTTAATTTGTCAAAATAAGGCTATGAAAATGTCCTAAAATTAGAGCATAGTGATAGCTGTATAACTCTGTCAATATACTAAAAGTTATTGTAAACTCTAAATGGCTGTATTGTATGACATATGAATCATACTTCAATAAAGCTTTTTTTTAAAAGGTAGCTATAAAAATTTCTACTTTTGTTGGTTCTAAATCTTAACTAGTGGTTCTTAATAAGGTAATTTTGTCTTCCAGGGAATAGATGGCAATGTCTGAAAATATTTTTGATCATCAGAACATGGGGACTACTACTGTTATTTAGTATGCAGAGAGTAGGGATGCTGCTATACATCTTACAATGCACATGACAGGCCCTCAAAATAAAGACTTATCTGGCCTAAAATGTCAACATTAAAAAGCCCTGCCTAAGCTGATGGCTCTCATTTATTCATATAATTATAAATAACCTTAGTTAGTTTTGAAGTATATGAAAACTTATATGGTACATTTATAAAAACTATAAACTACACAACTGTGAATTAACATCTTTACAAACATAGTAAAATATTTCTTTACCATATTCAAGAGGTGTAACTGTGTTTTTCTATAAAACCATAAACTGAAAATTTTAAGAAATAACTGAATGCTCTCGGTACTTTTTTAAAAATATATTGTTATTAATTTCAGAGATGAAAAGAAAGATATAAACACCAATGGTGAGAATCATTGATCAGCTGCTTCCTGCACGCCCCCCACCGGGGATTAAGCCTGCAGCCCCCGCATGTGCACTGCACTGATTGGGAATTGATCCATAACCTCCTGGTTCATAGGTCGACGCTCAACCACTGAGCGACACCGGCTGGGCTCATTGCACTTCTTAAATGAAGGTGACCATACTAGCCAATGACTTCCAGAACTATTTACATAGCATGGGTCATGTTAATTTGTAAACCAATATTGAGTTACTGAGTAGGTACAACAGACAGTTTAGCAGTCTACCTATTAAACAGTGGTCAGGCAGATCTGTCTTTGCATTCTAATTTTCTCTGCAGTTTCTTTGAGGACCTGAAAGTGATGGGAATTAGTTGTGTATAACACAAAAAAATATCTGGAATACGACAAATATTCAAGAGGAACATTAACTCCAATACAAAGAAATTGCATAATTTATTAAGTATAAATACTTAATAAGAACCATTTAGATTTCTACAAGTCTTAGATCTCTAGATGAGGATCTAGTGTACAAGTGAAATGTATTCATTCAACAAACATTTCCTGAGTACCTACTATGTAAGTTTGCTCAAAATCCACTTCATTGACATGGTTTGAAATGGCTGCACTTTGATTTGGAGATTTTTCTATCCATCTATCTACGTATAATGCTTTTTTAAAAAGTAGTACAGTCATCACAAGGATTAATTTTCCGAAAGTGTTACACCAAAATGTGAGGACATTACTAAAAAACATCAGCATGTAAAACTGTTTCTGACAAGAAAGAACATTAAATAGATTAAAGTATTCATTGCAAAAATAATGTTTCCCTAAAGAATTTTATATGTAGGCTGAAACGGGTTTGGCTCAGTGGATAGAGCATCGGCCTGCAGACTGAAAGGTCCCAGGTTCGATTCCGGTCAGGGGCATGTACCTTGGTTGCGGGCATATCCCCAATAGGGGATGTGCAGGAGGCAGCTGATGGATCTCTCATCGATGTTCCTAATTCTCTATCCCTCTCCCTTCCTCTCTGTAAAAATTCAATAAAATATATTAAAAAAAAAAAGAATTTTATATGTAGAATTGCAAACACAGTTTAATTTTAAGATGTTCTTCTTGAGAAAATCTAATGATATTTTTAATGTTCAATATAGAATATATGAAAAGTGAGTAGTAAGAATAATCATTATTTATCTAGAACTATCATTTTTAAGACACTACTAGAAGGCAACAATATTCTAGCTATTAGAATAAACTCTACTGTAGTGGATACAGCTTCCAGCCCAAGAAACCTCACAATGACCACCATCAGGCACCGTGTTAGGCCCTTTCAGACTTCACACATACCCTGCTGACCTACTTCCTATACTTTGATCCCATGTTCACAATTCATTTTGATTATTTGGCTTGTCAAATACTTTGATACCAGGAATAGAAGACTAAGAGCACTCCAGTAATCGCAAAGATTTATGTCATAGCTTATATTAAAAATAAAAAAACAACCAAAAAAGTATTCAGCCTCTTGTGAATCATGATTTTATAAATCAATTTGTCTACAATTTCAACTTGAAAACCAGTTGCTAAATTTTCAAAGTTAGAAACTAGATCAGAGATCTATTTTGATCCTGACAAGGAAAACTTTGGAGAAGCCTACTTTAACACAAGAAAACTACCTAACCATGTTAAATACAAATATACATACACACTTCAATAATGCAATAAAAATTTTTAATTTAAAAACAGGCTGACAACTTTCAAAATTTATTTAAATAAATAGTTTGCAAAATTATGCAAAAACATACAAGATATGCATTGAGTCATTACAATTAAATGTGCCTGGATAAGAACTCTGAAAACACAGTGGTAGAAACTCCCAAATTAATGTCCCAGATATTGATTGGCAATACCCTAGTGTCATGGGAAAGTTAACAGACCTCCATAAATGCTTAGTTTAAAAAACATGTATGACACTGGCTCTTAGAAATATTGAAGTGTGTCTTAAGTCATCATTTTCGAGCCCATGTTCCACAAACAATCATGTTAATCATAGAAATTTTTAATGATAGAAATATCTGATGTTAGTTTGTAATAAAAGTTCATATTTTCCTCCAAAATTATTGGGTTATTAGAATATTACTTGGCAATTCTCAGAATTACAAATTAATGGGCACACAAATAAAAGGACTCAATTTGTATATATTTTGCCTCCTAATTTAGGAGTTGACACACAAACAATCCAATGTATAAAGCAGCCACAGTTTATGTATTCAGTACAATTTACTACAATTAGTATTTATTGAGTGCCTCCCATAGGTTAGGAAAACACAGATAAGTAAAGCAGAAATTGGGGAGAAATGCTTAGTCAAAACGAAGATGTACACTTCTCTCTGACTTCTAGTCATTTCTATTTATTCTGGCCTTTATCCAGATTAAGGGTCACTCTTCTCAATTCTTTGTTGATATAGGGAAAAGTTTGTGTTGTAGAAACCCTCCCCAGTAGGCAAACAGACCCCAGATGAATCGGAATACTTCCTTGTAACAGAATTGCAATAAAACAATCAAACAAACAAACAAAAAAACACCTTTTAATTTTCCCACATTCCATTCATTCTTTAATGAAGCATACTCATTTAAAAGGGTGGTTAAGAAAAAAATCAAAGGAAAACCTGACTACTTCTATGTGGACCTTTAATAATTAGTTTTTTAAAATCTAAAGTTCACTTCAGTTATTTAGAGGTAAATGGAGTCACCATAGGCAGGGCTCAACTGATATGGCCCTCTATCACACACTTTATCCTACCTTTAGGCTCTCTGCTTCTTGAAAATAAAATGTATTTAAGTTTTAATAACTTGAAATGTCTACAACTTGAAATCTATGAAGGTTTTGAGGAAGGGAAAAGTGCATAATCCAATCTGAGTTTTAGAAAAACTCTGGAATGTCAAGTATGTGACAGAAAAGCTAGAGGCAGAGAAGCCTGTTAAGCTATTTAACCTTATAGATGATGAGGCGCAGAAAAAGAATACTGACCATAGAAAGAAAAAACTGGATATAAGAATAATAATTATAATAAGTAGCTGCTGGCACTTAGTGAAAACTTTGTGTTACATGCACTGTTCAAAGCACTTTATATGTAGTATGCTATTAAAGTAACACGATTATTTCTGCTGTATAGATGAGAACACTAATATCTAGAGAAATGCTTAATCAAGATTTAAGTGACAAAACCAAGAATTGAATTGAGGTCTAATTCCAAGGTTCAAGTATAAAACTATAAACGTTAAAATCCCAATTATAAAGATATAATCAGATAAGAATGCTGGTCTGGGTCACAAGGAGGACGGTGAGACACTGGCTGAGACAAAGGAACACAGGAGGCGAAGCAGCTTGGAAACAAACATCAGTTCAAACATCACGGTGTTTCCTATCAGCCCCCGTCAACAGAACGGCTCCACATCCAAGAGGTAAGCTTGGCATTGCCTCTTCTCGGACCACTGTCACTTCACCTTGTCATTCCTCCTCCAAACACTTTTGAATGTTATCTTCATCAGCATCTTGTCTCTAGCCTATTGACTGGAAATACCTTCTCAATCCAGCAATCCTCTTCTGGCTTCAACTTCTGTCATATTTAGTGGCAATTTGCCTCAAAAAACAATCTGATTTCATCTCCTACTACTGCTTCAGAAACCACCTTTTCTCCTTAATCTCCATTCTGTCTCTCCAGTACTTCCCTCTCTACTATCTATATGTTTCTACAGAACCAACCTCCTTAGCCTCCTGTCCTCCATGTCCAACCTGTGTAATCTAAAATGTAAATTTGACTATGATACTCCACTTACTAAGGTCCCTCAAAGACTCTCCATAGCTTTCAGGACAGCATTTAAATTTCTTATTATGGCAAGGGAAGAACCTCCACAACCTTGGCCCCTTGCCATCATGACCATAGCCATGAACTCTTGGTCTGATCACATGAAACTATCTGTAGTTCCCTGATCACATCATGCTATTACATGACTCTGACCTTTTGCCTGGAAATCCTTTCTCTGCCAACCTGGCTAATTTCTAGTCACTCTACCTGAGCTATCTGATATCACCTCCTCGAGGAAACTTTCCTCACAAATTCCCTGATATGATTATACAGTATACTTCTATGTTCCCACAAAAGGCAGGCCCTTCTATTTAGGGTATTGTCACAGTATATCATAACTAACCTGACATCTAACCCCCAACATCCTTGTTCCAATTATATACTTCCATACTCTTTGATGCCTTCTTCAGTATTGTGATGTAGATACCTAGCAGAGTACTTGGCAAATAATAGGCCCTCAACTGATATTTTCTAAATGAATGCACATAATCACAGCTTGCCTTTATCAGCCCCTAAGACACTGTCCTTTTCCTATTTTCATCAAACTCTTCAAAATGTATTCTACATAGGCTTGGTCAGTATTTTTAGAACTAATTCATCAATTTAAATGCTTTCAGCTTTGCTGTACCATTAAGCTTTTTAAAATTACACTGTCCTATAGAACTTCCTACAATAATAAAAATGTACTTTATTAGGACTGTTTAATGCTCAGCCTCTAGTCACATGTGGCTGTTAATTATTAAAGTGTGGTTAGTACAAATTAATTTTTAATATTAATTTTACCTTAAACAGTCACATGTGGCTGATGGCCTTCATATGGAACAGCACAGTTCTCAAGTCTTATCAAATGATTCAAACACTATATCCAATGACCTTTTCTTAACACTCACTTTCCAAGTCATCTTTTCAACATTCAATATTTTGAGATTCCTTTGTTGTTGACATACCTCCCTGTTCTCTTCCTATCTCTCTGACAGCTCTCTTTTCTTAGCTGTACTTTCTCCTTTTGTTTTCCAAAAGTCTGAATATAACCCAAAGGCTAGTTGCACTTCAAATTCAAAACTGTCTCCTCACAATTTCACATACTGCCATAAAGCTCTATGCAGAAAATTTCACAACTAGAAGGTCAACTCTGATCCCTTTTCTCAGATCCAATCTCCAAAAACAATATGGGTATTTCCAATGGAATACTATTAACTCAAATTTCACAAATATCTAATTCAGATTCATCATCATCTTTTACTCAATGTCGTGTCTTGTTTTTTTTTGTGTATTTTTTTTAATCCTCACCTGAGAGTATTTTTTCCATTTGTTTTTTTAGACAGAGGAATGGGAGAGAGAGAGAGAAACTTTGATATAATAAGACACATTGATTGGTTGCCTCCCACAAATGCCCTGATGAGGGGGTCAGGGGATTGAACCTACAACCCAGGTATATGCCCTTGACTGGGAATCAAACCAGAGACCATTCATCGCATGGGCCGATGTTGTAACCACTAAAGGACACTGGCTCAATGTCATGTCTTTCAATGATACAATCACTTTCATGGTCAAATAGGCTCATAGTCTAAAAATTACCCTTAAATTATTTTTCCTCGCCATATTCATGCATTGAATCCTGTCAACTGTTTTCTTAAAAGTTTCTTGAATCACACACTTCACATCCAAATTCATAATTCCCATCACTGATATATGAACTAACTCTAATGTTCCCAAATTTACTTCCCTATTTCTATGTCTGCTAGATAATAAAACTAAAATAGCACTTTATAAATGAAACTTCCCTTCCTCTAACCCTCCAAAAAGACATTCACACACCTTCAATGACCTGTCTGTCACCTGTCCTTGTTCAGACTACTAACAACCTTGCCAACTTCATCTTCTACCATTTCCCTCAAAGTCTTCACTAACTTAAATGGTCTACCAATTATTTCTTAAACATGTAAAGCATAATCTAGCGTCCTCTATTTCACACCTATTGTTTCTTCAGTCTATAATGCCTTCTATCTCTCTGTTCATGTTTTTTTGGGCTTTGTTTTCCTTCAACAATCAGTTCAAGTCCCCTCAGCTTCAATATAGCCTTTTATTTCTACCCTGGTTCTCGTAACTCCTTATTTTTAATTTCAATATCACTACCTTTTACCATTCAGTTTGCTTTTGGTATGTGCCACTGTGCTTCTATGTAATATCTTTCAATTTTAATGAACATCTTGAATCAATTAAAATAGAAGATTTTAGAAGGTAAGGACAGTGTCTTATAGCATTTTTATGTTCTAGAAACTTAGCTTTGTTTCTATACTTACTAAAAACTTAAGGAATGATCACACAAAAAAGATGTATTTGAGAGGTTGCAAGTAATAAGAAAAAGAGAAAGTCAGGACTAAGGTCACTAACAATTAAATGGGTAAAATAGGAAATAAGAGGAGGAAAAACAATTTGACATGAGAGCAGAGAATATGGGCAAGGCAATAACCGAATTAGGCACTAGTGTATTAACCATCTAAAAATAGCAAAATCTTATACAACCACCATCAAATGACTTTTGGGAGTTTTCTGTTTTATAGGAAGTTCATCCAAATAAGCAATGCTCAAAATAAACAGGTAAATCATAGGGTTTGTGTTTTATCTTTTATTCACCTACAATGGCATTTTTTTTTAATGAAATCTAATATATTAAGGCAAGCTATTAGCTTGTGCAGGTGGGAATGACAAGACCCAAAACATTAAAATGATAGCATTAACTGCACAGCAGTTTATATCTGATCTGTCCAGCCCTGGAAATACAGAACTGGCATTTAGTGCTAAGAGGGATACAGTATGCCCTGTCGGTTCTTAGGGTCACAGCTTAAAATAGTTGCATAGTTCAGGGCCAACAGAGGCTAGTCCAACACAGTTAGGCTGTCATGGATCAGTCTAACTCCACAGATGATTATTTTAAACTATATTTCTAAACAGCAAATAGAGCAACCAGGAAATACTAGCATTTTACTTTCAAGTATAAGTGAACTAGCCATAGATTTTCTCTAAAAAGGTGGAGATCATTCTAACCATATTAAAAACCATTCTACATCCTTCTACCAAGCAATCCAGACCCATCTTCAGTTGTAGAAAATTCAGTTCTAATCATCTCTTTTTACTTCCAATTAAGATGAGGAGAGTATGGGCACACCTTTGGGGAAAAGAGAAAAATTTTTAAATTATATTGACTTTCTTGGACATAAATAACATCTGGCATATTTGGGGGCAGGAGATGATTAGAACATAGGCAAAGAAATGGTTTTTTCACTTACATGAATTTACAATCTGATTAACTTATATATAAGGAATTTACAACCTGATGTATTTGATTTCCTTATAGTCAATAATATAATAGCTATGTTTGGTGCTAACTGGATATTAGAAATATGAGGGGGAACACTTTGTAAAGGATACAATTGTCTAACTACTATGCTGTATACCTGAAATTAATAAAAAGTAATAGTGAATATAAACTATAATTTAAAAAAAATTTTAAAGAAAACCTCATTTATAAAAATAAATCTTAAGAGAAAGATAGAACTGCTCATGCATTTGATAGAAGAAACTAACATAAACCATTGAAAGACTTGTGCAGACAATGAAAATAATAAACTTCTCTGTAAAATTATAATAAAGCCAAATCCTTTTAACAAATGATTTCCTCATTCTCTATTCAAAATAGTTAGAAGAACTCTTAAGTTTAACTATTTTGTCATTTTAATTTATCACAATAAAACTGCAAAAGGCCATAAATTTACAATACCTTTACTATTTTAGTGGTTTATTTCCTTAATTGTTCACAGTTAAGATACCTCAATATGTACATTTAATATGATACATGATAATAGACGGGAAATAAAAGAGATAAAGTAAAATAACTAATAGGAAAAAACTAGTGATCACACTTATCTCTTCCCTCTTTGTCACAGTAGAGAGGTTAATTATTATTTTCTATTTCTGTCCCTTGGAAAAATGCAATGTGCTTTATCAGCTTGGGCAGACAATGATCTATTTATTATCAAATACTCTTTGCCTGCTTATCCTTGATGATTCTAAAAGGGAAAGGGACATACAAGTGTTCTTATTTCTAGACCTAGTGAACCCTATGTAAACTTAGAGAATGGTATGAAAAAAATGTAACAAAACTACATTTGGTTACATTTTTTAAAAACTTAAAATATTACTAACAAGTTCTTTCAAAGACTGCTAGTAGACTGTATCACATAAAACTTTTAGTTTTAATTAGTAAACAAATAATTGTGATTAATTTAAAACCCTAAACAAAAAAGCATAAAATCTGGCCAAATTTACAGTACCTGGAGTATGGCCATCCAGGTGAATATCTAACGTTTCAGTATGAAAAGGGACTATACCGCTAAAAGACATGAAAAAACTTATATGCTTAATGTAACTTTCAGTAACAGTTACAAAGCACAAAGTCAATGTAAAACTGAAACATGTCATTAAGTAAAATCAGGACATTTTATAGTATTACAACATACATACTGAATTTTTCATACTCTCAGGGGACTAATAAAATGATATTTTACTCAATTATCAAAAAAGGCAAAAGCATTCCAACATGGTGAAACCCAAATTGTCTGCTTACTTCAGCTGAATAATAAATACTAGTCCTTAAAATAACTGGCAAGGTTTTTTTAAAAATTCTCACATACTCATGGAAAATGGAATCAAATAATTAAATTAAAGCAGTTTTTTTCAATAAAACTACATCTACTTAGTCAAATATTTATTAAGCACCAACTATATGCAAGGCATTATCAATGCACACTGGAGAAAGTCAAATAATTACAGTACTATTAAAAGTAACACAGTAGATCATTACTTAGCTCCCATTTATAGCTGTTTACTTTTCATTACAAAAACTGAAAGTTTGTGGCAACAGGAACACCTCAAAGCCTCTGGCAGACCAGGTATAAGAGTTGGGAAAAGAAGGGTACATAGGAAATCTGACAGGGAATGGAAAAAAATGATTTTAAATCCAACAGTTCCCACCCTGGCTGGGTAGCTCAGTTGGTTAGAGTGTCATCCCAATACTCCAAGGTTACAGGTTTGATTACCAGTAAGGGCATATCATAGAAGCAACCAATGAATGCATAACAAGTAAAACAACAAATTGTTGTTTCTTCCTCAAATCAATAAGAAACAAATGAAATAATGAATAAATAAAACACAAATTTAAGATAAAGTACAGATACTGGAAAATGGTTAGAACCAAGCACTTAGCTTAAAAGTTTTCGACGTTTCTAAGTTTGTAACACCAAAAACAAAATTAAGGAAAAAAAAGAGCTAAGATACCAAAATGAGTGAATTTTGAACATAAAATATCTGGATTTATTATTTAAAAGTATATGAAATAAAATGTAAATAACCATATTAAATTTTAGTTTTGCTATATGAAAAAAACTGTATCAATTGGAATAGTTACTTAGCAACCAAACCACAGCCACTTGGGACAGGAGAAAACAAAATTAACTTTATGACTGTATTCCCTTAAGAGAGGGAAGAAACAAGAAAAGTGTGCCTATAATTTTTTTTCCCAATAAAAAAGCTCATGACGCATGTCCATTTAAGCCTCAAGGAGTTAGACCTGGGTTATCCTAGCTTTGCCAACAACTACAGGTGTGAACTACATATCCACTTTGGGCCTTTGTTTTTTCACTTTTAAACAAAAAGAACTAAACCAAAGATGCTCTATAAAAGATATCTTAGAGATCAGAATTTCTGTCATTTTCTAATGAGGTTAAATAAAAATTTTTATGTGCATACATACATATATGTCTATACACATATACATGTATATATGCATCTATTTATATACACACAAACACTTATATCTCAATACCATTCTGAATCCCTATTCAAGTTACTTCTAAAGAAAACTCGAAACTTAATATTTAATACTATTTCTTAATAAGACTGCTATATTAGCTAATAAAGAGGGAATATGCAATTGACCATCATACCCTCACAAGATGGTGGTGCCCACAGCCAATAAAGAGGGGATATGCTAACTGACTGCCACACCCTCACAAGATGGTAGTGCCCAGTCCCCTCAGCCCCACAGGAGAAGGCAGAGGTGATCGGGCCCGGCAGGGGAGGGCAATTGGAGGCAATCAGGCTAGCAGGGGAGGGCAGTTGGGGATGATTATGCATGCTGGCAGGGGAGCAGTTAGGTTTCAATTAGGCTAGCAGGGGAGCGGTTAGGGGGCTATCAGGCTGGCAGGCAGGTGAATGGTTAGGAGCCAGCAGTCCTGAATTGTGAGAAGGATCCCAGATTGGAGAGGGTGCAGGCTAGGCTGAGGGACACCACCTCCCCACACACAAATTTCATGCACTGGGCCTCTAGTATGATTATAAAATTAATCAGTAGCCTACATTTTAAAACATAATGTACTAATAGAAAATCTGAGGTATACTAAAGTTAACATGAGAAGATTGCTAATGAAAAGATAGTTTGCTATTCACAGTTCCCAAGAGAAGGGGCCACATCATGCCACAGGTGCTACATAGGGAAGCACCAGGTTTGGTCAGGAGGCAGAGGGGGTGGGAGGAATTGTGGGCAAGAGCCTTTATTGTGCTTTCTACCAGGGGAAAAAAGGAGAGACAAGAGAGATAGGCTTAGGATTGGCTACTTCTAGTAATTTCAGGAGGCTCCAGGGGACAGGGGCTATCTCTAGTTGGTATCTGACACTGGGATGGTGATTAGTGTAGGGGACAGTGGCCTGAAGTGTGAGGGCTGACAAGGATGTAGTCGGAGATTGAGCTCTGGCTTGTTTGGTTTGTATTTGAAAAGCACATTCAAGGAGTTGTTTACTATCTCTAGGATTCAGTTAACCCTGAAAAGGGCAGTCCCTCTGGAATCAGAAAGGCCCCAGATGTCAAAACATCCAAATACAGAAAATAAAACCTATAGTTAGTATACCCAATTAAGCTAGGTAATAGAGAAGTCTCATTTCTACTGGATATCTACTGAACACTCCCTGCATACCAGCATTGCACTATATGCTACAGATATAAAAATGGCCATCTAATTGAGACTGCAAAATGCTAAACCCAAACACATACTAATTTAGAAAAAAAAAAAAAGAGTAAATTTATAAAATTTAACAATAGTTTACAACTACTTAATGCTTTGGCATTTACAAAAGATTCTCAGATACTAAATTTAATCCTCACAAAACACCTGTGCAGTACGCAGACTGTTATATCTTCATTTTTTTAAAATATATTTTTAATGTATTTTATTGAATTTTTACAGAGAGGAAGGGAGAGGGATAGAAAGTCAGAAACATCGATGAGAGACATCGATCAGCTGCTTCCTGCACGCCCCCTACTGGAGATGTACCCGCAACCAAGGTACATGCCCTTGACCAGAATTGAACCTGGGATCCTTCAGTCCGCAGGCCGACGCTCTATCCACTGAGCCAAACTGGTCCCGGCTATATCTTCATTTTATAGGTAATTATGACTAAGGCTCAAGAAAGTTAAATGATATTCCCACAATACAGACCAGGGAATTGAAGTCTGGCCTTGATTCTTGTCCCTTGCTATTTTTACCAATACCAAAATCTCCTTCATTTTAAGTTAAAGTTATAGTATTATTCTGTAGAAATAAATAGCTATTCCTAATCACTGAAGATTGATTACTCAATTGCCTTTACAGTAACAACTGGGCTAACATGTGTAAAAACATGTAGGATTCTTAATAACTTATGAAATAAACTAGAGGCCTAGTGCATGAAACCATGTGGGGGAGAGGGGGAAGGAAAGGGAGTCCCTCAGCCTGGCCTGCACCCTCTCATAATCTGGCAGTCTGACATCCCTTGAGAAATTTAGGACTTGCTGGCTCCTAACTGCTCACCTGCCTGCCCACCTGATTGCCCCTAACCACTCTGCATGTCTGTCTGATCACCCCTAATTGCTCTCTCCTGCCAGCCTGATTACCCCAACCACTCTGCCTGCCTGCCTGATTGCCCCTAACTGCCTCTGCCTTGGCCCCCACCACCATGGCTTTGTCCAGAAGACGTCCAATCTATGTGGTCTAACTAGCATATTACCCTTTTATTAGTCTAGATTCTTTACTGGGAGTACTTGTAAGTGGTATTTAAAAGCACAATTATCTTTTTTTCCCCCAACTTATGATAATAGTAGAGTATTAAAATATCACAAAACCTTTCTGCCGAGACCGGTTTGGCTCAGTGGATAGAGCGTCGGCCTGAGGACTGAAAGGTCCTGGGTTCGATTCCGGTCGGGGGCATGTGCCTTGTTTGCGGGCACAACTCCAGTGGGGGGCGTGCAGGAGGCGGCTGATCGATGTCTCTATCTCATCGATGTTTCTGACTTTCTATCCCTCTCCCTTCCTCTCTGTAAAAAAATCAATAAAATATATGTTTTAAAAAAAATCTCACAAAACCTTTCTAAGACATAATTTCCAAATAGTTCTTTTATTTCACAGCAATCATTGGTGATTAAATACATAATTTTAAAAGAGTTTCTATCATTTAAAATAACCTGCCAAATGAAATCCAAGCAAATATTACATTGAAAATTCTTTTGAAATCCCTGTATATAAAAATTCCTGTTTTATTATTACTTAATTTTTAAAAATTCTTCACAGAAGTCATTCTATAAGTGCATGGTAACCTTAGCGCAATCCAGCATTAAAATAAGTACTTTCACATGTGCACTACTATAGCACTACTGTTTAGATACTGGATCAACACCTAAAGATAACCACTGATCCTTTATAACCAGATTATTTTTTGCCTGTGTTTGAACTTCATATAAATGGAAACATATAAAAGTAAACAAACAAACAAACAAATAAAAGAAGTACTTTCTTGCCCAGCCAGCATGGCTCTGTGGTTGAGCATTGGTCTATGAAGCAGGAGGTCACGATTCGATTCCGGGTCATGACATATGTTTGGGTGTAGGCTGGATCCCCAGTGTGGGGTGTGCAGGAAGCAAATGATCAATGATTCTCTCTCATCATTGATGTTTCCATTTCTCTCTCCTCTCTTTTCCTCTCTAAAATCAATAAAAAATGTATTTGTTTAAAAAGTACTTTCTTCCCCAGGTAACAAATGGAATTGGATATGAAATTCCATTTCTTCCAATAGTTGTGAGGCTGAAAATGGTGTTCTCTCTCTGCTTTAACACCACTAGCAGAAAATTCTAAAGTTCCAGCAGATGAAGATACTACTGCTCTTAAGAGACCTCTTTAAACAACAAATCAAGCTGTCATATTCTTTACGTTCTAGAATAAGGCGTAAAAAGTTTTCTCCTTTGAAACCGAAACACCTAACTCTTCTACTTCTAAATTTCTAGATTTTACACTATTATTCCTGAGGCAGGCTGATTAATCTATCATGACCTGCTAAGGTAATAAAATGGATTGACTGGTTGGGATGGTTACTATACAGTTGAAGAGCAAAGGCAGCAAGGACTATAGTAATAACCTTTGGTCTGAAGATCAGAAACTAGCTTTTGAAAAGGTGAGGGGGTAATACTGGATAAGAGAGCTCTCTGCAAAGTTACTGCGGCAGTGTTTACTCTCACGGGGCTATCTGTGCTGCTTGTTAGCTAGAAAAGCTCTGTCCTAAGCAAGCATATTCCCAGGCTTAAAAGGCAGCTGGTCTCTGACCAGGCTTCCTCAATGTCTCTATCCACTGGCAAGGGCATTTTTAGTAGTCTGATGAGGTCCCAGATGGCAATCTGAATGCCCAAGGGTTTAGGGACCTGGCCCTCACCTTTGCTGTTGTGAAGGCTGGGCATGTGCCTAATTAAAAGGATGGTGGTGCATCCTTTTCTAAAAAAATTTGTGAATTCTTGATAATGACTCAAACCTAAATGACTGACCTTCTTTAAAGGACAACAGCATTAAATTCATTAGATTTGGCTTCAAAGATTTGTCAAAACCAAACCAAAACCTTGCATATTTTTAAATACTGACAAATCTCATTCACAGTTTTTCTCCAAAATATAATTTAACCAGTTAACCGACAAGTGTCCAAAATGGAAACCACCCTCACACACCATGATATTTTTAATTTAATTGCATCTATAGACACTTATGGTGTACAAAGTGCTAAAAACTAGAAATATTATTAAGTGGTATTTTTACCTGAGTTTTTCTCTTGGGTCACTGAAATAAAAATTTTAAGCTCAATTTGGTTTGCACACATTTGGATTAAAATTATAGACTTTTAATACCATTTTATAAATACCTACATACGCAAATATTTTATTTTAACTAAGAGAAAAAAACCCAAGACTTCCATTCCCAAAGGCAACACACTATTTAATGATAGAAATAACCTACTAAAAAGCACGGAACTCTTTTCCTAAATATGTCATAGTTTTTCTGCTCTTCACAAACTACTAATGGAAGAAAACATGTTTGCTTTTAAGCCTGAAAATTATACATACCAGTTCAGATAGTTGCCAAAGAATACTTTTAAAAGCCTGAAAATTGTCTGCAATCTTTGATTTCAACAATCAAGTTGTCATTGTAACTTCAGGTAAAGATGCAAGTGTGAGGTGCGCTAACTTTTTAGAATTACACCAAAATGAGTTGATATCCTTAATTACAGGGTAGATTGGGAGAACAAGAAGGTGATGAATAGGTCACAGATACAAAATATAATCCCTCTAAATTTTTAACTCAGTAAGTTAGTATAACGAGTAAAAACAAACATGTATATGTGCCCCCACACACATAGAAACTTACAGAGAGACAAAATGAACTCAATCTTGTCTTTTGCAAACATGGACTAAACTAAATTTACTCTATTCTCAAATACTACCAATTTACTTTGGTATATCAATCTCCTGTAAAATATAACCTGGGCTTTAATTTCTTCAGTAGTTAGAATAAAAATGAGGAGAAAAGTCTTTTAAGTCCTCATGAAAACTGATTTCCCTGGCTCCAAGGATTTATGAAGAAACGTAAAAAAGTTTTGAAACCAAATGGAAACTGGGTTCTTTCCCCAATATCCACCCTCCATGTGTTAATTCTGTAACACTTGAGCAGATTATTTAACCTTTCTGATCTATTAAAATCATCAATAATCTAAGACTGAGATAAAACAAAACTCACCTAGAACAAAATATAAGCCCCATGAGTAGAGAACATGTCTGTTTCTTTTCTCCAGCACCTAGAACAATGTCTGTTATACAGTGGCAGATATTTCTTATTATTTATTCATTAGATAACCAAAATAAAGTTATAACACCACCCTTGTCAACTAAGATAATGTTCTATAAAAATGACATGCAAGATTATCTGAAGAACACAAATTCTATGCATATAATTCTTATGGTCTTTGGTTTTTCTTAAGATTTTACTGATTTGAGGAGAAAGAGCAGGAGGGGCGGGGGTAGTGGGGAAAAGAGAGAGAAAGAGAGAGAGAGGGAGAGAGAGAGACAGAGGGAGGGAGAGGGAAACACTGACTTGTTGTTCCACTTATTTATGCACTCATTGGTTGATTTTTGCACATGCTTTAACTGGGGGTTGAACCTGCAATCTTGGTGTATCAGGACAATGTTCTAACCAACTGAGTTCCCTGGCTAGGGCTCTTTGGTTTTTCTTAAAATTATTTCTTAATAATATTTCCTTCAGAAAGTAAATTCATATCTACTGTCATGTCACATATTAATCAAGAAGCTTGAAATAGAGGCATCATAAATTTGACAATTTTATTACTTTTATATTAATATAGATAATACTAATGTATACAAATGAATATTAACATATGCTGGTTATATTTGATATTGTTTAATATACATAACACATTAAATGTTATTGTTTTACAAATGTTAATGAAAACAAAATACATGATTCCTTTATGGCTTATGTTCCTGAATGTTTTAAAAACTCATTCAAAATTGGTTTGTAATATACATATTTCTTAGATGCATACACTTAATAAAGGTAATATTCTTTCTTTAAAAAACAAAACAAAAACTAAACTAAACAAAAAAACCCACAGTGCTCTAAGAGGAGGAAAATAAAAGAAGTTCCAAATATAAGGAAAGAAACCTGGAGGCAGAGAGACTTGGAATAGTGGACCAGTCTGAGTAGCATCTGTTTATCCCGGATAATATTAAAGAGTTTTGTGTTGAAAATTTTTTTCTGAACTCTCGTTTATTCTGGATCACAAAATTTTACAGTGTATAGTTTAGTTAGGAAAGAAAGCTAATGTTCTAGAAATTGCTGATTATTTTGTTGGTCAATTTTTATTTATTTTTAAAGATTTCTTTGATTCAGGTATTACATATGTGTCCTTATTTCCCCATTACCCCCCACCTCCCAGTCATGCCCCACCCCCCATGTTGTCTATGTCTACTGATTAGGCTTATATGCATGCATATAAGTCCTTTGGTTGATCTCTCTCCTTTACCCCCATCATCCCCTACCTTTCCTGAGGTTTATGTTCTGATTGATGTTTCTCTGTCTCTGGATCTATTTTTGTTCATCAGTTTATGTTGTTCATTATAATCCACAGATAAGTAAGATCATGTGATATTTATCTTTCACTGACTGGTTTATTTCACTTAGCTAAAGCTCTCCATCTCCATCCATGTTGTTGTAAATGGTAAGAACTTGTTTACCGCAGCATACTATTCCACCGTGTAGATGTACCATAGTTTAATCCACTCATCTGCTGATGGGCACTTAGGCTGTTTCCAAATCTAAGCTATGGTAAACTGTGCTACTATGGATATAGAAGTGCATATATCCTTTCTGATTGGTGTTTCTAGAGTCTTAGGATATAGTCCTAGAAGTGGAATCACTGGGACAAATGGGAGCTCCACTTTTAGTTTTTTGAGGAAACTCCATACTGTTCTTCTCTGCAGTGGCTGCACCAGTCTACATTCCCACCAGCAGTGCACGAGGGTTCCTTTTCCTCCACATGCTCGCCAATCCTTGTCATCTGATTTGTTGATAATAGCCATTCTGACAGGTGTGAGATGGTACTGCATTGTTGTTTTGATTTGCATCTCTCTGATGATTAGTGACTTTGAGCAGGTTTTCATATGTCTTTTGGCCTTCTGTATGTCCTCTTTCAAAAAGTGTCTATTTAGGTCCTTTGCCCATTTTTTGATTGGGTTATTTTCTTTTAAGCTGCATGAATTCACTGTAAATGTTGAAAACTAAACCCTTATCCTTGATATCATTGGCAAATACGTTCTCCCATGCAGTGGGCTTTCTTGTTGTTTTATTGATGGTCTCCTTTCTGTACAAAAGCTTTTTCTTTTGATGTAGTCCCATTCGTTTATTTTCTCTTTAGTTTCCATTGCCCTATGAGAAGTATCAGTAAAAAAATTGCTTTGGCATATGTCAGATTTTTCTGCCTGTGGATTCCTGTAGTATTTTTATGGTTTCCCATCATATGTTTAAGTCCTTGATCCATTTTGAGTTTATTTTTGTGCATGGTGTAAGTTGGTGGTCTAGTTTCATTTTTTTTTGCATGTATCTGTCCAAATTTCCCAACACCATTTATTGAAGAGACTGTCTTGACTTCATTGTATGTTCATGCCTCCTTTGTCAAATATTAATTGAGCATAGTGATTTGGGTCGATTTCTGGGTTCTCTATTTTATTCCATTGATCTATATGTCTATTCTTGTGCCAGTACCAGGCAGTTTTGAGAACAGTGGCTTTATAATACAGCATGATATCTGGTCTTGAGATCCCACCTAATTTGTTCTTTCTCAGGATTGCTGTAGCTATGCAGGTTTTTTTTTTTATTATTATTATTATTCCAGATGAATTTTTGGAAAGTTTATTCTAGGTCTGTGAAATATGCCTTTGGTATTTTAATGGTAAATGCACTGAATTTATAGATTACTTTGGGTAGTACGGACATTTTGATGATGTTGATTCTACCAATCTATGAACATGGTATGTTCTCCCAACTGTTTATGTCTTCCTCTATCTCTTTTTTCAGTGCTGTGTGGTTTTCCACGTATAGGTCTTTTACCTCCTTAGTTAAGTTTATTCCTAGATATCTTAATTTTTTTAGTGCAATGGTAAATGGGATTGCTTTTTTAGTCTCTCTCTCTGTAAGTTCATTATTGGTATATAGAAATGCCATAAATTTCTTGGCATTAATTTTGTGTCCTGCTACATTGCTGAATTCATTTATCAAGTCTTATAATTTATTTATTTATTTTTTAATATATTTTATTGATTTTTTATAGAGAGGAAGGGAGAGAGAAAGTCAGAAATATCAATGAGAGAGAGACATTGATCAGCCGCCTCCTGCATGCCCCACAGTGGAGATGTGCCTGCAAGCAAGGTACGTGCCCCCGACCGGAATTGAACCTGGGACCTTTCAGTCCGCAAGCAGACGCTCTATCCACTGAGCCAAACTGGTCTCAGCAAGTCTAATAATTTTTTGATGGAGTCTAGGATTTTCTATGTAAAGTATCATGTCATCTGCAAATAAGGGCAGCTTTACTTCTTCTTTTCCAATTTGGATGCCTTTTATTTCTTTTTCTTGTCTGATCGCAATGGCTAGTACTTCCCGCATTATTTGAATAGGAGTGGTGAGAGTGGGCATCCCTGTCCTGTTCCTGTTTTTAAGGGAAATGGTTTTAGTTTTTGCCCACTGAGTATGATGTTGGCAGTGGGTTTGTCATATATGGTGTTTATTATGTTGATGTATGATCCTTCTATTCCCACCTTGCTGAGAGTTTTTATCAAGAAAGGGTGTTAGATTTTATCAAATGCTTTTTCTGCATCAATTGATATGACTATGTGATTTTAATCTCTCAATTTGTTTATGTGATGTATCATGTTTATTGATTTGCTAATATTGTACCATCCTTGCATCCCTGGGATAAATCCTACTTGGTCACTGTGTATGATCTTTCTGATGTACTGCTGGATCCGATTTGCTAGAATTTTGTTGAGGATTTTGGCATCTATGTTTATGAGGGATATTGGCCTGTAATTCTCTTTCATTGTGTTATCTTTATCTGGTTTTGGTATTAGGGTGATGCTGGCTTCATAGAAGGAGTTTGGAAGTGTTCCTTCCTCTTGAATTTTCTGGAATAGTCTGAGGAGGATAGGTTTTAGTTCTTTCATGAATGTCTCGTAAAATTCCCCTGTGAAACCGTCTGGCCCTGGGCTTTTGTTTGCTGAAAGCTTTTTGATGACTGTTTCAATTTCTTCCATAGTTATCAGCATATTGATATTTTTAGAATCTTCCTGTTTGCAAGGTTGTGTTTCTAGGAATGTGTCCATTTCCTCTAGGTTGTGTAATTTGTTAAAATAGAGTTGTTCATAATATTTTTTTTAACAATCCTTTGTATTTCTGTGGGGTCTGTTGCTATTTCTCCTCTTTCATTTCTGATTTTGTTTATTTGGGTCCTCTCTCTTTGTTTCTTGGTGAGCCTATCTAGAGGTTCATCAATCTTGTTTATCCTTTCAAAGAGCCACTCTTGGTTTCATTGATCTTTTGTATTTTTTTTTTTTTTTTGGTTTCTGTGTTATTCATTTCTGCTCTCATCTTTATTGTTTCCTTCCTTCCACTCACTGTGGGCTTTTCTTGTTGCTCTCTTCCTAATTCTTTGAGTTGTTAAGATAATTTATTACCACTTTTTTTCTTGTTTTTTTGAGGAAGGCCTGAAGAGCTATGAACTTCCCTCACAAGTCTGCTTTGGGTACCATAGCATTTGCATTGTTGTGTTTTTATTGTCATTAGTCTCCAGGATGTTTTTAATTTCTTCTTTGATTTCATTGATAACCCAATCATTGTTTAATAGCATGTTACTCAGCTTCCAAGTGTTTGAATTTTATGAAATGTTTTTATTAGAGTTTATTTCCATGCCATTGTAGTCTGAAAAAAATGCTTGATATGATTTGAACCTTTTTGAATTTGGGGAGACTTTGTTTGTGACCCAATATGTGGTCTATTTTTGAAAATGCCCCATGTGCACTTGAGAACAATGTATATTCCGTGCCTTTGGGTTGAAATGCTTTGAAGATGTCAATTAGGTCCATCTGATCTAATGAGTTATTTAGAATTGCTGTTTCTTTTCTGATTTTTTGTCTAAAGGATTTATCCAGTGATGTTACTGGTGTATTAAAGTCCCCTATTATGATTGTATTGTTATTGATTTCTCCCTTGATAGCGTCCAGTTTTTTTTTTTAAGTATTTGAGTGCTCCTACATTGGGTACATATATGTTTATCAGAGTTTTCATTTCCATTTGCCTGAAATGTTTTTCCATCCCTTCACTTTTAGTCAGTATGAGTCCCTTTTTCTGAGGTAAAGTTATTATTGAAAGGTACTTACTTGTAGTCATTTTTATTTTTTGTCTGTGCTCCTTCTTACTTTTTTATTTCTTCTTTTTACACCAGTCCCTTTAGCATTTCTTGCATTGCTGGCTTGGTAATGATAAACTCCCTTAGCATTTTATTTTGTTTTGTTTTGTTTTTTTTGTCTGTGAAGCTCCTTATTTCCTCTTCAATTTTGAATGATAACCTTGCTGGATAGAGTATTTTGGGATTCAGTCCCTTGCTTGCATCACTTTGTAAATTTCCTTCCATTCTTTTCTGGTCTAATGTGTTTCTATTGAGAAATCATTTGATAATCTATTGGGAGCTTCTTTGTATATAACTTTCTGTCTCTCTCTTGCAATCTTTAAGATTCTTTGTCCTTTATCTGCCATTATAATTATGATGTGTCTTGGTGTGGGTCTTTTCAGGTTCATCCTGTTTGGGACTCTCTGTGCTTGTGTGACTTTTTCTTTGCCACCTTAGGGAAGTTTTCTGACATTATTTCTTCAAATAGGTCTTCTAACCCTTGTTCCTCTTTCTGTTGTTCTGGGACCCCTATTATTCGTATGTTGCTTTTTTTCATGTTGTTTCATAGCTCCCTTAGGCTCTCCTCCTGTTAATTTTTTTCTCCAGTTGCAATTCAGTTTGGCTGTGTTTTGCTTCCCTGTCTTTTAATTTGCTAATTCGGTCCTCCCCTTCTCCTAGTCTACTGTTAAAACTTCCCATCGTGTTTTTTATTGCAGCTTCATATCACTCTTCATTTCTTCTTGATTCTTACATAAGTTGTTGATTTTTTTCATCAATTTTTTTTTATTGATTCTTACATAAGGTGTTTTTTCTCCTATGATCCTTATTCTGAATTCTTTTTCTGACATATTGCATGCCTCTACTTCACTTAGCTTTCCTGGTGATTTCTCCTTTTCTTTCCTTTGGGTTTTTTTTGTCTACCTATTTTTGGTTTCACCGACTGGTCTAAATGTCGAGCTGTGCAGGGGCTGCTCCTTAGGTGGCAGTGGCTTCTCTAGCTGTGGTTGCTCCTCAGATGGTCATGGTAGCAGCTGCTTCTCAGTTGGCAGCAGCTCCTCTGTGGGTGCTGTTTGCAGCAGTGGTGCCTCCTCTGGCAGGTGGGGGAGGCTGCTCATATGGCTGCTATTTCTTGGATGGGGGTGGGCTGATTATGAGGTTTCTGCTCCTCAGATGAAGATGCTGATTCTTGGACGGGGAGCGGATGCTCATGTGGCTGCTGCTCCTTGCACAGGGGCAGACTGCTCGTGTGGCTGCTGTTCTTTAGTTGGGGGCTGGCTGTGTGCTGCTGCTGTTCCTCAGATGGGACGGACCACTCATGATGCCTCCACTCCTTGGACAGGGGCAGGTTGCTTGCAGGACTGCTGCTCCTTGTAAGGGTGCAGGATGCTCATGCAGCTGCTTCTCCTCAGATCGGGGGTGGTCTGTTGGTGCAGCTGCTGCTAGTGTGGGAGTGAGTTGCTCATGCTGTCGATGCTCCTCGGACAGGGATGGGGCATTCACCCGGCTCCTTCTTGTCGGGCAGGTGCAGGCTGAGTGTGGGTGCTGCTCCTCCAATGTGGGCAATCTGCTTATGTGGCTGCTGCTCCTCAGATGGGGGGAGACTGCTTGTGTGGCTGTTGCTACTCAGAAAGGGGTGGGCTGCTCACACAGCTGCTGTTCCTTGGAAGGGGGCTGGCCTCTCATGCGGTACAGCTCCTATTCTTTGGACTGGTGCAGGGGGTGGGTTGCGCGTAGCTGCTGCTTCTCAGGGAAGGGGGGGGTCGGCTGCGTGGGGCTGCCACTCCTCAGTAGTGGGTGGGCTGCTCAAGTGGCTGCTGCTCCTTGGATGAGGCGAGCTGCTCTGTGGTTGCTACTCCTCAGACAGGAAAACTGGCTGCTCACACAGCTGCTGTTCCTTGGACAGGGGCAGGCCACGTGAAACTGCTGCTCTTAGGCCTGTGGCAGGTTGCTCGCAGGGCTGCTCATGTGTCTGCTGTTTATGTGGTTGCAGTGGCCTGGGCCAGCAAAGAGGATTAGGGCAATATCTGTAGAGGCTGAGCTTATATAATCAAGGCAATGTTCTTATTAGCCTCATATTCCCAATCAACACAGGATACCACAGAGTAATAAAACCTTTTTAAATTCTAACTCTCTCTGTGGCATATATGCCCCATGCCCTAGAGCAGTGATTTTCAACCAGTGTGCTACAAGCATTTTTAAAACATGCAATACCTGACTATTTAGTCAGGGGCACTGACCTCTTTTCACATTGTCAAAAAAAAAAACAAACAAAAAGGCAATAGCTAAAACAACCGTAGCTGTCCAATGTGAATGCTCTGTCTTGAATCTTAAATATATAGGTTATATAATAGAATTGCATCTTATTGGTCATGTTGCATAATAAAATTGCATCTGATTGTTATTAGAAATCCTTATATACAAGTTTAGGCACCTGAATTTTTAAAGTCACTTTGGAGCAAAAAGGGTAATTACTATTAATCTTTTTCTTTTTGTAAGTCAAACACAATTATACCTATTATATATTTTTGATGTGCCACAGAATTTTTGTAATTAGTTTATGCATGCCATAAGATGAAAAAGGCTGAAAAATCACTGCCCTAGAAATTAGAGTGTTCAGCTAAAGATACAGGAATCAGTGCCTATTGAATATACTACAGTTACAGTAAGATATTTAAGACAGTATTGCTTAGCTGTAAAGGTAGTCAATCATCCTGTCCATCTAGACCAGCCATATAAAGTAGTCTCACTTATGACCTTGGCCAAGATATTAACCTTTGACTACCCTAGTTTCCTGTTCTATAAAATACAGTCACCATCATTACATTTTTTATACATACAATTGCAAAAATTAAATCATATATGTAAAATGCTTAAGTACAATGTCTGGCAGATAATTAATCATAGAAAACACAGACATAGGAAGGATATATGGAGAGACAGTAAGTGGTAATGGTTCTAGTACAGAGTTCTAGTAACAATTTGTTTGGATTATGTAGTCTTGAGCAAGTTCTTTACCACTGGGCCTTAGGTTTTATACCTGATAATGATAACTTTACAGGTATTCTGAAGAGTAGATAGATGAGTTTATCAAGTGCTGCATATAGTTATCGGCATACTATAAACATGCAGTGAATATGAGCCAAATATAAAACAAACATAAGGTTTAAAGAAAAATCCTTTTACTTCTTGCTTCATTCATGAAAGAAAATTAAATTACTTCTTTCCCTATTAGAGTATTATGGAAGTGGGAGTTCAATCCCATGTCATTCAACTTTTTAAAAAAAACATACTTTTAATATGTTTTTATTGATTTCAGAGAGAGGAAGGAGAGAAAGAGAGAGAAATCAGTAATAATCATCATCCTGGTTCATAAGTTGATGTTCAACCACTGAGGCACAACGGCCAGGTCCATGTTATTCAACTTTATAAATGAATACAACAAGCTTGGCACACAAAATACAGATGCTGAATACCTGTTTACTGACTAAATTAAATGGATGCAGTCTGCCAGCAGGGAGTCCATGAAATGGATGAAAGTCTATCAGGAGGTTACTAAAATCATTTACCTGCCCCATCATTAAAATCAATATAGGTAATGACATACTACTAATGAGGACAAAAGGTGAGAGAAATTCTAGAAATAAAAATACAGTGTGCTTTAATTTTATATAACTGCATTAATAAAATCACAAATCAAATTACTGTTTCAAAAGGCATATTATAGTTTTTAGCATTTATGACAAATATCTGTCCAATGCTAACATCATAAATTGGTTAATATGCACACTTAACTATATGGGATAACATACAGACTTTACAAACCACTTTAAGTATAATTATTTTTCCTATATAAATCCAGTTAGAACTCATCACCATATGCATATACATAGTCTTTTCCTCTTCCGTCTTCACCTTCAACTATAACCAAACAAGAATTTTCTACCTCCCTCAACCCCACACCAGGCACAGATACCCACTTACCACAACACAGATCACTATCTGGTTCCTATACTTCTCTGCAAAAGCAGCTCTGCCTCTGTGAACAAAAAGCTATGGTAACTTGACTCATTATTTACAGATGTGTACTAAACCCTCTCTGGCCACATTAAGAACAGAAACAACCTGGACACTTTACCTTCAATTTTTCTTACCATCACTCCATCACTGCTAAGATTCTCATGTGCAACTATCTACCAAAACACATCAAACACAATCAGATGTAAGTTCCTTTTATTTCATTTTACTAATCACTTTTCCTTTTATGATCACAAACTCTTTCCTTTTCAAATATGTATCTTGAATATATTGCAAGGATCCATCCATTCTAGTCTCCTATGAAATCAAAGTTCTCCACCTGTGTCCTATCTCCTTAATATCAGGATATGCATTGAGCAATGTTCATCAATGTATGAAAATATATATAACACAGCTTCTGCCTACAGAAGTTCACAATTCAACTATAATGTATACTAACATTCCTTGATCTAAGTCTAAATTATTTTATCTAAGTCTTATAGAAGACTCCTTAACTTAATTTCCAAAATCCAACATAACTTGAAATGACTCTTACCATCCCAACCTGGTAAACTTTCAGTTATTCTTTATAGGCAAGCCCAGTTATCACCCTCTCCAAGAAACACTCCCAGAACCCTATAAGCACAACTTAGTTTTTCTTTTCTCTGGGGTTCTATAACACTTTATTCATAGCCTCTATAAACCAAATGCCACACTGAAATTTCACTAACTATATATTTATCATATTCCATTGAGTATAAGATACAAGTGATCATAAGGAAGAAAAAATGCCGCTACACAGTGATAGGCCTATGATTATAGGTGCATTTCAATTTGAAAGATATTAAAATGGAAAAAAAGTATGTTTCAGAAGCAAAGAAATATCAGCACAGATCATATATTCCATGAGAGCACAGATATCTCATTCATCGTTAGCTTCTCAATGTCATATTATGCTTGATACACAGGAGAGAAAAAAAAACAAGCAACCTGATATTTTTACCAAATCCCTTACCATTTCTTTCAAGTCAACATTCTGTGTACTAAAGAGAAGATGTTTTTCCTTTTTACTAAATTTATTGGGTGGCATCAGTTAATCTAAAGAGAAGTTTAACAACCTATTTTTTTTTATTGCTTTTTTTACAGAGAGGAAGAGAGAGAGAGAGACAGAGTCAGAAACATCAAGCAGCTGCCTCCTGCACACCTCCCACTGGGGATGTGCCTGCAACCAAGGCAGGCACATGCCCCTGACCGGAATCGAACCCAAGACCCTTCAGTCCGCAGGCAGACGCTCTATCCACTGAGCCAAACAGGCCCGGCACAACCTATTTTTTATATTAAACAACTTCACTGTCATATCCATTCCAGTCTAGAATTTTGAATTCATGATTAAATTTCCCCAACAACCTCTTTTTACTGGGCTCCTGGTGTATAACTTTTCCACACTTTTTATCTATAGAGAAATAATCTAAATATCATTTACATCTCAGATCTTTCCATTCAATCGCTTCCATTGACTAGATTCATGTTTTTCAACTTATTTTTATTGTTTTGAGAGAATCTATACTTCAAACAAAATATTAGGAAACTATGCAATGAATACACATTTTCCCTGGCTGAAGCGGGCTGTTCACTTAGCGTACCCTGAGATACTCTGAGAAACCACTGTGCATCTCTGGAGTACAAAGACAAAGAATACCACTTCGTCTGTGACCCAGAAGCTTCAGTGTGAGGGTTTCATGCTTTTCATTCCATGTTCCACCACTTGGCTCAAGACATCCTCTCTCTTCACCTCTCTTTCCTCAAATCTCAAATGTCCACTTTCCAATCTAATCTTGAAGGACTATTTCAAGTCCTATATCCATCATAGAAAGCCTCTTTCCTTTTTTACTCCAATCCACTGATCTCACTTGTCTCTGAGCTTGTGTATTCATTTTCCATACTTCAAAACCCAGTACTTCACTTTAAACTCTTACATGCAATTGCAACTGTCATATAATTGTTTCATGTATCGAAGCCTTATCTACCCAACATAAACATTCTTTTAAGACAGGTTAGTAAATTCAGAGCCTCACACAGACTGAGCACACAGCAAACATTTCAGGTTCTTACTATGTGGAAACACACTGCTTCTTTTCCTCCCACCTATAGATACACCTCTCTTCATAGCCTTGGCTGAACTTCAGCAAAGCCCTCAAGATATTCCTTATATACAACTCTCTCTTATTTAACTCTGATATTTAACTCAAGCTAATATCCATATCTAAAAAAATTAATTCTTCCACTTTACTATTTCACATTCTTCTAGTGGGCACTGCTATACAGAGATTTTACCAGATTACCAACTTCCATATGTAGTTTTCCTTTTAACATTCAAAGCCTTTTTTATACATAATGTTCCATCTGATCTTTGCAAATCTATGAGGTAACGGAGGAATGAATACCACTAAATTCCAAAGAAAAAAAGAGATAAAGCTCAAATTATACCATGTTTGCCCAGGATGGAAAAGCTAATTGGGAGCAGCACTCAAGCAAATACACACACACACACACACACACACACACACACACACACACACACGAGTTCTAATTCTTAGTCCTATTCTAATATAAATTTTAAAATGTCATTTTCTCCACCTGCCTCAACATCCCCACAAGCAAGCTATGAACACCCAACCCAGATAATCAGATGTGTCAGTGTGTAAGAGTGGCTCCTGTGTGTTTCCTTTCCTAACTTGCCCTGACTGTGATCTAGTAACATTTATACACATCAGTGAAATCTCCTCATACCTTTTCTTATGTACTCCACCCTGACTCCTCCTCCCCCCCAATAAAGGCACTTGACCATGGGTCCTGGCTCTCTTCTCTGTTTGGTTGAGTAAACTTCCATGATGCTCCTCACATGTGACCCTCTAGGCATACAGTAAAGTAACCCTGTCTCTCTAGACCAGTGAGTATGATAAATTTTTTTCTGTGTCTCCTCTTGTGGCCACATCTGACCAACTAACGGAAAATACAAAATACCTGTGCTCTTAAAGACTTCTCCATACACATCTGTTGTAATAACAAACCCACTACTTGAACCACACCTCTGATCAAGCAGATTTGCTTGAATTACTACTCTTTCTATTCAAGAATTTCAATTATCAAATATTGTTTTAAAAACACTTGTATGTTAGATAGTTTGAGCCAAAAAGGCAGGGATACTGGATTTGCTTACTCCACAGAGTCAATTAACAAATCTGAAGCTGTGAGTGTTTCCCAGTGTTTAAAATCTATTAGAATCCTAGATTTTCCAAATGCTCTTCAATTTTACTCAAGAAAAAGTAGTAACATTGTTCCTACTAAAGTGACAGTTTCAGACCTATGACTACAGTTAAAAGGCTACTGACATCAACTATCCTAACTACAAATTCAATGTGGGACACTGAAGTATATATTTAAAATACTAAGGCTTTGGTAGATACCAAATAAAAGTGCCAATGACTTAAAAAAATATCATCTAAGAATACAATCAAGAACAGAGAAATCTATTAACTTGTGAATTTAAGTACTGCATTTATTAGTATAATTCATCTTAATTATACTGCTTTTTTGTAACAAGAAAAATGGTAAATGCAACCCCCAAAAATTTCCTAAATACTTAGTTAATCATGTAAGTTTAACTAAACTTACTGAGCACTCTCACCATATGCTGGATGGAAGTACCCAGAACAGGATCCTGTACTCAAATATTAACCAGAAACTTAAATTTTATGAAGACTCATACTTAATCCAATCAAACTTTCTATATCAGCGGTCGCCAACCGGTGGTCGTGGACCATTGGTGGTCCGTGAGATCTGAAAGGTTGGCAAACCGCAGTTCTATATAGTACAAAAATTCTACATTCCAGTGTTTCTGATAGCCTCCAGCCCCTGATGGTAAGATGATCACTACATCATGAACCAAACTATTCTATTATTATACAGTTCTACTCCATGTGCATACAGAAATACACACTCCACTGCTTTCCAAAGATCAAACAAAACAGGAGTATTTCAATTACAAAAAAACCAGCCCTTCATCCATCTTAAGACAGCTGTCACACTTTCTCTTGTATTCTTGAACAATGAAAATTACTACTCTTCAGTTATTGCTAGTAAGAAATGTTTTCCACTGCTCATCCTGAGAATCCTTCTTGATATGCTTGAAAGTTTGTCAATGTCCCATTTAAAATGTGCCACCTAGTACTGTACACAACATTGCACAAATGGTCTGACTAGGACAAAGTCGAGAGCTTTAATCTACTCTTAGTTCATATTAAGTTCATAAATCCCAAATCATCTTCATATGCTCTGCTGCCAAGCCAGGGTTTTCATCTTGTAGGAATGCAATACCTCTTCCCCTTGAGGATCTTTCCTGTTGTTATAATCATCTTGAGAATCCTGGCCCAGCATTCTAGCCTATTAGGATCACTCAGAATCTCAATTCTATTTTCTATCATAACTATTAACAACTTCTTCCAGCTTTGTTTCATTTTGAATTCAGTAAATATGGTATCCTTCAATCTGGCACTTAGAGGTAAAAACAATTAGACAAGACTATATCAAGAATAGAATCCTTCCCTAACCATTTTGGCTCAGTGTGATGGCCTGCGAACTCAAGGGTCCCAGGTTTGATTCCAGTCAGGGGCATGTACCTTGGTTGCGGGCACATCCTCAGTAGGGAGTGTGCAAGAAGCAGCTGATAGATGTTTCTCTCTCATCTATGTTTCAAACTCTTTCTCCCTCTCCCTTCCTCTCTGTAAAAAATCAATAAAATATATTAAAAAAAAAATAGAATCCTATGCCACAATAAGGCCACTATTGAGGTGGATAATCAACATTGTTCATATAATTGAGCAACCACGTATAAGTCTTTACAGAAATCATGATTATCAATACTGAAATCAAACTACATTGTGTTGATGTTATTTCCTCTGTATACTCATTCATCTGGAAACTCCAAAGAAAGAATAGGTAAGTATAAAAACTATTATTGAACCATACTGGCTCCCAATAAAATTTTTTAAATACTCAAAGGACAACCACTCGATAATTCATTCAAGAAACTTTGTTAAGGATGGTATTAAACTCATTTGTCTGCAATGCAGGATGTTTTTTAAAAAGTGAGATGCTTATTCATGCTCATTTTTTCTATGATGTATAATTTTTAAGTTACTGATACTGGCCTTAAACTAAATCTGAAAGTTCCTTCTGAACTCTAGGATAGCATTCATCTTTTATCATTGTGATCATCCTGACAAGCAACTAAATGTCCTTTATCTCCTCACTTTTACCTTGAACATATAATCTCAGAGAGTTACAGCTCTAGTCATTTCAGCTGGAACTGCATTTTCCTTACTGGTTAACAGAAGCAGAATGGAGATGCTCTGCTTTTCTTTATCTTCTTCATATTACACAATTTTGCACATGAGTGTATCTTGCTTTGATATAAAGCCTTAACAAGTTGTTTAAAATAATTTTAAAAGCCTAGCTTTATTATGGGTTTTTGCTTTCCTGATATTATTCTTAAAATGTCAAGCTGCTTTTCCTTTTCATTTTTAGTGCTATGTGCCTCCTTCCATCTTCCACATACAGTATTTTAAAATCTGAGTTTAACACAGAAGTCTCCATGCAGCCACCCTAGTTTCTATTCATCATTTTTTTTTTTTTGTGCCACATTTGGTCATAATTGTTTGTTAGTGTCACACAATGTTAGGATTAGAAGAAATCTTAACTGTATAGTCAGTACTCAATTTTCAAAATTGTTCACACTTTAAAGGATTTAAGTATGCGCCAGACAAAAAGAGGTTAGAAAATAGCCTTTACTTGTGGACTTACCCTTTTAGCTTATGTCACATAAATAAAAGCTTCAGAATCAGAGATTATTTTAAATCATGGTTCTACCACTTACTGGAGAGGCATTGGAGCTCAGTGAGGCTACCTGTAAAATTGGCACAGTAATACCAATCTTACAAGGATTTTGTGGGTTTTAAAGAGTTATAAATAGCTAACCCAAATTTAACACATACTAGGTAAACAATAAATGTTTGTTTTCTTCTTCCACAAGTTTTATTTTTTTTAAATCCACTTCTAACTATAGTTTGGGAAAAGATACACTATGTCAACAGCGTGAGGATTTGCTTACCTACATATTAAATTTACTGATCTCTTTAGTTCTCAATTTGCTCTTTCAAGAAAAAACAAAATGGTACCATTTTGGTTCCACCAATGAATTCAACAATAAGGAAACCTAGAGAATTGCACTTTTCACCAATATTGTATTCAACATACTAAGGCTGAATGCCCAGTGAAAATAGGCAGTCTATCTGCAAGACGACAAACTCAAGCTGGATACTCTCCCTCTCAGGTCCCCAATCTAAGCCTTCTTCTAGAAAAGGACTTGTATAATAAAGTCATAAATACAGCAGAAAGACAACTGGAGAAGTCAAGTTCCTAGTCCTCACTTTGCCACAAAGTACCAGGAAGTCAGTCAACCTTTCTGGGCTTTAGTTTCTTTATTTCTAAAATACCACTAAGGAATGAGAGAGGGAGAGAAACAGTCAATTATCTTTAAGTTACCTTAGATGATGACAAGCTCATTAGGCCTTCATCTCACCACATCTATACTAATAAAAAGGTAATATGCTAATTAGACCAGATAGACCATATGTCTTCCAGACATCCTTCCAGACAAAGGTCCAGACAAAGCCACAAAGGCTGCAAGGGCCGAGGAGGGCCGGTGGCCGACAGTGGCAGCAACAGCTTCCCAGGATCGCCCCATCGCCTCCTGCAAAGGGAGGCCAGACTGTGACATTAGTAGGACATCCCCTCAGGGTTCCTGGATTGTGAGAGGGGGCAGGCCAGGCTGAGGGGACCTCCGCGGTGCACAAATTTTCATGCACCAGGCCTCTAGTACGTCTATAACCCAGTTTGTGGTACAATAGGTTACCTTTGCCATGATTTGCTCATTCACTAGGTAGCAAAATACAAGCATAACAAACATCCAATCACATCTCATACCTAGATCAGAAGAGTACAGAAGAACCTAGATTTACATATGGTCTGGTATCAGGCCAGGTTCCCTTTTACTGTCAATCCTTTTTATGTCTTCCCTTCAGTACTTCATGTAGCACTGCAGAACCTCTCACACATATTTCTGCTTTCACTCATAACACTAAAAACATAAAATTCCTTTATAGACTTCAGCAATACCAAAATGCTACAACTAGTGAGAAATAATCTCAAAGATCCTTTCAAAATAAATTTATCACTTTTGTATATCTGTTATTTCTATCAAACCTACATACAGAAACTTGTCCCTATCTTCCTTTTTTATCAAGCTTAAGCTTCCTTTTCTTTTTTCCTCTTCAACTTGTTTTGTCTGCTCCAATATTCCTTATGTATTACTTGTTATATATTATCTGATTTGGGTTTCAAAAGAAGATGATTGTAACTCTGTTTTCCATTGTTTCTCTCACCTGAAATCCTTCTAAAAGATTCTCTCTAAAAAAAATTAATGTGGCTCTACACAGTACTTTTTTCTATCTTTTATGAAAACCTTAAAAATACGCAGGGATACTGTTTTGAAAACATCAACAAACCTTAAAGGTCCAACTTGGTAGTTTAGAACCTAAATCACTTGTACAGGGTACAAGATATAAGTTCCTCATAATGAATTCCAATCTATAATGAATAGAATTAGAATATTTTAGAGGAGAGAAAACCAAGATGACAGCACAGGTGAATATTACCTAAACTGCTGCCTCGCACAATTTCAAAACTACAACTAAAAGACAGAACGGTCATCATCCAGAACCACAGGAAAGCTAGCTGAGTAGAAATTCTACAACTAGAAGGAAAGAGAGGGGCTCACAGAGACCCAGAGGAGCTGCAAAAAGCTGAGGTACGGAGACGCGCACATGGAGAGGACGGGTGGTAGAGTGCCTGGCTGGCTTTCTCTAGCAGAAGAGAGATAGAAACTCCTGATTGCACTGAACCCTAGTTTTAGGCGAGACTCATACAGGGGGGGGTGTGGACTGTTCAAAAAAGGGAGGACTGCATGGAAATTCAGGGGAGCCATGAAAGGCAGAGGTCTGGAGGTGCGCGCGCCAGTGCGCACAGAGGACTGACTGCTGTTTGTGATGCTGGCCTTCTCTAGCAGGAGGAAGACCACACCTCCCAACTGCACTGAACTCCACTTCCCACTGCACTGAACCCCAGTTTCGGGTGAGACCCTGGAGACCCAGACTCACATGGGTCCGCAGAGCGTACGGAAACTCAGGGGAGATGCGAAAGGCAGAAGTCTGGAGGCGCGCCAGTGTGAGTGCACAGAGATGGCTGCAGTGATTACTGAGGGACACTGAGACCCAGGGGCTGCGTAGGGCAGGACTGACGGGAAGCCAAGACTGTCTGCTCAGCTCTGAGACTCCGCCCCATCCAAGCAGAACACAGAGGCTTTTGGAATTTTACAAGTCTTGTATCTTCAGGCTGACTCCAGCACAGAAGTTCTCCTGGCGTAGACACAGCTGATCCTCACAACCAATTGGCTTGGAGGTCAATTCCCCCCAGTGATACCAACAATAATCAAGACTTAACTACGACAAGGCTGTACACACAGTCCACAAAGAGGTGTACCAAGAGAGTCCACTTTAGGTAACTGGGGAGGCGGAACTACTGAGCCATATAGGACGCCTAGCACACAAAGCTACTCTACCAACTCAGGGAAGCAGCGAAAATGCGTAGACAAAGGAACAGATCACAAACGAAAGAAATGGAGGAAAACAAATGACTGGATATAGAGTTCAAAACCACGATTATAAGGTTTTTCAAGAATTTTCTAGAAAAGATGGATAAATTTAGCAAGACACAAGAGGAGATGAAAAAGGACCAACTGGAAATTAAACATACACTGACTGAAATAAAAAATATTATACAGAGACCTAACAGCAGGCTAGAGGAACGCAAAAATCAAGTCAAAGATTTGAAATAAAAAAAAGCAGAAAACACTCAACTGGAAAAGAAAAAAGAAAAAAGAATATGAAAATAGTGTAAGGAGCTTCTGGGACAACTTCAAGTGTACCAACATCAGAACTATGGAGGTGCCAGAAGAATAAAGTAAGTTACTGAAAACCTACTTGAAGAAATAATGACTGAAAACTTCCCCATCTGGTGAAAGAAATACTTACAAGTCCAGGAAGCGCACTGAACCCCAAACAAAAGGAATCCAAAGAAGACCACACCAAGACACATCATAATTAAAATGCCAAGAACAAAAGACAAAGAGAGAATATTAAAAGCAGCAAGAGAAAAACAGTTAATTACCTACAAGGGAGCACCCATACAATTGTCAGCTGATTTCTCAACAGAAAGTATGCAGGCCAGATGGGAGTGGCAAGAAATATTCAAAGTGATGAATAGCAAGAACCTACAACCAAGATTACTCTACCCAGCAAAGCTATCCTTCAGAATTGAAGGTCAGATAAAGAGCTTCACAGGTAAGAAAAATCTAAAGGAGTTCATCACCACCAAACCAGTATTATATGAAATGCTGAAAGGTACTCTTTAAGAAGAGGAAGACGAAGAAGAAAAAGGTAAAGATAAAAATTAGGAACAACAAATACATATCTACCAACAAGTGAATCTGAAAATCAAGTGAATAAAAAATCTGATGAACAGAATAAACTGGTGAATAGAATCAGGGGCATAGAAAGGCAGTGGACTTATAATTCTCAGGGGAAAGGGGTGAGGGGGGTGCGGAGAGACTGGACAAAAATCCTACACTTATGGATGAGGACAATGGGGGGAGGTAAGGACAGAGGGTAGGGTGGGAGCCAGGTGGAAGGGAGCTATGGGTGGAAAAAAGAGGAACAATTGTAATAATATGAACAATAAAGATTTATTAAATTTTAAAAAAGGAGATTTTAGAGAAGATTAAAGGAGCAAACCTGTCTTCTCTGGAAGGAGTGTGTATATATATATATATGTATATATATATATAAACATATATATGTGTGTCCCCAAAAATGTATACACACTTTAACAGCTCATAGCTCAATTGATGTTTCTTTCATTTCAGTTTTAAACCATTGGAATTAATAATGGTATTCAAAGTATATATACATTTTTGGGGGACACCCTGTATATGCATGTATGTGTGTATATTTATATAACATATATGTACATATTATATTAACATGCCTACTAGGAAAATCCAAATCAATAGGTTTTGCAAAGGAAAACCATACTGTATTAAACTTCAAGTCAATTTTCTACTTTTAGTACCTCTGAAAAAATGTTTCATGTAAGAGGTTAAGTTAGGTTTGTAGTTTAATATAAATGTCAATTATTTTCTTTGTTCCCATTTTCAGCAATAAATGAAAAACTGGCCCTCCCATTCCTGGTTTTGCCACATCCACAAGTTTCATAATTTAAATCCCCCCAAAAGTAAAGAAAGGTAAGAGAGTCAGTTCTTGAAAGGCTAACATATTTTCCTCAAATATGAACTTTCTTTCTTGTGAGAATTAGCATAAACACCTTAACTGTCATTAAAATTGATAAAGAAATATCCACCCATTCAGCAAAAGTAGGACCTGTTACTATATATGATGATTACAGCCCCCCTGTCCCCAAATCAAATCGCTGTCCAATGCACATTAATTACAGGTTTAAATACCAATGGTCCCCGAATAATCTACATTCTTTAAGGAGATGAAACTGCTAAAGTTTGCTTTATCTAGGGCTCTTTGGCTACCACAATACATTTGAAAACAGACAATTCTTTTTCAGCAAAACATCTTCCACTTTGCTCATTTAGTTAAAGCAAAGGATGTTCTTAAACCAACAGCAATACGATTGGTTGTTACCTTTGTTCTTAACTTAAAATAGGATTTCTGTTTTTCCTTTAGTCAAAGTCAAACTCATAATCCCAAGGAAACAAATAATAGTATGTAGTGGGTACATGTATTTAGTTCCTACTATAAATCTAACTAAATGCTAGATGCTCAGCCTGGAGCTCAAGATTTCAAGCTGAGACCAAACCACAGAAACATATTATGCTGAATACATTATTAAGGAAAGAGGTTCCATGTAGGTTGTCATTATTGGTCTCGTTTCATAAAATCAAGTACTAAGCTCAAGAATTGTTTCCTTAAATTTACCTTGTATAATTTTTTTTCTTTTTCTGCTCATATCATGCAGTCCCTTCCCTACTACCTGAAGAGTAACATGAGGATGGAGGGTAGAAAACTTTTAGTCACTTGTTCTTGAGCTAGCCTTTACATTCAAAACTGACACTAATAATGTTTTCAAGCCCTTGTAATAGATGTCATGAATATTTGTTTAATTTCTCCCCATAAATTAAACAAAACTAAACAATATCATTCTCCTGGGGGGCAGGAGGGCATGAAATAACAACAACAAAAAAGTACTAAAAGATGAATGGGGGCACAAAGTAAAGGATCTAACTTACAGGGCTCATTTATAAAAGGAATATATAGGCACTTACTGCTCATACTCCCCCTTCTACAGACAGTAGAGTACCTCGTGTCCCCTTTTAATGTCTTTAAAACTCAAAGCCAAAAGAAATGAATGAAATCAGAGCTATATCATTAGCTCCATTAAAACTACACCCAAGGCACTGCTCCTAATTCCAAATTGCAATCTTCTCCATCACCTTCTATCTATACCTTAATTCAGCAAGCATTTGTCAAGCCCTACTGTGCGAGGAAGTAAGGTAAATTTGCAAATAACTAGACCCAGATTAACTGCAATGACTTGTAGAAATCAGAGTACATTTCTGGTCTTAGTAACATGACTATCGTCTTAAAATGATTGAGCCTATCTATTAGAATTTGTACTCTTCAGCAACAACAAAATTTAAGATCTTTGGTTTCAGGAGAAAAATCCAAATTCAAATTGGATTTCAAATTTCCTCATACATTTAAGTGCCCCACACATCATGTAAACTCTTGAAATAAAAAAAAAAAAAGTATACCGGAAAATGATGGACTAAACACAACTACTGGAAGTGCTCAGCACGCAGTCAGTCAATAAATATTTATGGAATAAAAACTGTAAGTTTTATTTGCCCTCAAAATCCATTCTCTGAGGCACATATGAACTCACTTGACAGCCACCTGCTTCCACATTTTGCCTCTTGGTTCATTGCTAATGACTAGACCTTTGTTTCTCAAATTTCAATAAGATTTAGAATCACCGAAAAGTCTGTTGGAAAGGCAAATCCCTTGACCACTTCCTCCCCCAAAATCGCAGTTCCAGAACTTGGACCCTGCATTTATAATAATACATCATTCAAGTGAATCTCAGATGGTCAGATTATACACTCAGTTAGCATGGGCTTACCCTCACAATGGGCAAATTCTGGGTTGTAAATGATACTAATTAGAGAACAAAACTGATTATATTTAAACTAAACTATAAACTACTCGATTCTTCTAAAAATTCACTAATGCTTAATAGACAAGTCAAAATATAAGTAAAATAATTTTTGCTTTGACAATGGAAACTATCATTTAATCCACCAAAACAGACACTTTTCTGAAATACTTAAGTGATTGTCAATATTTAGGAAAAGATTCAGAACAAAGCAAGTTAAGGAATGTAATCCAAGGAAGCACTTATATAACTGTGCTATAATAGTTTTAGGAGAAAAAATACCACACTCAAAATACTCCATGTCAACACAGGAACCACTAGCCACACGTGACTATTTAAATTAAAAATAAATAAAATTTAAAATTCAGTTCCTCAGTTGCAATAGCCACATTTTAAGTGATCAATAGCCACACATGGCTTAGTGGCTAACATACTGGATAACAGATATAGACCATTTATTTCATCATCACAGAAAATTCTACTGGATAGCTCTAGTTTGGAGGTAACGGTATCTAAATAAAATATGTAATCTCTGTTCTCCTGAGTCAGAGACATCTCTCCAGCAATTTCCAATTTAAATATACACATCCACTTTAGTATTAACTATAAAAAAACAACAACACAAAACCCAAAACCCTAGCATAATTTTTCTGAAATTTGTTTTAAGAAAGGTCACTCAAAAGTGAATGCTTATTCATGTCAGATTATCAAAAAACAAATATTTAAAGAAAATATCAAAGGCACTAAAAAGACAACTAGGTTTTCATCAAATCAGAATCAATGAGGAGTGTTTAATTATTAGAAAATAAAAGGTAGCAGATAATTAAGACTGGTCCAGAAAGATTAAAATACTTGAGGCTAGTTTTCCAAATACTTCAGAAATATTATTTATATGCATAACAAATAATGGTTTTATAACTGGTTTTAAAATGATCTTACTACAATTAATTCTAGTCAGTAACATTTTACTATCTTCAATTTCTTTCCACCAACTTAGCACTAAAAATACCTATAAATAATATAACTACCATGAGATTTACTTAAATATAATTTTATATATGAAGGACTATTAACTCAAAAACCTGAGCAACTCTTGGTTTTAGCATAAAAGTAGACAAAAGTTAAACAATTTGCAACGTAAAATTTTATCTCTCAACTGGATCAATACCTGGTTTAAAACACTGTATTAATAAAACTCAAAAGCGTGGGCAATAAGATGCTGAAGCATGGGCAACAAGAAGAGAAGTAACCACCAATTTAAGAAAACATAAACCTTATTACAAAGCAGAATTAAAACTTCCACAGGCTCAGAACTGTATACTAATTCAAATTTAGACCTACTTTCCCTGGAGATAAAAACATCGCTTTGACTAGGGTTCTTTTAGAAGCGTTCAAGTGTAACTCAAATATGATCTCTAAATTACAGAGGACTATATTGATTCTCATCAGGAAGTTTTGCTCCATGTCAGAGTTTTATAAAACTGTCTTAACAAATTTAACACTAAAAATGTACAACACTAAAAATGTACAAATGTGAAAAGGTCACACAAATGATTAGTTATGATAGTATAGCATTCCCGTGTGTTTTAGATTCTTTAAAATTATCTGTTTACTTCAGAGGTCTACATCAAATCTAAGAATTAGCAAAGGAAAGCAGTAACTGATGGTTATTAAAAAACTGTATGAAAAGTCCTTAAAGAGAAAAAGGTTGTAGTAACTTACCCGCGACACTAGTGATTGTAACTGGAACTCCTTGCACTTGAACGCCTGCCGCACCCAGGTTGGCAACACTCACTGTCTGAAGGTTAGGCACTGATGCAAGCTGGGCAGTATTCAAAGTTATCGGGGCACCAGCAACAGCCACAGGAGCAATCTGAGCGAGAGTTGTGCCACCACTTGAAGACACTGGGGTGATGGTTAACTGTTGGGACAACCCAGCGTTCTGAACTTGCAAATTGGAAAGACTCTGAATATTCTGAACCTGTACAGTTTGCCAACTGATTTGCCCTGAAGGTGTTAAAGTTGGAGCCCTGATAAGCACCTGAGTCGGATTTACTGCTTGGAGTTGAACATTCTGCAAAGGCTGCTGCTGGATGGTCTGAATTGTCTGCCCTGACTGGAGTTGAAATGACTGTGGTGGAATAGCCTGAATGATCTGTTGCTGAGGCTGTTGGATCTGGATCTGCTGTAAGATAGGCTGGCCTACAATTTGCACCTGCTGAAGAGAATTGGATTGATCCTGTGTGTTCTGGATTCCATTGGACTGAAGCTGACTGGAGCTCTGGGCTTCAGCCTCAGTAGCAGCAGGTGTCTGAGCTTCCTCAATAGTGCGTTCGGAATTATTGGCCGATGTGCTTGCGTACTGGCCCGTATCTGCTGAGCTCACTAACGTGTCACTGCTGGTCAGAGATGTTGAAGCAGTGGTTGTGCAGGTGGTGGAGGAGGAGGGGGATTCTGGCATAGTACTGGAAGCGGCGGTGGTGGTGGTGGGTGTGGAAATTAACTGGCTCCCATTGGAAGTCCCGCTCTCAGTAGTAGTAGTAGCAGGCTGGCCAACCTGTGCGGTCCCTCCTCCCCCTCCTCCGGCAGCCACGTTGTTTATCACCGGCAACGCTAGAGTCACTCCTCCAATGTTGATTGGTAGGGTTGTTACCACTTGAGCCTGAGTACCAGGAAGGGTCTGTAACTGCAGTGGGATGGACACACCGGGTCTGATTTGGACGGGAACGGTCTGATTTGCCAGGTTCTGAGCAAGAATATTCCCGGAAGCTGTCCTGTTAGCAGCCGTGAGGATAGCTTGATTATTACCTGCAGAAATGAGCTGAATTTGACCCTGCAAGTCCTGTAGAGATGAACTACTAGTTGGGTTGATCTGAATTTGCTGGCCTTCCACTGTCTGAAGCTGTGGAATCACTTGGTACTGCACACTACCGCTTGGATTTTGTACTTGGATGACTTGAAACTGACCAGGGGTGGAAGAATTACCTGATTTCGTTTTTGTAGGAGATGCACTCCCGTTATTACTGCTGGAAGAACTAGATGAGCTAGAAGCTGGCTGAGAAACGTTATTCTCTTTTGAAGCAGGAGGAGTGGAGGCAACAAGTTGCCAAGCGTTTCCAGCAAGTTGTGTTGTGACCAGTTCTAGCTGTTGTGGCTGATTTTGAAGTTGCACCAATCCTTGGCTTGGATCTATAATAATCTGCTGTTGTCCAGTTGCTTGATTTTCACCAGGAGTCCCTATTTTGCTGCAAGTAGCTGCCAGTAAAGCCAGAGGAGAGGGCTGAGAGTCCTACCCAAAAACGGGATGGTAAAGGAGAGGGGGGGGAAAAAAGTGGGCGGATTTAGTGGAGGCCAGTAGCTGGGAGGGGCTTATTTATTTTGACAGCTCTACATTTACGAACTCACTCGGGAAGTGGCAGAAATAAAAAAGAAATATTAACAAAATCAGTAAGATGCAGGAATAAGGAAAGCTGATCCCGTAACATAAAGCTTAAATAAAAGAAAATTTCTAACCAACTTTCTTAAAAGTGTTCTATTTCTCCTGAACTCAAAATGTCCTTGGGAAACATACACACCCGTTTTTTTTTTTTTTTATAGTCTGAGTTCCTGGTTGTAATTTTAACCAACTTCACCCTCAAACGTAAAAAATCTTTTATAAATTTACCATTTAACTTCCTCCCGCTCAGAAAGATGCTTGGAGTGGACAAACATTTGTATTCTGTTCTGAACTTCTGGGCATTTAAAGGGCATCACTCCCGCCTTCCCCTGACGCTTGGGGATGCATTTTTGTTAACATGTTTTCTTTTACCTGGGAGCCTGAGGGTTTGGTTTTTTTATTGTTATTCTCGGGCTCAGAGGTTTTCCCTCCTTCTGTAGCCATCGCCGCGGCCGCCGCCTCCTCCTCCTCCTCCTTCTTCTGATCTGCAACAAGCCCCCCGACACAGCCCGACACGACAACAGGTTACCGGGAGGGTGGCCCTCGGCCGCCCCCGGCCCCGCTCCCGCCCCCGGAGCATCATCTCCATAAACGCGCCGCCGCGACCCGCGCGCACCGGCAGGGGCGGGGGAGGAGGGCGGGGAGGAGGGGGCCCTCACAAAACGTGGTGGGAAACCCGACCCATCGCTCCAGAGCGACACCCCAAAGGAGGCTGTTCGCTCTCAGACATTGAGACAAAACACGGCCCTCCTTCCCTCCCCCCGATTCTCTCCCGCCCTCTCCTCCTCCCCTTAAAGCATCGCGGCAGCCCCGGGGGAGGGGGCCGAGCAGGGTCTGGCCAGGGAGGGAGAGGGAGGCGGCGGCGGAGACCGAGGGGGGTGGAGAATACGTACCGCTCATCCCGCATTAACAGGACGAACCCTCAGCCGGAGACACTGGGACGGAGGTGGGTGGGGGTGGGGGTGGGGGCGAGGCGGGAGGAGAGGCCGGTCCCGCCCGCCCGCGGAGGCTCGGAGGAGGCTGTAGCTGGCACAGGCTCTGCCTCTTTTTCCGCGAATGGCCGCCGCTGGGCTGTGGCGTAGCAGCTCCTCTCTCCGCCCGAGCCCGGCTGACTCGCCCTTGATTGACAGCGGCGGCGCGCGGCGCGGGCGGCAGCGCGGGCCAGGGGCGGGGCCAGGGCGGCGCGAGCCGGGCCGACTCCCCACCCCCCTCGGCCTCTCTCCGCCGCAGCCGCCGACTCTCCACCCCTTCCCCCAGCGGATTGGCCGCCGACCTGCCGGGGGCCGGGGCGCCGGGGCCGCCCCCTCTCCACCCCCTTTCTCGGGGCTGTTCTTCTTGCGGCTTTTCGGTGTCTGTCTCGGCCCCTCCGTGCTCCTTCTCTCGGCGTTCCAGCTCGGGCGCGCGGCCGGCGGGCCCTCCACGCAGCCAAACTTGTCGTCTCAGGATATCCCGCCCCCTCCTCACTCCCCGGCGCCCTCCCCTCAAAACCGCGCTCCGGCGTCGCTCGGAATCGCCGCGACAGGAAAAGAGTTGGGCTGTCGCCTAAGGGAAGCGGGAGGGGCGCCCTGGCCGCAGGCGGCTGGGCGCGCCGAGCGAACTGGCCGCTGCCCCGGCGCAGGGAGCATGCCTTTCCCGAGGCGCATCCGGACCCGGGCGCCCTTTTTCCCTGGCGTGGCCCCCATTGGCGGAGCCCCTGGTGACGCGCGCTGAGTGGTGGAAGGGAGAGGGCGGGGCGGGGCCGCAAAGGCTCTTGGGCCTTGTAGTCGGCGGCGGCCGCGGCGGCCCCTCCCTGGCACCGCCTTCCCTCCCGCCCCCGACCGAGGCCGCGCCGCCGAGCGGAAAGCTGCCCGAGGGGGCGGGGGCGGCAGGGCGTGGCCCTGGCCGAGTGGGAGTTGAACGGGGAGAGGAGGGGGAATGGGTGTTGTTTGCCTGGGCCTATCCGCCGCGCGGGGCTGCCCCAACCGCCTCTGCCGCCGCCTCCTCGGCTCCCAGCCGCTCCCCGCGGGGCGAGCTCACACCGGAGCGCGCGGCGACTGAGCGGGCGGCCGCGCGGGGAGGCGGGTCTGCTGGCCTCCGGGTTTGAATGAAGCCGGCTTCGCGGAGAAACGCTCTCGCCTCTCCTTTCTTTGCCCCTCTCCCTCCCGGAGGCCCCGCTTGGAACCCGGGGCCTGCTCCCCGCCGAGGAGGCCCTGCCGTTTCATGGTGCCCGGCTGGCTGCTGGGCAGGGCCCTCCATGCTTCGCGCCTTGCCCGTGGCCCTCGGGTTGGAGGACCTCCTCGCCTCACGAGCCTCCCAGGGACCCCTCCCGCAGCTCCGTTTGGGTCACTCCGGTCACGGTCCCGCCTCAGCTGCTGGGAGGCCCAGTTCACATCCGACGCACCACGCGTTTTGTGGTCGAACGCACTTGACCCCCGGCCTCCCTCCCAAGCCCTGAAGTCGGGGCGATGCCAGGGGGCGTGATAAGCGCCCGGTTAAGTGTCTCAGAGGGCGAGCGAGTCGCCACCGTACACCTGGGCCTTGGAGTCAGAGGCCCTGGCACACGCGGGCTCCCTGCCACCCACTCGCTTTTCACCCGGGCGCCACGCACAGCTTTGAGCGTTCTGTCTCCTGCCTCGGGCCTGCCATCTAGCAAGGGTGGCGCGATCCCAGGTGCTACTGCACTTGACTGGCATTTCCTTTGCTTGTTAAATTAATTGCAACATCCGCTGATGACAGAGCCAGCAGTGCAGCAAGACAAAGCAATCCGAATAAAGAATTAGATAACTACTATTGTCTGCGCTTTCTTTAAACAATGAGCTGAAGATCCTTGGGAAACCTGCTTTCCTGCCAGTACAGCACAGAAAGCTCAAACATCCTTCTTGCATTTACAGACACACTATCCTCAGGTCGTTCCCCCCCCCCCCCCCAATTCACTAGGATGAAGGAAGGAGGACATTTTGCAGTCTTATGAATTGGGGCGGTCCCTGTAGTTTTCTTACCTTACAAAACCTGGCTCGGAGGGGCAATGCCACTACCTCTGAACCACAGGTTAAAAAAGAATGCTTATGCATCCAGTATGGATCCACAAAGTGTCCCCAATATGCTGCACCCTATATTTAACAGGTAATACTGGTATTTGTGAAACAGAGTGTAAGGGAAGAAAATAATTTTTCTCTACCCCTTTTAGCTGAGACTCCTGTAATAAGAGGTTAACGAGAAAAAAACAATTTTATTAACGTGTATATCTTATGTATCCGAGTGAGATAAATGGAAAAATGAATAATTCCCCATGGTAGCTTAAAATTTGGAGTTCAATATCATTTTAATAGGAAAAGTTAGAGATGGGGATGTATGCCTGTTGGAGGGAGAAAATAATTTTTAAGAAAAATGAATGGGCCTGTAGCAAAATAGATGGGAATAATGATAATTTGTGAATTTGTGACAAAGTTTTCTGGATTGGTACAGACTTCTGGTCTCTTCTCCTTCGATAAGAGTCAATCTCCCATGGTTAATGAAACTCCCAGAGAGGAGATTTATGACAAATGAGTTCCTTTTGGAGGGTCTGTCTTTAGGCAGATAAGAGGAGTTGAGAGAAAGCCTGCATTTGCTGTTTTTCAAGTGCCTACAGCTAAAAAATAATCAATGTGCCAAAATGGTATATTCAGCTACCCTTCAATAGTTAATAAGCCCTAAAAAAATAGTTAATATCCCCTGATTTTTAGGGAGGGCCAAAGCTTCTGATCTCTGGCTGAGCCATGAGACCTGGGACAGGTGACCAATTACCTAAAATTAATCATTTCTCTGGCACCATATCTATATAATAGAAGGTTTAGCTAGATGAAAGAGCTCCAAAATTACAATCATTCTTATACCACCTTCCTAATTTAAGCTATGTACCATCTACATTATGATTGACAATGTTATTCTTCAAACCAATTTACTTTTATTCCTGACCCAAATAATTTAAAAAGTTGATATCACCATGGTAAAGGAAAATCCATTGTCTTAGCTATAAGAGTAAGTATAAATATAAAGCAACAAAATTCTCGGCCTCCGGCCAGTGAGGAAGCAGTTTGTTGAAAAAGATTTCTTCCTGCATTCATATTTCTCATAGAACAATAGCCTTTCAACTTTTTATGATGATCCACAGAATAAATATATTTTATATCGTGACCTAGTGTATATACATACGCAGAAGTGAGCCTTTTTATTCAAAATATTTAACAACACTGAGCACTGACCACTAAGATCAAACACTGCCTCAAAGCTCTAAGAGGGTCTCCTAGAGGGCCCCCTGCCATGCATTTCCCTGCCAGTTGTTGGATGGAGAGCTCCAGAGGGTGGGCAAACAATGTTGGCCATAGGGAGAGGGGGACTGGACAGGACTTAGGCACTATTTATTTGTTCAGGGGTAACAGCTTTTAGAACCATATCAATATGTATTAGTTGAGTATCAACCAATGATGTTAACTGAAACAAATCTTCAAGAAAAATTATTCGTCTCCCTACTCTCCCTTTTATTATTATTTTAATAAATCCTCACCCGAGGATATTTTTCTATTGATTTTTAGAGAGAATGGAAGAGAGAGGGAAAGACAGAGAGAAATTTCGATGTGAGAGAAACTTATCGATTGGTTGCCTCTTGCAAGAGCCCTGAGCAGGGCCCAGGCCAGGGAGGAGACTGCAACTGAGGTACCTGCCCTTGACTGGAATTGAACCCAGGACCATTTGGTCACAGGCTGAAGCTCTGTCCACTAAGCCAAATCAGCTAGGGCTCCCTCCCTGTTTTAAAAAAATTTTTAGTAGCAACCCAGAGTTTGAAAAAAAAGTTCCCCTATGGTCTCTTATAACCACCACCCCACCACCCCACCCCATCTTTGTGGAATAAAAAGTTCATATTCTAGTTATACAGCAGAATACATCTAGATTCCAGGCAGATTTTTTGCCCAGAGCTCTGAATACTTAATTGAACTCTCAGTCTGCATTTGGGAAAACGCTGCTGGAATTTTTCACAGGTCTGTCTCTATCAGGTGTGTATCTCCTGGTCACCACTTTTTAGGGCCTGGCATTTCTCAACTGCATTTCTCAACTGACCATTCATTCAATCAATAAGTCATATAACCATACTAAAAGCACTATTCCTCCACTCCCAGTACAAGCCATTAACTTTTCTTTTCCTTTTTTTTTAGGCCTTTAGTTTTTTTAGGGCAAAGGTTAGGGCTTTTAATCCCCCAAGATACTAAGGATAAGTTTAGTAAGACTTCAATAAGTACGCTTACGGATGAATGTAATAGAAGCAGCTCCAGAGAATACTTAGTATGACAGGAGAAGAAACTGAGGCTCAACTACGACAGATGACTTGAATTTTAAATACTAAAGGGATCAATTTTAAGTGTCTACATCAAGAAGCTATTTGTTGAAAAATTGTTAAGCTGCTTCATTTTTTCTTTGGGAAGCCAAAAGCAAAAGATTTGGAGAGACCACAAACCAGAGAAAGATCAAAGTTTAACATCCATCTCTGCTCCAAGGTACCTCAACTAAAATGTAGCCAACCAGAAATTCAGCATAGGTTTAGTGTATAGTGCATAGTTCCTATAATAATACAACCCTGGTAGTGTTCAAAATTCCATTAAATTTAGATAGATACTAATAAAAATTGTTTTCAGGAAGAAGAAAACATTTTTGAAATTTAATTGTAATATAACTGGGACCTAAATTTAGAATATTTATGTGGAAATAGAGGCAAAAAAAAAAGAGAGCCTGTACATATGTAGGACTTTTAAGAGTTACAAAGTATGTGTGTAACTGACACTGAAATAGTGAATAAAGATTGCCCTCAGATTGCTTTATTTCTCCAGAATGAGTTGATGACATTGCTATTCCTCATATGCACTTTGCTCTTTCAGGTGTTGTTCATGTGCAACTTCAGAAAATTTGATTAACAATTTTTAAATACGATTTTAACCCAGTTACACTTATTGTTAATTAATATTTGAACATAATTAATAGCTATTGGCAGTTAATGGAGCATGATATAAATACCTATTGAATATTTCATATCAATTTATATAAGTATAATGAGGCTCATTGTTCATACACACACTCACACACATAGACACACACACACACACACACACACGAGATTTGATTAGTGTATAAGATGAGACAGAGATAAAAGTTAAAAATTAATTTAAGACTAAATATAAGTCCTGGCTGGTTTGGCTCAGTGGATAGAGCGTCAGCCTACAGACTAAAGGGTTCCAGTTTTGATTCCAGTCTAGAGCACATGCCCAAGTTGTGGTCTCAATCCCTAGCTGGGGCATGCAGGAGGCAGCCAATCACTGATTCTCATCATTGATGTTTCTTTCTCTCTCCCTCTCCCTTCCTCTATGAAGTCAATAATAATAAAAAAGACTATATATAAAATTAGTGATTAAACATCATGAAAATATAGAGCACGAATTTATAAATGCTACCTGTATGTGAGGGTTGTGAATTTGTCATGTCAGGCATTTAAAAATGCTTGGGAGAATTAATTATATTAAATTTAAGAATGTGGTTGGAAATATATAATGAATTTAAATTAATTTATCCTATGAGATTATTTAGGAAAAATTATGATGTATATTTGAGATTAATATAGTACTGATGAAAGATCAGATAAAAGTAATTTTCTTAGAAGTAAAATACTTCTAGACTTTTACAAAAAGATGTGCAAATTGGACTGGAAGGCTTGAAATAAATTGTGACTTTAATAAATTGAATGTTAATTTAAAATGCCAAAACCTATAAATTTATTGCTCCCTTGGACATTTAAAAAAATTCACCCTAACACCCATAAGATAATTAAAGGAATCAACCCAAAACGAGGTATCTAAGAATTTCTGTGAGTGCCCAAGATTCTGGTTGTTAAATTTTAGTTTCAGTTCTTCTTTCTAACAACATCAGAAACAATGATCTTCTGAGGCCATTTTGTTTTGTGATACACTAAATCCTTAATCTAAGTATGTTAGCCAAACAGGGCTTGGGGGAACACACAACCAGTTCATCCAGGAGGGACTTCAAAGTTTAAAGATATGGTATACAGAAGGAGGAATGGTAAACCCAGCATTTGTTTTAAATTGTTCGGGATTGTTTCCAAGCCAGTACTCTTTCTGCCTACCCAGATTCTTGTGGGGTTATGACCATGCAAATTTATTAAGAACATCAATAACAGAGTTCGGCAGCTGGGCTGATAGCTGAGTGAGGTCAAGTAGAATGAGCCTTGGCTGTTTTGGAAGCTGGAACGCATGTGCTTCCATCACCTAACCCCCCTGAGGTTCCTTATCGATATGTAAAATCGGCATCATAATTCCTACCACATAGGTTATTAGGAAGATTATGAGGTAATCTCCATAGTGGGCACTTAATTAATTTAGATTTCCTTCCTTTCTGGTTCACAATGTTTATATTATATTTCATGAAAATTAACTCTTCAATTTTGCTACTCTCCTAGTTTTAAAATGTAGTGAACCATTTAATCGAATGAAGGGTGCTTTCTATCAGTAAATAATAGCTTCTAGGGTCACCAATGGCCTTTTTGGGTCTCAGCATCTATACGTATTGAATTTTTAAAGCAATCTGCTTTATAGCTTACAGAAAACAATTTAACGTATTGGAGGGGAAACGTCTCCACTTACCACCAAAAGAATCTGAACTCTGAAGTTTACTAATTTTTCCACCTAAAAGACTGAGTGAGGAGATTGTCCAGCAAAAGGAAAAGGCATAAGGAAGGAATGAGGGGCTTAGGTGGAATGTGGAAGAAAAGTGGGGGTAGGGTTGGGGCCAAGGACAAGGAGAGCCGCAGGGCTGAAACCTGTGGGGAACCCCGTGTTTGCTTCCCTCCAAAAGGGCAGATCGCCTGAGTGTGATGTGCTCTGGAGAAGACACATGGGCTTGAGTGCTTCTGTGCCTCTACCTCACCGGAGAAGGTGACGAGCTTCTGGACAGGACAGAGGGGAATCCTGAAAAAACTAAGGAATTACATGAGAGGAATTCATGTAAAAAGGAATAAAAATGGCAAAGGTGACAAAAAATAAAAACAGTAATTAGCCTGTTCAGTGAGTTCATTTTACAAAGATGTTTTCCAAATGTGATGAGTGGCTTGAGAAAAGCTAGATTAAGAGTGTGATCCCGGAGGGGTAGCACCCACCAGGGGGTGTAGATGGAGTCATATTACAAGCAAGGGCAGCTGTATGAGTGCTATCTTCCCATGGTCTGCGTCTGAAATGTGCCAGGAAGCCTTCTTGCTAAATCCTGCCGAATCCAGCTCCCGACAGGTCATGCAATGTGAGTATCTCCACAAAATAAGGTAGGAAGCATTTCCCAGGACTATGAAGGCTGGACTAGGAAACAAATATGGACACAACATGATTGGGCAAGCTGCAACAGTGAGTCAAATATAACAGGAATGAGAAATCCCCACATTTGATAAATGCAAAGTCTTCAATAAGTAAGTTTAGCAGGGGGGTTGCTTTATTCTCCGCCAATCAAGCCAAACCTGGAATGCTCTCGAAGAAGGACCCCAGAAGGGAGGTGGGCCAGGAACAGTTAAGAGCACTGAGGAAGCTTTGGGAAACAATATTTACTAAAACAGCCTTCAAATGCTTTCAGACCTATTGGGTGGCAAGGGATTAGGTTTGCTTTATGTAGTTTCAGAGGACTGAACAAGGTCCATAAGTGGATGTTGCCAGGTGGTAGATTTTGGCACAGAATAAAAAGAACTTCTGAAGACTCAGAACTATCTGAAATGAAACAAAAGCCCTGTGGGGTGGTGAGCTCCTCTTAATTGGAGATATTCAAGGACAGGCTGAACCACCAGTGCTTATTTGGAATATTGTCAAAGAGAATTTATGTATCTGATAGCAATAGAAGCAGATCCAGAATTTGTGGAGCCCGGAGTTTCTAAATTTGGGGACCTCTTTTTAAGGACAAAGAATACAAAATTAGGAATAAAAATCAGAGGCCCTTGGAAGGAACTTTTGTAAGTGAGGAATCATTGAAGCTTAAGTTTCATTAGCTTTGCTGTAAATTCACATCAAGGTTGTCATGTCAGTTGATTCAAATTTGAATTTGTTTTAAATAATGAATAATTCTTCTTAATTTTAAAATAATTATTCTTTTTATCTACAGGACAGCATAGAGGCAGTGGAAAGAGAGAAGTTAGATTCTCCTGGGTTCCTAGCTTGCTTCTGCTTTTTCATAGCTAGGTGATCTTGGGAAAATGACTTAATCTCTCTGAGCCTCAATTTCTTCATCTGTAAAATGCAGGTAATGATGTGTATCATGAAATATTGTTTGGGAAAAGTTAAATAAAATTATGTATGTAAAGTACTCATATATAGAAATTGTATAATTAATGACAGCTAAATTGAAAGACGAATAAGATTTGGAGAGTCATAAAGAAAAGTTTACTTAAAATGCCATTTGGAATTATCATCTGTCACCTTGAAGATAATGAATGACTTGGTTCCACATCCCCCTATTTAAGGTAAAGCCTTAAGGACTCGTGAAATGTCACCAAGCCACAATATTCAGATTAGGCTTATTTCGGACAACTAGCTTATGAACAGACTAGGAAAATCACTTGCAGAACTGACTGGCCAAGATAAAAACCTTTGTCCTCCTTGTCCCCTCTTCACTTTTCAAAGTTTGGGGTCAGAATTGAGGAGTAGGACATTTCTCATCACTCCATCCCCCAAAAGCAGGTTGACCAAGTTCAGGCATACACAGGTGGGCCACATTATCTAGAGTAGGGGTGGGGAATCCTCTTTTCTGCCAAGGGCCATTTGGATACTTATAACATCATTCTTGGGCCATACCAAATTATCAACTTAAAAATTAGCTTGCTATATTTGGTCAAATACTTAATTCACTCGCCACTAATGCCTTAGCAGAGCCACGACCAAATGATTTTGAGAGCTTTATATGGGCAAGGGTCTGATGTTCCCTACCCTGATCTAGGTAGTTCACCAAGTACAGGTCACCATTCATCCAGAAAACTTGTTACTCTGAGTAAGATCCTCAGCCAGCAGTGATGGTTCAAGAGCACCTGGAAGCTTGTTAGAAGTGCAGACTCCCAGGCCTACCCCTGTATTTTAACAAGATCACCAGGTCATTCGAGGCACAGTGAAGAAGTGCTAATGTAGGCCACAATGCGACTGGCTTTGCCCCTGGTGCTGTGCAGGTGAAGTCCCCTTCTTTGGGCTCTCAGAATTCACTTTCTTTTAGGAGGTTACAGAGGAGAGTTGGAGCAAGGGGCCTGTTATCTCAGGGAGAAAGCTCAATCCACTTGATTCTCTTTGACCTTTCATTCTTTGGATTCTCTCCCTTGCATCTAACTCACGAGATAAGACAGTTCCAACTTGAGATGCCAAGATAAACTTGGTAGACGGTCCAGACATCTCTCTCTCTGGCTATCACATTTCTTTCTAAGACGTGGAAGAGAAAAGATGGGACCAGGGGTTGTCTTCCACTCCAGAGAGAAGCTCAGTCTCTCTAAACTACTTCTCTCTTTCCCTCTTCCCTTCACCCTCCTCTCCCTCCCTCTCTCCTGTCAGTTGAGCAAAAAAAGCCAGAGGACAAATTATTTGGGAAAGACTCCTCCAGCACTGGAAAGGCCAAGGTGATAGGCCCGACTAGCACTGGTACTCTATCTTTTCCTACATCATTGTTGTGTTTGAATCCATTTTTCCTGGCCATGGCTGTGGCCTTACAGAAAAGAGGAAAGAGGAAGAAAACCTATTAAGCCTGAATTACTTCTAAACTTCCAGTCCAGACAAAATCAGTCCTCCATCTGTCCCAGCACAACTTCCAGAGGGTGCATTGAGAAGCTTTGGGAAGCTTATCTAGTAACAAAAGACATACCTTTGCTGCTACTGACTGTGCATATATTAAGAATGAATACTTATTTAGCACTCATTATGCTATATACACTGAGTGGCCAGATTATTATGATCTCTGAACACATAATAATCTGGACACTCAGTGTATATCTTATATAATAAAAGACTAATATGCAAATTTTCCCCTTGAACAAGAGTTAGACCAGCAGGCAGGTCGGGCAACTGTCCATGTCCCCTCCCCCTGGCCAGGATGGCAAGATCCCACCCATGTACGAATTCATGCACCGGGCCTCTAACACACGTGCACATGCGCGCACAGACAGACAGACACACACATACACACCCCAAGTGGCCAGATTATTATGCATTCAGAGATCATAATAATCTGGCCACTCAGTGTATAAGCACTCTACATATATCAACTCATTTGACTGCCCAGTAACCTGTAAGGTAGGTACTATAGTTGTTTCCATTTTGTAGATGTGAAATCAGAGGCACCCAAAGTTTAAATAATTTGTGAGGGAGCCCAGAAAACAAATAGTAGAGCTGGGATTCAAACCCAGGCAACTCAAGCCAAGACCTTGCTCTTAACCTGCCTCTGACACATGTCTCTCAGGACCCCTGTAGGGGGCGTTGCCTGGTTTGGGTATTCCCACTGCCCCAGCCAGTTACCATCCTAATCGCATTACCATCCCCTACAGAGCTTCTTTGTCAAAGCACAGCCACAGATTTTAAACCACAAAGATGTGAATGACTATGGTTGTTTAGTTGATGAACCAGATTTACTAAGGAGAAAAGGAAGTATACTGTGGACTCTGGAAGACTTCCCACAGCACCAGTAGTTTTTTAAAAAAAAAGGAAAAGAAAAATGAAGCCCACATGAAATAATCAGGATAATCCAGTCAAAGTGAGACAAAGACTGACTCTTTTCCTGAAGGGAATTTTCTAAGGGTAAGATTTGCAAAACAGAACCAATTAAATTTGCTTCCTGTCCTCAAATGCAGTTCTTGCTTTGGGTAAAACAAGCCTGCTGTTTACAAAGAGTTTTCACAGATGTCTGCTCCCTGATCTCCACAGCACCCCGAAGAGGCTGAATGTCTTGCCTAAAATTACACATGAACTAAGTGGCAGAGTTTAGACTGCAGCTTGGTTTCTGGAGGTGGAGATGAGACACTCAAGCTTCACCATCTGCCCTCTGCTCCTTCGTGGTAAGAGTAGGGTAGAAAGAGGAATGAGAACCTTATTCTCTACATCTGGAAATGGAACGTGTTCAGACTCACCCTTTTAGTCAGGGGCCGAGCTCATCATCAAACCAGGACTTCGGATTCTAGGGGCTGTTCTTTTATCCACCTCGCTCTCTGGCCTCTGCTGGAAAATTAAGATTGAACTGCTTGACAGAGAACCCAACAGTTCTTGGAAGCATCTGTGAATGGAAAAGGGAGAGTACACAACACCTTTATGGTAAGAAAGAACATCACAGAACTCTCCTTATGTTAATAATCATTCAAAGGCAAACAAAACTATCATCTGGGTATTGGCATGGATATTAATGATTAATAAATTAGAGCACATCAATGTATATGACCTAAACACCTCTGTGAAAGGGTCTATGTCAGATAATAGGGGGGCTCCAAGGCAAACAAAACCTGCTCCGGCCGTCAGTCAGAAGCCTACAGGGAAACTAGAGGCAGCAAAGCACCATCACACACACACACACACACACACACACACACACACACAGTTGTTGACAGAAGAACCGTCCACACTTGTAGAGAATATTTTGAGTCAAACTGAAAACATATGCTGGGAAACAAGATTTCAAATGCTCTGGAGAATGGCATTTTGCAACTTCTTTTATGTATTTGGCGTTAAGAATGGAACAGAAGGAAGATTACATGGAGGTGGGAAAAATCAAGGATTGGGTTCCAGGACAGTTAACAAGATTATATGCTTTTTGGGGAGTGGTTAGGTTTATTTTAAAAGTGTGTTAACCTGGATGCACAGGAACAATGGATATAACTTGCTTAAGGCAAAGGTAGACCTTTTACTGAAAGTTATGATTGGGGTGTGACTACCTGCAATGATCTGCCCAGTTAGGAATTTATGATCAGATCACCTTGTGAGGTTACTTTCCATAGAGCCTCCCTTTGCCCCCCACACAGAAGTGTACAACCCAGCAGGTATAAATAAGAGTTCAACACCATCCTGGAAGAGAGATGTCACAGGGCCACAGGTGATTAAACACTAAATGAATTCCACAGTTAATAACTGCTCTGGAAGTTCAAGGTAGGGGGTGGTAAAGGAAAACGTTTATAGGGAGATTGCACCTGAGTAGGATCTGAAAGGATGCCAAAAAGTGACTGGATTTGGGGATAGGAAATGTGTTCCAGACAGAAAGAACCCTTTGAGCACAGGAGGTGTGGAGGCCAAATAAAGAAACAAATAAAAATGCTGGAAGTGGCTATTTGAAGTGGGGACAGTAAGCCTAACACCTGCCAGGACCTGACATTAGCTCAGGGCCAGCCCCCTACCCTTCAGGGCTGCTGCTGGGAGAACTCTTGGTAAAACGCCCTGGTATTAACCAGTATCCAATTCTCTGCCTGCACCCTGCCTGCCAAGGGAGCTTTGGTAACATATCTGTCCACAGGATAGCCAACCGCTTCCAACAAACTTTGTGTTCCTCCCACACCCCAATGATTGCTGGCATCTCTAATATGGATTCCTTAAAAAAAAAAAAAAGATCCAGGAATGACGGTTCTAAGTCTTTTGGAAACCCTAAAGCCAGCAAATGTCCCCACACCTCCCATGCTTGTCACTGTCTTCAGAGACTTCCTGAAAAGAAAGCTCCTCCATTCATCCAGTCCTGATGTTTTTGTGTCCCCATTCTGCTCCAGGCTTCCTAGCCATGACCTATGATCATAACCTGCCAACCCCTCCCAGAGTTCCCATCAGATGCTAACAACTCACCAGCATGCTCCCACTCTTCCTTCTGTACCCTTCCCCGATGTTCTCTCACATGCCGCACAGAGTTAGGGTCAAGGTTTTTCTCATAACCCATTGCCATTGCCTTCATTCGAAAAAATATTTATTAATGCCTCTGATGGGATACAGTAGAGAGCAGAAGGGCAAAAAACCCTGCCTTCACACAGCTTCTATTCTTGGGAGAGGGTTGTTAAGGAGTAAAACAAGTGAATGTATGTCAAATTGGGGGATGATGAGTGCTATGTATAAAAACGAAGCAGACGTGTGGAATGGGGACTTGCAGTAGGAATGGGCACAGGAGATGAGGAGGCCTTGCTGAGCAGGTGACAGTTAAGCAGAGATCTGAAGGAGATGGGGGTGGGGTGGGGGGCAGACCACTGGGGAAGAGCTTTCCAGGCATAAGGAAGAGCACGTGCAAAGGTGGGGACAAGTTTTATCATGTTTGGGGATAGCAAAGAAGCCCATGTTGCGAGAGGATGAGCAAGTAGTAAAGTGGCAAGAGATCAAGTCAGAGAGGAAAGTAGGCAGGCCAGAGAGTGAAGCTCATGTGAAGATAGTGGAGTTACTCAGAGAGAGGTGTGAGGCCATGGAAGGTTTAGAGTAGAATAGTATGGCCAGAAGTACACCTTAAAAAAAATTATATATATACGTTTTTATTGATGAGAGAGAGAGAAAGAGGAGGAGGAGGAAAAGGAGGAAGAGGAGGGGAAGAAGGGGAGGAAGGGAAGGAGAGGGAGGGAGGGAGGGACAAACATTAATGAGAAAGATCAATCAGCTGCCTTTGGCATACCCCCAGTTGAACCCACAACAGACTGGAATCAAACTGGTGACTTCTTGGTGCATGGCACTATGCTCAACCTACTGAGCTACCCTGGCCAGGGCTAGAAATACACTTGTAAAAATTTAACCCAGCCCAGCCGGGGTAACTCAGTGGTTGAGTATTGATCCATGAACCAGGAGGTCATGATTGGATTCCCGGTCAGGGCACGAGCTCAGGTTGCAGGCTGTATCCTCAGTGTGCGTACACACACACACACGCAGGTAGCAGATGGATGTTTCTATCCTTTCTCCTTTTCCCTCTGTTTAAAATAATAAATAAAAAGAAATTAACCCAATTGCCATGTGGAGAATAGACAGTGGAAGCAGGGAGATAGGTTCTGGATCATTCTTCCATTCTTTTGTAGAAATTCTGAATCTTTAAGGGTCCTGCTATCCAGTTGTAGCATCCTCCTCCTATCACCTTTATAACACTGCTTCTTCCCTATCATTCCCTGAACACTTTAGCTCTCCTTTCACAGCTTCTTCTCCCTGAGACTTGCCATCACCAGGAGAATTTGGTGCACACGCAAACGTTCCACTCAACTGGCCTCTCAGTTCACTGACTTCTCCATTCTCATTACCTTCACATCATTTTCCCAATTAGCCACTCGGTCCCACTGCTAGGTCAAAATCTTATCATGATCAGGATTGATCTACTCCTGAAATCATAAAATAAAACTATTTCATTTTCAAATCCCAATCTCCCGATTTTGCAGTTTTCTTACTTATTTACTCTGAGTTTAGTTGGTCCCCAGATTCATGGAAAACATCACTTCATTTACTATTCACTCACTCTTTTCTACTCAATGCTTCTATAGTCAGTATAATGTAACTAGAGGCCCAGTGCACAAATTTGTGCATGGATGGGGTCCCTCAGTGTGGCCTGCAGGGATTGGGCTGATCCAGAAGTCCAATGCCGCCTGCTGCTCCTGCTCACCCTGGCCCTGCTGTGCCTGCTGCGGGCTCATGCCCAGTCAGCCCTGATTGGGACAGGCTCATGTTGCTGCAGCAGCACTCGCCAGCCATGAGCCCAACTTCTGGTGCCCGTCTCGAGGGGTGTGTGTGTGGTGGGGTCCCCAGGACACAAAGGGCCCTCTGGAGAGGTGCAGGGATGCCCTTGCCAGCCCGGGATTGGATCCGTCCTGCGGACGTTCACATGGTTGTTGGAGCCACCTGGCAGCTGTTTTTATATTGTTTCTTCCTTGTGGGGCGTCTAGGGAGGGGAAGCGGTGGTGGTGCCCGAGGCTGACTTCCAGGAGGATCGTGCCTGCGGTACTGGTCCCTCGGTGCCTGGCCTGTTCTCACGAGATTGGGCCTGCAGGAGCTCCTGAGGGAGGGAGTGGCTGCTGCTCAGCTGGTGGGCCGCCAGGACAGGCCAGTGAGCTGAGTGGCACTCCCACTGTGGGAGTGGACTGACCATCAGGGGCAGCTCCTGTGTTGAGCAACTAAATGACTGTTCGACCGGTTGTTTGCTCACGTCGGCTTTTATATATATAGACTAGAGGCCCAGTGCATGAAATTCATGCATTGAGGGTCCAGGGGATCCCTCAGCCTGGCCTGTGCCCTCTTGCATTTTGGGGGTCCTTGGGGGATGTCTGACTGCTGTAGAGGTGGGAGAGGCTCCCATCACTGTGGCTGTACTTGCCTGCTGTGAGCCGAGCTTCTGGCTGAGCAGTGCTCCCCCTGTGGGAGTGCACTGACTACCAATGTGGTCCTCCTGCATTGAGCATCTACCCCCTGGTGATCAGTACGCATCATAGCAACTGGGCATTCTGTCGTTCGGTTGATTTGCATATTAGCCTTTTATTATATAAGACTAGGGGCCCAGTGCATGAATTCATGCACCTTGAAAGGAACTATGGGCTGCGAGGCTGTGGTGGACACAGGGGCGGGTCTCAGCCCATCCTCCATGCCCCTGCTTGGCCCCTCCTTCTGTAGCCCCTGATACCCTCTCTGCCGGCATCCCCGCTCTCACCACCACTGCTCCCACGTGCTGACAGCACCAAGTGATCTGCCAGCAGCGGGTGCAAGCGGTGGCTCTGGCGCCAGTAGTGGATGCAAATGGGGCCAGTGCCAGCAGCAGGTGCGAGTGCTGGGCAGGACTTCAGTGTGCAGGAACAAAGAATTTCTAGTAACCCCCCGAGGCTCGCCCAATGACAGCAACTGGCACCCTGCCTTGTTCTGGTGCCCCCACTCATCTGCTCTATCAACCCGCCATGGCCAATACCCGCCATGTTTGTACTCTGCTGCCTGCTGCCCACACCTGCCATGTTCTACATCATGCGCCCTCTGGTGGTTAGTGCACATCATAGCGACCGGTTGTTCAGCCGTTTGGTCTATTTGCATATTAGGATTTTATATAGAAAGAGATGGTCTTTTTGATTACCTCCCACCCACCTACCCACAATCGGGGCCAGATAGGGACATGAGAGGTTGAACCTACTCATGATCGGGCCAGGTAGGGATGCTGGGGAGGGATCACAGGAGGGTTCCAGAGCATGTCTGGCCCATCTCACTCAGTCCCAACTGGCCAGACCCCAGAAGCAAGCTAACGTATTGGTTGGAGCATCTGCCCCTTGGTCAGTGCATGTCATAGCAAGTGGTTGAGCGGCCTTATCATATCATTAGCATGTTACACTTTGATTGGTTGAATGGACTACTGGATACTTAGCATATTAGGCTTTTATTATATAGGATATTTCAAATATTACTCATATTCTACCCTCTTTTTTCTTCCTTCACTGACTTAAAAAAAAATCCATAACTTCTACCACCCTATCTACCACACCCATCTTTGCTTCTTCCTTGGAATCCCAGACAATGAGGCTATTAAAGGCTTTTACTTTGTTCCACTTCTCAGCCTCTCCCACATTAGGCAACTTGCTCCATTGCTCTTCTACACCCCTGATTCTGGCTTCTTCCCTTCAGCATTTGAACTTGAGTCTCTCTTATCTTAGAAACACACACACATAATAACCCAACACTCCCACTAACACACACACCCACCTTGCCCAGCTCTTGCCCTGTCTTTCTCTTCACAGCCAAATTGATTGGGACAATGTTCTATTCCCTTTTGTGTCCACCTCTTCACTCTCTATTCAACCTGGCTCTTATATTATTCACTGTAACCTCTCTGTCTACATTCGCCAGATTCCCTCTCCAAGCCCCTTTTCTCTGCACCCAACCTATTGCCTGGGACACTCGTCCCTTCACTATATTCTATTCATCCTATTTGTTTCAGAGCTCTTCTGGCCTTAGGAAGCCTCACTCCACCCTCTTATCCTCAAACCCTTAATTATTGGGTAAGATGCCCTATGTGTTGGCATAGCATCTTGTGCTTAATATTTATGTACATTTTTCACATCACATGGAAATTTCCTGTTTACTTGTGAGCCTCCCTTGCTATAGCATAAGCTAGTCAAGATCTATACACCACAATTTCTCATACTGCTTGTCTGAATTATGAGTTAATGAACATATCCATTACTCCCAAGTTTTCTTGTACTCTTTTGTAATCCCTCTCTTCTATCCTTCCCTGATTCCAATAGGATGTCACATTATATTGATTATTTGAGCATTACCATACAAGCTGTGTTTTTCATGAAATGCAATTATGGCTATCTTACATTGCATTATATAAATCAGAATGTATTACAACCATTAACTTTGATACTAGCAACAGACCATTTATATAGAATAAACGAACAAGAAAAAAACTACCAAAATATTTTGTGCCCATATAATTATACAGTCTATTTGTTTATGAAATAAATGACTATCTAGCAGTATAATTTACACTAAAGCCATGCTAATTCTTCATGAACTTGGGTGTGAATTATCCAAAGAACCTCTGGTAGTTATTCTGAATAATAACTCCATTTTCTTCTTACAGATCAATAATGTGAGCCATCACAAAGGGTGCTTCAAGAGTCTGGCTCGTGAACTTCATTCCAGTCGGCTCTGGTAAGTGCTTCTCAAACTACAGCTGTGTCGGAATCACCTTGAGGATTTGTTAAACACAGATGCTGAGCTCCATCCCCAGAGTTTCTGTGTCAGTAATCTTAGGGGTGAGGACCTGAGAATCTACACTTCTAATAAATTCCCAAGTGTTGCTGATGCTGTTGGTTGGGGTACACACTTTGAGAAGTACTGCTCTAGTACAGTTAATAAGCATTAAGGATATCTCGATACATTTCTAAGTTGGCCAGCATCCAGAGAATTCCAAGGGTGTTTTGGATGTTATTAAATCTCTTGGACTTCTCTAGAGGATCCAGGGAACTCCACACATCTCACAAATCATTTGGACTTCTTTCTAGAGAAAGATAGCAACATTTGAAAGAATGGGGGTATATTACTTCTTAAATTTCTAGGAAAGCTTTAAGCCCTTGGAGGCTCTGCTGACTAAATCACAAGAACAGAGGGCCCTGATCTGGGCTGAACACACAGGGCAGGGAAACTGAGTGGGAATCCTGAAGTTTAAAATGTATGGATGTTGCTAGGGCCAAACTTTCCCAACCAACCAAGTGGGAAGTTAGTAGGGTACTTATTAACCCCTAGACAAAGGAAATGCCCCAGCAACCTGCGTGGGTCCCCTCCCTGCAGTAGGGAGCTTTTCTGTAATAAAACTTTGCTTTCGCTTATCTCTTTGTCCATGACCTCATTCTTTGATTTCTCTAGACAATGAACTCAGACCCAAAGAGAAATTCTGGGTATCACCTGGTCCAGTTGATTTTATTTTGATTTATTCTCCTTAGCAGAGCAAACCCTGTAACTGCATCCCACCCTTCCCCAATCATTCCTTAGTAATGTTACAGGTCTGTTATATACACTCCTACTATTCCAGCCATTTTGGTGAGTTTATGATGATTCTCATGTACTTTCTATTCTTTCTCACACTAATAGTTTTGGCTGTCTAGCATGTTTTTCTTCCTTTCCTCTTCTTCAGTAGTTAGTTTTGTTTTTTCTGTCATCAGAAGTAGATATGTGACTTTACAATTTAATTTAAATAATTTTTGCAAAAAAATTTTCATAGTGGATTTTTTTGCCAATGTCAAAAGGGCATATGGAATATTTATACTTCTGAAGAAGAATCTCTTCATAAGCATTGTTATGATTTCTGAAGAAAGACTTTTCCTACACCATATCAGTAAATGCCTTGACCTAACTAAAATAGCTTACACACTGGCCTGAGTGTTATTTAGGATACAAATAAAATTCAATATTCTATACTTTGCCATAATGATAGTATATTAAGAGTATCTAATGTGGTATTTTATTATTGTTTTTATTATTGTTATGTTTTTAAAGAATTAATAAGACTTAACTGAACTTCTCAAGTAATCTAAAGGTGGGGACTGTAATTTCTATGTGGAATCATTACTGGTATGCCACAAGAATAGTCCCTCAACTTAATTTCTTCCTATATTAAATTTTCAATAAAGTTCTCTGAGTGGATTCTTTTTCTCTCACAAGTAGATATTTAAATGAATAATTTAAATAAAGAGAATCTATTTATTACGTAAAATATTACTTTAAAGAGGGCTTATCACAAATGTAATCATTTCTTGAAAGAGTCTCTCTGTAATGTTTTATAAAGATAACATTGGTTATATTTAATTACTTTAAGTAGCTCTGCCAAGTATTTTAGAGTTGAATACCATTTGCTGTTTTATAATGTAGTTACTTCCAGGATGATTTCTTTTGTACATTTCCTAAGATTGGGCTGCTAATTATGATTCTGGCCATTATTATTGATATTTTTAATCCATAATATGTGTTTAGGTGGGTACTGTTTCCTTTTTAATAACATCTGTGATTTTTCCCATGTGTCTTAGTTCTAATTCCTATATTTTTTGGTCACAAAACAGAAATAATTATTAGAATTACCGGTCAAAATAGGAAAATGTAATAGTTATATATGTTTCTATTTAATAACTACTAGGATGCTATTAATGTGATACTTTTATGATTATATCCAGTTGTCAATAATAACATCATCTAACCTGTATATTTCAATCCTGTTTGTTTCGGTTTGATGATTTGCTTAAACCAAATTTATCCAAGCTAGTTTGTGCATTACGTATTTGTTTAACAAGTGAGCGAGTTAAGGGTCAAAGAAAGAAAGTAATCCATTCAGTCAAAAATACAATAAAATCATAAAAATCTTTAAGATAAGTAAAGTAGGTTCAGGGCAAGCAACAACTGAGGTGGCCAAGGAATAATTAGGTGCTAGGAAACCTTCTCTAAGAGAAACTATTTAAATTAAGTGATAAACTTGACCCTGCATTTGGGGACATCTGATAGAAAATGAAATTGTGATGTGTTACAGATCATATCTATGTATCAAGATGAACAAACTTCCCTGACTTGTACATTAAGTACATTAAGAAGTGCATAGCCCACAGGGTTCTTGATTGGCACAATAAAAGAAATTCAGAATGTTTTTTAAAGGGAGAATAATTTTATCCCACTAAAATTTTAATCCCACTAATGAAGAGCATAAAATATTAACTCACGGTTCTGTGAAATTTATATGGGAACTAGTGTCATCCAGGTTGCCAGATTACTGATGAATTGTCGTGGATGGGGCAAAAAGCTTAGAATCTAGGGCACTGATTAAAGGCAATTTTGTTGATATACAGCCTCTAGTGAATTTGAAAAATCATATGCCTTCTCAAACATTTTAAATTATCATCTAAAAATTTCCATAGAAATTTTAAAAGTAAAAGGATGTATTTTTAAAATATTTTAAGTATGGCATTTTAAAGTTCAACTTTTTAATAGCACTTTCAAAAAGCAAAAAAGATAACCCAAATACCATTCTTGTTTGATACCATTGTTATCCACTTAAAATACAAGATTTTCTGAAGTAGTCAGAAATTTTACATTGTTCCTATTTTCTTTGAACTCATGTTTCCCTTCTAGTTCCACTGTAGAATTATCTTTGGGGGTGAATTATCATTGAAATAACTATTGATATCCAATTGCTTAAATATAACTAAATTGCATAAATTTCTAGAAATTATCCTATATAATAAAAGGGTAATAATATGCAAATTGACCCTAATGGAGGAATGACCACTCACTATGATGCACAATGACCACCAGGGGGCAGATGCTCAATGCAGGAGCTGCTCCTTGGTGGTCAGTGTGCTCCCCATTCAGCCAGAAGCTGGGCTGACAGCTGCAAGGCAATGCTAATGATGTCAGGGAACAGGCCTAAGCCAGCAGGTGGACATCCCCCAAGGGGTCTTGGACTGCAAGAGGGCACAGATTGGCTGAGGGATACCCCGCTGGAGTGCATGAATTTTTACACACAAGGCTTCTAGTTTTAATTATAATTGGTAAATATTGCTGTTTCTTTCCATTCAGACTTTCTTCCTTCACACTTCCTCTAGTGCTGGTTATTTCTGAAGTCTTTGTGGGTATTTTGGGGGAACTAGCTAAAAGGAAGTGGAAGTGGAGACCCATTCAGTGTGTTTTAAATGGATTATATATATATGAGGTTTACAGTCACTTTTGTGTACAATTAAGTAACAGTTTGCCGTCTCAGAGCAAGAGCAACATCTGCAGAACTAAGTCAGCTCACCTGTGGTCTTGACACAAAATTGCAGGGCTACACATTGAATAATGATGTGAGTATGACCTGGAGGTGGTAGGAAAGAAACAAAGTTGAGAATCAATGGATATGAAAGCTAGTCTGTGGAAAGCTGTCAGCAAAGGATTTGGTTTTCATAAACACCTGGTCAAAATGGAAGTTCTCACTTATCAGGAATATACTGCATAATTCAGCAAATGTAATTTTTTTGTTCCTTTGAGCAGAAATCACACAAAATAGCATATCTTTGTCAGTCACAAATCAGTTGCACTACTACAAACCACAGTTATGTCTGTGACTAAAGTCATGTATTTTACATATCTAAATGTCAATAATTTTTTAAACTGCTCAGACATATTAGGGGAATACAAAACCATATTCCTCTTCTTCCTATTACATTGATATATTGAAATAATTATTATACAAAGAGGTTATTAAAGAGTATGCAAGCAAAAAAGATGCTTAGAAAAAGTAAGTTAGAGATGTGTCAGGCAACACCATGGTCCAATATTGGTGTCCCCCCAAAATTCATATGTTGAAATCTTAAGGCCCAATGTGATGATATTAAGAGATGGGGCCTTTGGGAAGTGATTAGGTCATGAGGGTGAAGTCCTCATAAAAGGCTTAGTATTCTTTTTTAAAAAATATTTTTATTAATTTTAGAGAGAAAGGGAGAGGGAGAGATAACATCAATGATGAAAATCACTGATCAGCTGTCTCCTGCACAGCCCCTACTGGGGATCAAGCTTGCAACCCAGAGCATGTACCTGGCCAGGAACTGAACTGTGACTCCTGGTTCATAGGTCAATGCTCAACCACTGAGCCACACTGGCCTGGAAAAGCTTAGTATTTTTATGAAAGAGACCCCACAGAGCTCCCTAACTCCTTCTACCATTTAAAGATGGCTGTTGGTTATGAACAAGATAGAGGGCTCTCACCAACATTTGGCCATGCTGGCATTATGACCTTGAACTTCCCAGAATTTAGAATTGTGAGAAATAATTTCCTGTTGTTTATAAGCCACCCAGTATATGTATTTTGTTACAGAGCAACATGAAAGATTAAGATCAGCACTTTATTAAAATATTTTAATATTTTAGATTTAGAAATGTTTGTTATCCTTTCTAATAAAAGAGAAATATGCAAATTAACCATCACTCTGCCACACCCACCAGCCAATCAGGGGTGAGTATGCAAATTAACCCAACCAAGATGGCTGCCACCATGGAGCAAGCAAGAGGCTTGGGTTTCCCTGGCAATGGAGGAATCCAAGCTTTCCATACACCCTGGCAGGCCCAGGCCTCCACTCAAAGCTACAAAGTTTCAATTATAGAAGAAAAATAAATAAATCCCCACAAAAATGGCAGCAACCACTGAGCTGAAGAGAGCAGGAGGCTTGAGTTGCCCCCAGTGATGGAGGAAGCCAAGCTCCTGCAGCTCTGGCCTGCCTTGGCCTCCGTTACAAAGTTTCAATATAGAAGATAAATAAATCCCAACAAAATTGGCAGCAGCCACAGAGCAAGCAGGAGGCTTGGCTCTGCTGAAGACTGCAAAGTTTCAATTATAGAAGATAAATAAATCCCAGATACCAGGGCCTCAGTTTGGGTTGCTGGAGGGCATGGCTGGCCCACAAACCACCACAGGCCCCTTGCCCAGGCCACCCCATGCCCCAAGGGAACACCTACCATGATCCAGGATACCCTTCAGGGCACTCTACAGCTGGCCCCCACCAATGCACCAGGCCTTTATCCTATCTAATAAAACAGTGGTTCTCAACCTTTTTTAATGCTGTGACCTTTTAATACAGACCTGCAAGGGAGGGCAGTTGGGGGAGATCAAGCATGCAGGAGAGGGCAGTTAGGGGTGACCAGTCTGCAGGGGAGGGTAATTAGGTGTGACTAGGCCTGCAGGGGAGGGCAGTTAGGGGCAAACAGGCTAGCAGGGGAGCAGTTAGGTATCAATCAGACTGACAGGGGAGTAGTTAGCGGGCGATCAGGGGGCAGGCAGAAGCGATTAGGGGCAATCAGGAAGGCAGGCAGGAGAGCAGTTGGGAGCCAGCAGTCTTGAATTGTGAGAGGAATGTCTGACTGCCCGTTTAGGTCCGATCCTAATGGGATCGGACCTAAACGGGCAGTCAGACATCCCTTGAAGGGTCCCAGATTGGAGAGGGTGCAGGCTGAGCTGAAGGACACACCCTTTCTCCCCCCGCCCCATGCACAAATTTTGTGCACCGGGCCTCTTGTCTATTATATAAAATTTGTAATGTTTTATAATTTTTAATTCTAAATAAATATACACAGTCATATTTAAATCTGTATTCCTTTTCTTAAAGAGCCTTTACCCATCCCCAATTAATATCAACCTCAAACATGATAAAAGCTATACAGAAGTGGGCAAAAATAGGTTTATAGTTGTGAGCACATGAAACAAGAGTTTATTCTTCTGGTGTTATTATTTTTAAATTATTGTATTAGTTATTTGTATTAAAACTGTAAGCCTATTTTTGTCCATCCTGTACTTTGCTTTGATTTGCAGGCTTCTTCCCCAGTCATGATTTGATGGATGATTACAGTTTCTATTATACATCTAACTTAGACAGCTTAGACTTTCTGAAAACAATGATAAAAATAAGGTTAATTAGGTGTGCTGTAGTGGGTTCACAAAATCCTATATTATTATGAATAATACTTCATGTTTATGTGGAAGACTGTTATTAGATAATTAATTTGGGTGGCGACCAAGTGAACTAGCTGCCCCTCAACTATGATCTAAATATCATTTTTATGAATTATCATGAAAACAATGTTTCCTGTGCTGGAGTCTGTACTCTATAGCAATTTATAAACATTTTACACATATTTGCATAATTTATAAGTCATCTATTACAATGTTAATAGAATGGCTATCATATAGTTGTAAATAAGATAGATGATAAGTATCATATAAAAAGATTTTTTGTAACCATGAAGGGGCTACAAAATTCAATTCTTTAATTTGAAGGCAAATTGCTGGATTCCTGTGGATGATGCATCCAAAATTCTATTTACCTAAATCAGCCAATAAAAAATTGCATAAAGGTGAAATTTGAAATAAACCCAGGGAATAAGTGTTAGGGGATGTAAAAGTACATGGCAGCCAAAAGCATGCTTAGGGGTTCCCTTGCTGACACAGCAAACAGCACTGGATAGCAAAAGAAGCACAGATCTGATCCCACATTTTAGTCCCCTAATTCAGACCAATTCCCAGATCTGTAGCTGTGTTTTAGTTTTGAATCTTTACCCAAGGAACTTGGCAGTGCTGGAGATGGCAATTTTTGCTCTTTTGTTGGAAACTTGCAAAAATAAGTACAGAGTGAGGCAAAAGTAGGTTTAGAGTTGTGACACAAAATGCAGAGTTTATTCTTGTATTATTATTTACTAGGGGCCTGGTGCATGAAATTTGTGCACTGGGGGGGTATTCCTCAGCCCAGCCTGTTCCCTCTCACAGACTAGGATGTCCTACTGATGGCTCTGGCCCGCTCCCCACAGTCTGGCCTCCCTCTGTGGGAGACGACCGGACTGATCAGGGGAAAGTGCCAGCCTCATCACCCCCCTTCCTTCCTTCCTTCCTCACCTGAGAATATGTTTCTATTGATTTTTAAGAGTGTGGAAGAGAGAGGGAGAGACAGAGAAAAACATCAGTGTGAGAGGGACTTTGATTGGTTGCCTCCTGCATGAGTCCTGACCTGGGCCCTGGCCAGGGAGGAGCCTGTAACCTAGGTACATGCCCTTGATAAGATTTGACCCAGACCCTGTTATCGGCAGGCTGAGGCTCTATCTACTGAGCCAAACCAGCTAGGGCAGGATATGACATTTCTTAGCCCCTCCAGTAGCGGATCTTCATTTTTTTTCTCCAGGAGTGAGGTGGAAAAACCCTAAATTACCTTCTTGAATTCTTATTACTCAAGTTACCAAGAACACTGCAAGTGGCGCATACAGGGAGCTTACCCAAGGAGCAGTCAGAAAAGGTTTTTATGCTCGAACTGGTTTGGCTTAATGGATAGAGCTTCAGCCGGCAGACTGAAGGGTCCCAGGTTTGATTCCTGTTAAGGGCATGTACCAGTGGGGAGGCAGCTGATCAATGTTTTCTCTCTCATCAATGTTTCTGAAAATCTATCTCTCTCCCCTCTTCTCTGTAAAAAATCAAAAAAATATATTTAAAAAAAAAAAGAAAAAAAAGTATTTCTTCTACAGTTCATGCGCAGAGGATCCCCTGCGTTGTGTCCACTGGGTTGGGGGCATGTTCCTGGCCCCCAAGCCTTGGGGCCCCATGTTCACTGTGTCAGTGGGCTGGGGGTGGGGGGGCATGGACCCAGCAGATAGAGTGCATGGCAGCCACTGGTGGCACACCCCCCAGCCTGGCATGGCCGCGCATTCACAGTGTCCACCGGGCTGCAGGGGGAGTGGACCCAGGCCACTTGGTGTGGGCACATGTGGCAAGCAGCGGCCCCATCCTGTGGCTCCTTGCGCTTGGTGTCCCCAGCCACTTGTCCCAGGATGTAGCCCACTTGGTGCCCCCCCTCCTCCCCCCCCCCAGCCACTCGTCCTGGCATCCAGCCTGTAGGCCATTCCTGGCTGGGGGCGTTCTGAGAATCCAGCCACTCAGGGCTTACAGGCTCAGAGCAGCCTGGATCCCAAAGGATGTTCCTCCATCTTTGTCGGGTTAATCTGCATGCCCACTCCTGATTGGCTGGTGGGTATCATGGAGGTACAGTCAATTTGCATCTTTCTCTTTTATTAGTGTAGATTCTATTATTTACCATACAATTATAATCTTACTTTGCCTACTCTGTATAGAGATAATGAAATACGTCTATAAAAAGTGTTATTATCACAGTAGTCAATTTGTGTGGAATAATATTTTAAGTTACAATGACAATTTATGTTTCTTATATGCAGTTTGAAATGTCTGAGAGGTGTCATGTTAGAGAATGTCTGCCATGTTACAGGCTAATTATTTGCCTTATTCTTTTAAGAAGAAAAGTGTGAGTGATACTGTGACTAAAATTTGATACTCATTAAAGAATACTTAATAAAGTTTATAAATAGTGTTTTGGTGCCTTCTAAAGTTGTAAATTAAATTTGTTATATTTTTAAAACAATCTTTATTGCTTAAGAACTTATAAAGATTGCTTTAGTTTATAAGCTGGGCTTATCAGAAATATGGTTTATCTGAGAAAAAAATCTTAAATATGTAAGTTAAAATATTTTAGGGCATTTAATGAGGTAAGTTTTTGATTGGATGTTAATAATATAAGATCACCTAATTATTATACTTATTAGTTAAAAATTAATAGAAGAATAAGTAAAAGTGATTATACTTATTTTTAATAAAATTAATTAATTCATAAATCCACTAGTAAGAATTATAAATTGAATTTAGAGATTTAAGAAAAGTTCAGTCTTACAATTAACTACAGTTACAAACTACATATTTAGACAGTTTAAGTGGTTCATTGTGCAGATAAAAGCCCTCCTTTGGACATTGAAATAATCACTGACATGCTAAGCTCAATAAATATCAAGTGAACATGACAAATGTCTACGTCACCCTGGAAAATCCATTCCATTATACCATGTCCAATTTAAATAGTGACATTTGCATTTTAAATAAATATTACATTTCAAGTGTTATTTTTATTATAGAAAATTTGTAAGATAAAGTATAACAAACAAATAAACATTACCAGTAATCTGCCAAAAGAAAACTACTATTAATATTTTGTTATATTAGCTCTCAGTCTTTTTATATATTTTAAGCATTAATTAAAGTAAATTAGTGGCCTACATATTCAAAAAGCATGTACATTGTGGGTTATTTTTTGTATGATGCTTTTAACTTTTTACTATGACAATGCTGACAGATTTTACATACCAAGAAGAGAGATCCAGGAGGTTTGTGGGCCATTTGATGCCATGTAATGGAGGCTAAATCCTGCTTTCAAGGTAGACTTTGGATAAGTTTCTAAGATCCCCTAGCCTCGGTTTCCATACCTGTGAAGTAGAGATGACAATAATTATCTAATTTGCTTTTTGGGGAAATGAAGTATCTATTATTTAAAGTACATAGGGCAGCATTTCAAAGAAATAGTTATTTTTGTGCTTTGAATCCTAGAGCATGGTTTCGGGATTGATTTTTTGCTAAATGTGTGATCTGAGGTGCTTCTAAGGCTAAGGGATGTCTGAGACATGGAATAATTTTGTTCTCTTAGTCCCACATGGTATAACTAGCTAGAGCTGGTCATGTGGTCACAGCACAGCTGGGAATGCTCTGCAATAGCTACACAGGGAGAGTAAATGCTATCTCATGACAAGAAATTCACAATCAGAAAACAAACCAAAGAAAAAAGGTTAGGCACAGTAATAACTTCTGGACTTCCATAGAAGTATTTGTTCTTAACCACTTTTATACATAGTCAGAGACAAATATTAAAAAGGACAAAAAAGGAACTTTGGAAAGCTCAGCAAGCATCCAGGACCCTGGAGAGTAATAGTCACGAAGGGAAAATAGTAACAGGGTCGCCCACATTTTTCAATAGAAAAACTGGAAGCTGTATTTGTGTGAGTCCAATTAGTGCTGCTAGTCAGATTTTGTCAAATTACAGAATTATGTCAGTGTTTAAAAAGAAAATTTTTATGTAATCCTAAGAATTGTCTATGTCCTGCTGTGATTGGGAACAAACCTTCCCAAGAATGATTCTTCTCAGAAAAGCACTTTATGTACTGGACATTCTGTCTTTTTAAAAGAAAAATGAGCCTTAAAAAAAAAAAAAACCCTTCTAGAAACAATCAGGAGAAGTCAATTTTTCTCCACATATACGAGTACATTCTGATTTCCAAGTATTCACAATTGCCACGTTGGCTTTGACACTCTCCTCTACTCTGCTTGGGGCTGCACTCACTGTCAAACTTCTCTGATAAGATTTTTGCTCTTACTTGTCACTTTACTGATGTCCAACGTCAGAACATTGTGGATTGGGCTGGAAACACTATCTAATTACACGGGCTTTCTGTGCTCAAAATTACCTCACCCATTTCATCACTATGCTTTTACAACCGGAGAAAAGAAACCCAAGGTATAAGACGTCATTGAGAATTGGCACTGTTGGATATTGGAGAACCAATGATACTCTATTAAACTTCAAAATGAAAGAATACTGATGGCAAAATTCACTTGCTTGTACTTTCAAAGGTCAACAGGTAACATCCTAAAAGTCAAGTGATTTTTCAAGTGATCTGTACATACTTTATGTACTTAGAAATAAATATTGTAACCTAATCATTCTGATGGCCATAAATTTTCAGACATTGCTCTCCATCTTCCCCTGTATCTGAGAACTCGCACAGAGTGCAGATTACATAGGTTTGTAACTGAAGTAGACTATTAAAGTGAGGTGTCTGCATTTTTAACTTATTAAACATTTGAACACAACCTATATACACTGAGTGGCCAGATTATCATGACCACCCCATCAGTACTTCGTTGGGCCACCTTTTGCCTTCAATACTGTAGCGATTCTTCTTGGCATTGACTCCACGAGATGTTGAAAGGTGATGCGAGGAATCTGACACCATGTCTGATGAAGAGCACTGTCCAGTTCTGTGAGATTTGATGGTGGTGGAGCCAGCTGTCTGATGGCTCTCTTAACTTTGTCCCACAAATGCTCAATTGGATTGAGATCTGGTGATTGTGGGGGCCACCTAAGCAAGGTAAAGTCTCCCTCGTGTTCTTGAAACCACTCCTGCACAATATGAGCACCGTGGCATGGCACATTGTCTTGTTGGAAGAAGCCATCTCTGTTGGGATACACCATCAACATGATAGGATGAACTTGATCAGCAATGATACTTAGGTATGTTGTGCTATTTAGACATTGTTTCACATGAATTAAAGGGCCCAAATCATGCCAGAAAAACATGCCCCAAACCATAACAGTGCCCCCACCTGCTTGAAGGGTTGTACTCATACATGTGGGGTGCATGCTTTCATGCTGATTCCATGAAATTCTCACTCTGCCATCTGTGTGATGCAACTGGAAATGTGATTCATTGGATCACATGACTTTTTTCCAATGCTCGACTGTCCAATCCTTGTGTTCCTGTGCAAATTTGAGACATTTTTATCTTGGTAACTGCAGACAGCTAAGATGTTCAAACAGGCCTTCAGCTTCCATATCACATACAATGCAGTGTACGGTTCATTTTCCTACAAATGTCAGGTGGTCATAATAATCTGGCCACTCAGTGTATATAAAAAGCCAGCGACCGTAACACCGTAACGACTGGTTGCTATGATGGCCACTGCAGCCAGCGAACCGGCCCAATTGGGGGGTGGAGCTAATGGACCAACCTCTTGTGGCTTCCCCCCGCCAGCTGGCCCTGCCCTTGGTCCCTACCCTATCCCAATAAGGCATGGGGCTAGCCAGCTAATCCCCTGCAGCCCCTGGCCCCACCCCAAATTGGCCTCCCCACCCTGATCAGAGGCAGAGCCAACTGGCTAACCACCTGCAGCCCCTCCCCCATCATGTCGCTTCCCCCAACCCCCTCACGCCCCCATCAGGGACAGGGCCTGCTGGCCAACCACCCATGGCCTCTCCACATGGCTGGCCCCACCCTCAATAGGCCCCCCATCCCAATTGGGGGAGGAGGGCTGCCAGGCAATTGCCTGCGGCCCCTCCCCACATCCAGCCTGGCCCTGATCAGGCCCTGATTTGGCCCTGATAGGCTGGGTTGGCCAGCTAACCTCCTGCCATCTCCTCCTTCTAGCAGGCCCTGATCTGCCCCAATCAGGGCCGGGCCAGCCAGACCCCACCCATGCATGAATTTGTGCACTGGGCCTCTAGTTTTTAATATGTGCAGATTAAAAGTATTTCAAGAAAATCGAGTTTTAAATACAAAGATATTCCACTTTCTTGTTTGAAAATAATACTTATTCTTACAAGTTGTTTTTAATCAATTTGTGTGTTTTTTATTAGCAGGAATAAATGTTGAAAGGAAAATAAAATGGGAATGGCATTAAAAATTTAAAACACTCTATTGTGGTATCAAATGATATTGTTGAGGTTATCTGATCTCTTCACTTTTGAAATTTTTAAAATCGATGTTTTTTTTCTACACTGACATGCAAAAATCTCATTATACAGGGTGGGTTTACAGTTGTGAATGTGAAGCAGAGTTTATTTTTGTGTATTTATTTATTAACTGTTGTATAACTGTACTACCAGCTGTAAATCTCCTTTTGCCTACCCTGTAGAAATTTAATAAAAAATAAAAACACTAAGAATTATTGAAGTGAACAAGTCATAAAATTTTAGAGTCTTCTAAGCAGGTAAAGCAGGGTGTTTTAAAAATGTTGCATGATTAATAAAATCACAAAAGTAATAGATATTCTTCCTTAAGGAAAAATCCTTTGAAATCAAAAGCTTTGTCTTATCTCAGTTCAGTAAAAAGAATTTTTACTTCATTAGTTAAAGATAAACAAACAAACAAACAAAAAAAACTATCCAGCTGGTGTTGCTCAGTGGTTGAATGCTGACCTATAAACCAAGGAGGTCATGGTTTGATTCCCAGTCACAACACATGCCTGGGTTTCAGGCTCAATCCTCACTGTGGGGAATGCAGGAGGCAGCCGATCAATGATCCTCTCTCATCATTGCTGTTTCTATTTCTCTCTTCCTTTCCTTTCCTCTCTAAAAATCAATTAAAACATGTTTTGAAAAAGACAAAAATTATTATTCTTACTACTGTGCCTCTGTCAAAGGTAGCTTACCATGGTCAACTATCAGGTCATGACTTTTGATGGTCAAGACTCTGAAGTAAATTAACCTTTAAGAGGTCTTGTTTGACATAAACTGACAAACAAAAATAGATCCAGAGACAGAGATGCATCAAACAAACAATCAAACTTCAGAGAAAAAGCAGGGGAGGGAGGGGAAAGAGATCAACCAAAGGACTTGTATGCATGCATATAAGCATAACCAATGGACACAGACACTAGGGGGGTGAGGGCATGTGCTACGGGTTGGAGGTGGCCTGGTAGAGGTCAATGGGAGAACAAGGAAACATATGTAATACTATATGTAATACTTTAAACAATAAAGAATTTTTAAAAAAAGAGTTTTTGTTTGGGTTGGTCCACTTAATGGTATTTTCAAATAATATGTACATATATTAACTTCTGTTTTAAAATCTAAACATTTCTGTTTGCCTGTGTTTCTTTTTATTTTTTTTAATTCTCACCGGAGGACATGTTCTTTGATTTTTAGAGAGGGGAAGGGAGAAGTAAAGAGAGCGAGAATGAAACATTGATGTGAGAGCAAAACATTGATCTGTTGCCTCTCACACGTGCTCCTTTCAGTGGATGGGGTGACACTTCAACCAACTGAGCCACATGAGCCAGGGCTGCCTGGGTTTCTATTTTGAGGAATCTGGTTTGTCTGCAGAGGTCAAGCACATATCTCCATCCTTGAAGATAATTAACTCAATCAAGTTCAACTGCCCCACTTGGTTAGAGCAGAGTGATGATTAAAGATGAGGGGAGGGTCCTGTGCAAGAACCCTCAAGAAGAGAAAAGCTTTATGGACAGCTGTAGCCCATAATACTAGCACTCTAATCCATGCTATTGGCTACTGAGAAACTAGGGAAATAAAAGCGAAGACTTTATAGATTCCACCAGAAAAAAGCGGAAATCGGTCAAGTGAATCTCCAAATGTTTTGGGGTCACTATGGTCATTTTTATATGCACAGAACAGGACACATTTTTAATTGTTCTAGACCTGCTTCTGCTAAAGCTGGCCCTTCAGGATGGACTACTTCTAGAAAGAACTGTAGCCCCAAAGAATGCAAATGAGTTTCTTTCCTTTTCACACAGACAACATTTTGGGTGCACAGCTTCATCAAGGAATGAAACAAAAGGCAGCAGAAGAAGCTGCAATAGCAACAACAGCGAAGATGTATAAGGCAAAGAAGGCATAATCAGCAGGCCAAAGGTGAGTTCAGATTAGGAGTCAGCAAACTAAGGCCAATTGCCTGTTTTTGTAAATAACGTTCTTTCTAAAAATTGTGGTAAAATATGCACAACATATAATTTACCATTTTAATCATTTTAAGTGTACAATCAGTGGCATTAAGTTCATTCACACTATTGTACAACTATTGCCACTATCCATTTCCAGAACTTTTTTATCATCCCAAATAGAAACTCTATATCCATTAAACACTACCTCCCTCACTGAAACCCCTGGGAACCACCTTTCTACTTTTCATCTATGAATTTGCCTATTCTAGATACCTCATATAAATGAAATTATACAATATTTGTTGCTTTGTGTCTGGCTTATTTAACATGATGTCTGCAAGTGTCCTGCATTGTGGAACATGTATAAAGTGGTATAGGAACCAGCCAAGCCCATTTGTTTGCATATTGTCTATGGCCATAATAACATGACAGAGGCAGAGTGGTTAGAGCAGAGTGATGATTAAAGATGAGTTGAGAAGTTGCCACAGAGATGTTATGGCCTACAAGGCCTAAAATGTTTACTATCTAACCCTTCACAGAAAAAGTGTAAACCTCTGATTTAGATTAACCACCATAAACACCTCATTTTTGTATACTGTCACTTGTTTATGGCAATTTTGGCTTATTTCACTGTCTGATAAATAAGATTAATGAACTGTTTTTATCACACAGGCCCAAATGTCATGATTTAAAAGTTCTTTCCTCAGGCTTGGTTACAATGAACAAGACTCTTTTTCACATTTTGCTGATATACATTTTACGTGATGAGGACTGTGAGAGACAGTTGATAAGCAAATCTTGGTGCAGGAAGCTCTAAAGCACACGCACAGTTGCAGAATCTCCCATGTTTACTGTTTCCTTGCCTGCGTCTTCTTTGGTTGTGAATTGGTATGAAAGATCACAATGTTTATGCACCATCCTATCTAATAAAAGAGTAATATGCAAATTAACTATACCTCCACTATATCCACAAGCCACACCCACCAGCCAATAAGGAGCAAGAATGCAAATTAACCCAACCAAAATGGCTGCATTTCCCAGGCAATGGAGGAAGCCAAGCTTTCAGCCTGCCCTGGCCTGCCTTGGCCTCTGCTTATGGCTACAAAGTTTCAATTATAGCAGATAAATATATCCCAACAAAAGTGGCAGCAGCCACTGAGCTGGAGAGAGCAGGAGGCTTGAGTTGCCCCCAGCAATGGAGGAAGCCAAGTTTCTGCAGCCCTGGCCTGCTTTGGCCTCTGCTTAAGGCTACAAAGTTTCAATTATAGAAGATAAATAAATCCCAGACACCAGGGCCTCAGTTTGGATTGCTGGGAAAAGTGGCCAGCCTGCAAACCACCACAGGCCCCTCACCCAGGCCTCCCCAGACCCCAAGGGAACCCCCACTCTGATATGGGACATCCTTTAGGGCAAACCAGGCAGCCCCCACCCATGCACCAGGCCTCTATCCTATCTAATAAAAGAATAATATGCAAATTGACCATCACTTCAACACAAAGATGGCTGCCCCCATGTGGTCAAAGATGACTGCTCCCATGTGGACACAAGATGGCCATCACAAGATGGCTAGCAGGGGAGGGCAGTTGGGAGGGACCAGGCCTGCAAGGGAGGGCAGTTGTGGGCCATCAGGCCAGCAGGAGAGGGCAGTTAAGGGCGATTAGGCCTGCAGGGGAAGGCAGTTAGGGTGACCAGGCCTGCAGAAGAGGGCAGTTAGGGGCAAACAGGCTGGCAAAGAGGCAGTTAAGCATCAATCAGGTTGGCAGGGGAGTGGTTAGGGGGTGATTAGGTTGGCAGGTAAAAGCGGTTAGGAGCAATCAGGAAGGCAGACAGGCAAGCAGTAGGGAGCCAGCAGTCCTGGATTGTGAAAGGGATGTCCCACATTGGAGAGGGTGCAGGCTGGGCTGAGAGACACACAACCCCGTGCACAAATTTTGTGCACTGGGCCTCTAGTGTAATGATACAAAGCATATTTTTTACTTGAAAGTCTAAAACATAATCTTCTACCTGAATTATCTGCTATAGTTCATTATTTTATTTTGTTATATTAAACAAATTTAGGGCTCTTTCAATTAGTGCTTCTAAATTATATGTTGACAAGTACAGATTAACTTTACAAGAACATTTTCATCTCTATTCTCAAAGCAACCAGGAAGAAAATTTATATTGCAGTTGTAAAATACAGATGAAATGGTAGATAGACCTATTTCCCATGAGGTCAGTCTTCGATGGTCAGCCCCAGGTTAACAAAATGGAGTGTGGGCAAAGATTTCAGAGAAGACAGCTACCAGTTCTTTCATATATGATAAAAATGCAATGATCTGACAGATACTTCATGGAAATTGTCAAAGTAATAATAACAAATCAATAATAGCAAACATTTATATGGCAGTGACTGTGCCAGGTACTATTTTAAGGACTTTGCATATATTAATGGATTTGATCATTAGGCAAAACTATAAAATAGAAACAATTATTATTACCCTCATTTTACAGATTAGGTATTTGAGGTAGAGAAATAAATATTCTTATTTTCACTGCTCAGTTTGAAGTGGAGGAAGAATGGAGACAACTGCTTATTTATTGTTTCACAGTCACTTCCTCCATCCAGAAACCCAAAGGCCACAGTTCATATAGGGAGGGGCATGTAAAGGGGGAAGATCCTGATTAAAGTACCTAAAGATGCTATAAATAGTTCATGTCCACCTGCAGAGCAAATTAAAATTAAATAACAGATTCTGTGTATCTGTTGCTTATCATGCTAAGTATTATTGGGGAAATAAAGATTATAGGATAAGGTTCCTACTCTCAAGGAGTGTTCAAACTTATACATAAAAAGAGACATGTAACACAAGAGAGTATTTCATGGATCATACAGATGGTTTATAAATTAAGAAAAGGGGAGAGGAGGAAAAAATGGCAAGAGAGAGAGAGAGGGGAAGACCATTTAGATATTTGTCCTTCCCAGGAGCCCTTTATGGAAACATGCCTACCTGGTTAGCAGCAGTTGGAAGAGAATGCTTCAGGTACACAGAATAGTACACCAAAGTGGTGTGTGGGGGTGTCTGATAAGTGATCAGTTTAAGCATCAGGGATTCTTCTAGCAAAAGTTCTGGGCAACACCAAAGTCTGTGAGTTAAAAAAAAATAAAAGTTTGTGGATTTTTATTAGGCTGCTTGTGAACTTTGTAGTGATATTAATGAGGCAAAAATTGTTCTCTCCAAATGACATGCAGCTAGGAGAGTACTTCTTGTGTCAGAAGTAGGAGTATAGTACATGTGGGCAACCAGACATTGGGCTAACTTGATAGATGGTCTATATAGAGACAAAGCCGTCTTGGTGGAGGGAGGTATGCATACAATAAGAATTTTCAAGATCAGGAGACCAAAATGCATTGTGATATGAGTGAGGGTTGACAGAGACAGCATTGGCCAAAAATATATTCATCTGTCAATAAAGGTCAAATCAGCTAGAACAAAGAACATAGTCTAAAAAGTGATTAGTCCAGGAAAATAGAAAGGCTTTAAATTCAGGACCTCGACATTTTAGAAGAAAACCACTTTAGCTTGGATGAGAGAATGGGTCCAGAGCCCCATGAGAAATTCACAAGGACCCTTAAGTTTCAAGGTTGGTTTAGTCACCAGTGGACCGGAGGAGGACATAAAAGAGTGCACTGTAAAAGAATGAGAGGTATGTAAAGCTGCAAGGAAAGAGCAAGAAAATGAGACTGCACCTTTGTTAAGTTGAGCTTAGATAGTTTATGCCCAAGTGGCTGGATACCAGCAATGAGAGCTAAGACAAAAGAAATAAAGAACAGCCTAAAGCCGAGACTGGTTTGGCTCAGTGGATAGAGCATTGGCTTGCGGACTGAAAGGTCCCAGGTTCGATTCCGGTCGGGGGCATGTACCTTGCTTGCAGGCACATCTCCACTGTAGGGCATGCAGGAGGCGGCTGATCGATGTCTCTCTCTCATAGATGTTTCTGACTTTCTATCTCTCTCCCTTCCTCTCTGTAAAAAATCAATAAAATATATTAAAAAAAAAAGAACAGCCTAAAAAGAAAAAGTTTGTATTTCCATGGGGGTGGCATAATGATAGAAAGTCTTCTCACTGGGGACATTGGCCATTTTATTAATTTAATGTGCATATGAGTCAATTATCCTAATATGGCCTTTTATATGCTCTTATTAAGGGTGCTTCTGAAACTCTGAACCCCATATAAAACTGGGACCCATGTCTAGAAAGTTCCTACATATGCCACCTCGCTTTGTGCATTATAGCTAAGATATATACTAGATCAGCAACTTTCAACAGGTGTGCTGCAAGAATTTTTATTATTTTATTATTTGTTTTTAACTTTTACCTTTAAAAAAAAAATATATATATATATATCTTATTGATTCCAGAGAGGAAGGGAGAGGAAGAGAGAGACAGGAACATCAATGATGAGAGAGAATCATCAATTGGCTGCCTACTGCATGCCCCTACTGGGGATTAAGCCTGCAACCTGGACATGTGCCTTCGATTGGAATTGAGTCCTGGAACTTTCAGTCTTCAGGCTGAGGCTCTATCCACTGAGTCAAACCAGCTAGGGTGCTGCAAGAATTTTTAAAACATGCAATACCTGACTGTTAAGTCGGGGGCACTGGCCTCTTTTCCCTGAGACTGTCCGAGAAGAGGAGAGGAGAGGGGATGGGAGGGGAGAAGAACCAACATAACAATAGCAGTTTATTGTGAATACTCTGTCTTGACCATAAATATTCTATCTAATAAAAGAGTAATATGCAAATTGACCATCACTCTAACACATAAGGTAGCTGCCCTATGTGATCAAAGATGGCTGCCCCCATGTGGACACAAGATGGCCACCACAAGATGGCCAGCAGGGGAGGCCTGTTGGGAGGGACCAGGTCTGCAAGGTAGGGCAGTTGGGGGTGATCAAGACTGCAGGGAAGGGTAGTTAGGGGTGACCAGGCCAGCAGAGGAGGGAAGTTGGGGGCAATCAGGCTTGTAGGGAAGGGCAGTTGGGGGGAGCCAGGCCTGCAGGGGAGGACAGTTGGGAGGGACCAGACCTACAGGGGAGGGCAGTTAATTTTAAATAATATTCTCATTGATTTCAGAGAAGAAGGGAGAGAGATAGGAATATCAATGATGAGAATCATTTATTGGTTGCTATCTGTATACCCCACACTGGGGATCAAGCCCACAACCTGGGCACATGCCCTGACCAGGAATCAAACTATCAACTCCTAGTTCATAGGTTAAAGCTCAACCATTGAGCCATGCCAGTTGTGTAGTTTTTATGGTAATTTTTCACTTCCCCTGGTATCACTGAAGTTGGCTGGATTTTCTAATTTCATTCATTCATTCATTCATATTATATGTTTTTATTGATTTAAGAGAGAGAGGGAGAGGGAGAAATACTGATGTGAGAATCATTGATCAGAACCCTTCTGCATGCATCCTGATAGGAGATTGAACCCACAACCTGGGCATGCGCCCTGACCAGGAGTAATCAAACCAGCAACCTTTTGTTGCAGGGAAAACGCTAAACCACCTGAGCCACATGGGCCAGGGCTTTTCATTATTTTGAGTTTCTTTCTACCAAGTAGGTAGGAGCAAATTTTACTCTCTCTGCCTGGATAGAACAATAGACAACCAGTATTGTTACACTGAGGACTATATCAAATTGTCCTTTAGGTTCATTTTTTATATAAAGTATAATGGCAGTGACAAAAAGTATATAAGAATATCAATAGAAAAATTTCTCTTCCCTGCTCAAAGAGATCACCTGACTAAAGAAATCTTAACCATCACAGTGTGGCTCCTTTGGTTGGAGAGTTGTCCCATGCACTGCAAGATCACAGGTTCGATTCCTGGTCAGGGCACCTACTGGGTTGCAGGTTTGATCTCTGGTTGGGCCACATGTAAGAGGCAACCAATCAATGTGTCTCTCTTACATTGATGTCTCTCTCTGCTTTCTCTCTCTCTTTTTAAAATATGTTTTATTAATTTCAGAGAGGAAGGGAGAAGAAGAAAGATAAAAGAAGACCATGATGAGAGAGAATCATCAATCAGCTGCCTCCTGCATGCTCCACACTAGGGACTGAGTCCGCAACCCGGGCATGTGCCCTGACTGGGCCACACTGGTCAGGTGCGCCCCTCTCTCTCTCTTTTTCTCTCTCTCCCTCTCCCTTTTTCTCTCTCTCTAAAAAAAAGAAAGAAATTATAACCATCTAACTCTATTAAAATTTGTTAATCCCGCTTGTCAAAGTAATATATGTCAACTGTTTCCATTTAACTATGTCCCTTCTTTGATCAAGTGTTCCAATTTTAATATAGTGACTTGTGATACAATTTAATGATTTTTAAAAAATCGCTTCTTGGTTTCAAGAAAAAAAAACTGCCACTTTATGCTGATCATATTTTCCTGTACTCTTCAGTGATAGAATGATGGTTGCTGCTGAAAGAGAGTTGTTATATTGAGTGCCTCATGCAGATTGCAATAATTCACGTGTGAAGTGTTTAAACAAGGAAGCTGATAAATCACAAAATTCTTCCCTTTCCCCCAGGGATTAGCTCTTGAAACTCATGAGGAAACAGAAGAAATTACTTTCTGATATCTCCTGGAATTATGTGGCATCATAAGGTGCTGCTCCTCATGGGAGAAAAACAAACAAAGCTCTACCTATGTTGTGGGAAAGAGAGCAGAACCATGATCAGACTTCCATCTAGTTAAGAATAAACCTTGATTTATCACCATACATTAATACATATTTTAAAATTTTCATTGTATACATAGCCAGTTGCCTGACATTGAAGGAGTTTTTCTAGTAGTCCACTTACTACACTTTGCAGGCCCCAATAACTTCACTTTGCTCCAAGCAGTCCCACAGAAGTGAACCAAATTAATTTGACACGGAGCAACCAAGTTATTTCAGCCTTCTGCCAAAGAGCTGCTGAAGTTTCCACGTTAGGGCTGAGTCTCTAACAGTGGTTAACGACTCTGCCCTAACTAATGTGGCCGTGGGTTACTGCTGCTAGGAGAGCGAGAAGGAAACCATAACTCATCTGATGTGGCTTTTTTGCTGAGGAGCATGTTAGCACTGACAAATGGCAAAGCATTGTGCAAAATCCCAAGTAAGTTGCATGTAACTAGAGAGCCATCACTTCCTCTGACACGTAGTCCTTTTGCACTGTTGAATGCAGAGCATGACAAATGCTGAAAATAAGGAGGTGACTGATTTCTTTACAAATAGAAAATGTCACTGTACAAACCCCATACACACACACACACACACACACACACACACACACTACAGTTGAATCTGGCTGATATGATCACTTACATTAAAATTATAGCTACCATAACTCTTTATTCTGAATGCTTCCTAATTCATTCAGACATATGGGCACACACACAAATAATATGTATTAAATCCCAACTATGTGTAAATTATTGGACAAGGAACTTTGCAGGGTTTAAATGAGTTATGTGTCCCAAACTCTCTCTTTCTACAGACCATAGTGGAGATACAGATAATAAGAGCTTGGGTCACTGAATTACCATGTGGAAGACAGCCAACAACATATGTGGAAACCTGCAGTAGTCTATAACTACATGGTCTCAAACTTCTATTAATAAACTACTGAAAATCTGGTTTATTTGTCATAGTACTTATCATTAACTTGGCCTTACAATGTCATAGGAAAGACTGTTATGAGTTTCCTAAGAGTGCTGTAACAAAGTGTCAGGAAATGGATGGTTTAAGACAATAGAAATTTATTTGTTCATAGTTGTGGAGTCCAGTCTGAAATAAGAGTGTCTGCAGGGCCATTTTGCTTCCAAAGGCTGGAGGGAAGAATCCTACCTTGCCTCCGCCTAAAATCTAGTGGTTGCCAGCAATCTGTGGTGTTCCCTGACTGGCAAAGGCATCACTACCATCCGTGCCTCCATTGTCACATGGCCTTCTTCTCTCCTGTCTCTGTATCTGAATCTTTCTCCTTTGTCCTATAAAAATACCAGTCATTCAAATGCTGGGCCTACATTAACACGTTAAGCGCCCAGTCAGTCATCGGTGACTGACATTATACTTTCCGTCCAGAAGACAAAACAGGCTAGGAGCTTAAGGTGTGAATCCAGTATGACCTCATCTTAACTAATGACACCTGCAGAGATTCTATCCTCAAGTAAGGTCATATTCTGAGGTTCCAGATGGATTTTTATGGGGAAGGGGCATCATTCAATTCAGTAGTCATCTAGTACAAAATGTGGTTCTGTAGATACCATAGGCATGTTAAGCATTATGATCTACATATTTAGAGAAGTAACCCCTAAGCCAAACATTAAGAGAGGCTTGCCCTGTGTGTTTGTGCAAGTTGAACACTATACAGTGTAATCTACGTGAATCATACTCCTGGGTCTTTTGCAGAACACAGTCCATACATCTGAACATGGTAACCCTGCTTAGTAAGGGGTAAGTAGTAGTTGGAGAATGTGAAGCAGATGTGTGTGTGGCTGGGTGGCGGTGATGATAATGCTGAGCAAGAAGACAGACACTCAAGGTAGAGGGAACAAGACTCAATGTGGGAAGACATTTCACCTTCCTAGCTACCTGACATGGGAGAAATTATCTAAACTCTCAAAACCTCAATTATTGTATTGCTAAAACTAGAGATACACTGGCAGAGTTATTGTGAGACATCAATTCTCTGTGAGGAAGTGCAGAGCCCAGTGTAGAGTAGTGCTCAGTCTCTGTGTTTCCTTCTCTTTTATTTCCTAGAAACATGGTGAGCTTGGGTCACCAGTGTGACATTAACCAATAGCAATTATGTCATTCCCACCTCTACCACCAACACTCAGGCTTTAGGGCAACCAATGATGACTAAATAAGGCTTTCTTTCCAGGCAGCCTATGCGAGAAAGGAAAGCAGTATCTACTAGTAGACAAAATGAACAAGTTATTGTAGGCTCAACATGGCCAAAAAGGGAACTGAAATTATGACACTACACCTCCCAACAGCGCAGGCCACACCCTCCCCCTCGCCCGCAGGCATCTGATATCTCCAACCCAATCTGGCACTTTGATCTTTCAGAAGCAGATTATGCTGCTCTTTTTCTATGCCCCCACTCTATTTTTTTCAACATTTTAATTTCCTTTTACTGTGGCAAAATACATATAACATGAAACTTGCAGTTTAAGCCATTTTTAAGTGTACATCAGTGCTACTAAGCACATTAACAATGTTATGCGCTATCACCACTATGCATTTCTAGAATGCTTTCATCACTCCAAGCAGAAACTCTGACCCATTAAACATCAACTCCCACTACCCCCTCCTCAGCCCCTGGTAACCTCTATTCTACTCTGTCTCTATGAATTTGCCTATTCTAAGTACCTCATATGAGTAGAATCACACATTTGTCTTTTTTGTGTTTGCATTATTTTACTTACATATTGTAGCCTGACTGAATATTAAATTGTGTATACATAGAACAATTTATTTACCCCACTCTCTTTGTAGTTATCTTATTGCTATGCTGTTGTCTGTAGGTCCCCACTAGATTGCGAGCACCTAGATAGATGTAATAGAGAGAATTTCTACAATGGACCTCTACAATGTCCTGGTGATCTGTGAATATGATAAGCTATCACTCCTGAATTATGTTTTGTTTTATAGGAAAATTACACTGGATTAGCTGGGGCGGTCCAATGTAACAAACTACCACAAATTTAGTAGTTTACCCCAACATCCATTGACTAGCTCCCAACTCTGTGTCAGAAGTCCATCGTGGCATGGCAGGAATCTCTGTCTAGGATCTCATACAGTCAGATCCAGGTGTCAGCCAGGCTGGGACTTCAGGGACAGGTTCTGAGACAAATCCAGTTGCAAGTACGTTTATGATTTTGGCAGAATTCAATTTCTGGTAATTACATAAAACAGCAATTTTCAACTTTTTTCATCGCATAGCACACAAAACTAATTACTAAAATTCTGCAGCACACCAAAAAATCTTTTTTTTTTTTTTTTTTGTTTTTGCCGATCTGCCCTCCAAAATAGGTATAATTTTGATTCATTCACACTGCACAGCTATTGTTGTGTTGGCTGTTGTCATTTTTGTATTTGATAATCTATGGGAAAAGATGTAATTGCTCCCGACTAGTTAGATATTGCATGTTTTAAAAATTCTTATGGCATATCAGCTAAAATCACTGACATAAACCCTTAAAAGTAGAGAGTTTTCTGAAGAGGAAGCAGAGATATAAAAAGCATGAGTGCTATTCAACACATTGTTGCTAGCTGGAAGATGGAGGAGCCCTTTGAAAATGAATGTGGGTGGCTTAAGAGCCAGAGAGACCCCATATGACAGTAAAGAAACCAGAATGTCAGTCCTATAATTGCAAGAAACAGAATTCTGCCAAAATCAACTGAACTTGTCCTCAGAAGCTGACCCTGAAGTCCCAGCCTGGCTAACACCTGGATCTGACTGTGTGAGATCCTGGCCAGAGATTCCTGCCATGCCATGATGGACTTCTGACACAGAGTTGGGAGCTGGTCCATGGATGTTGGGTTAAACTACTAAATTTGCTGTAGTTTATTACCGAGCAATTGAAAAGTACTATAGCAGGCACTTTGCCTTTTCATCTTTAATCCCCAGTATTTAGCCCAGTGCCTGGAACCAATTAGCTTCCCAGTAAATACAAAGCAACTAATTGACTGAAGGAGGAGGTGGGAAGAGGGGACAATGGAAGGAAAAAGAAAAATGAAAACAAAACAGAAAATAGAGAGAGATTTTAAAAAGAAAGATCAAGAGGAGGGAGTATTTGAAAGGGGATTTTCACTGAAAAGTATATCATGAAAATATGTCCAAAAAAAATCTACATTATCTTTCAACTCCAGAAATTCAGATTTGTCAATGATTTTATTTTCACTAGATGTTTTGATTATTTAATTGTGTGAGTCAGCCATTTGCTTAGTTTCCTGTTGGCATGCCTTGTGACTTGAAATGAACAGAAATCATATACATGATTTTACTTTAATTAAGCACAGTTCAGATTTAAGGCCCAAACATTCATTTTCTGATCTCTTATGTGCCCAGATAGTAAAGAATGGCCTGCTGGTAAAAGTCTCTGAGGGCAGTAAGTCAAGGGGAATTGGGACATTAATGTGTCTGGATTCTGAAGGAACTTGGCAGAAGTAATTGTAAATTATTTTTGTAAAATTATGTACCTTGTTCTGCTCTAAGAAACAAAGAATGAGTTGATATCCTGCATGACCACATATCTGGGTTTTTAATAATATAACAAGAACACAACCTTCTGGTACCTAAAATGTCACGTTTACATCTCCCCATATGAACAGAATAATTTCCTTGACACAAAATATCTTCCTCATCTATACATATAGTCCTTGTAATTTCACCATTAGATAAGCAATTTTTTAGACTAAGTATTGGTGCTAATTCTTATGAAAAATGATTATCTTACTGGAAGGAATAAAATGCAAGTTAATTAACCTTTAAACATTAAAATGTATCAGATGATTTTTCTCTCCCTTGCACATATCAAGCGATGAGAACCTGCATGGGAATATGCTGAAGAGAAACTATATCAGTCAACTTTACTTTTTTGGAATTCTCTGTAGCAAGAGCCATGTAGAAAAGATTGTAATTGAGTTCCAATTTAGATTTCACCACCTAACCTATGGCATGGTCAAGAGCATGTCCAAATGTCAAGGCAAGGAAGATTGCTATAGAGCTTAGCTTCTTCCTTTATCTGATTAGAAACATAAGGTGAATATACTCATCAAATGTTTACTTAAAAAAAAAAACCACACACACGTTATCATCAATGCTATTCCTTTATTGCCTCATTAAAAAATTATAAATTATAGCCCAGCCTTGTGTGGCTCAGTGGTTGAGTGTTGACCCATGAACCAGGAGTTTGTGGTTTGATTCCCTGTCAGGGCATATGCGTGGGTTGTAGGCTGGCAACCAATCGATGGTCCTCTCTCATTGATGTTTCTCTCTCTCTAACCCTCGCCCTTCCTATTTCTCTAAAATCAATAAAAACATATCAAAAGATTGTAAATTATATTTTCTCCCAACTTTATTGAGGTACTAGAGACCTGGTGCACGAATTCATGCACCTCAGCTGGCCGGTGATCAAGGCCTATCAGGGGGACTGACTGGCTGTGTGGAGGGGGCTTGGGAGGTTGGCTGTAGGAGCACACTAACCACAAGGGGGAAGTTGAGCAGCTGCCCCCTGGTGGCCAGTGTGCATCATAGCAACTGGTTGACCGGTTGTTCTGGTTGTTCCGATCATATTGGTTGCTTAGGCTTTTATATATATAATTGACTAATAAGATGATTCTTTTTCACAGTGACAGGGTGACAAGCTCATCTAGCTGAAGAAAACAGAAACCTTTGGCATGTAACTGAAGAGTCCAGAAGGGATAAGATTTTAGAGCCAAGACATTTGGAGGATAAAATATCAAATGTTCATTCAAACTTTGGTCTCTCTGGCCATCTCTTTCTTCTACACTATCTCTAATTTTCTCTTTTCTCATTCTTTTTCCACTTTCTACCCACTCCAATCTCCTCTATGTCCCAAATTTGCTTTTTCCTGTATTGGTTTTATTCTCTGAAAATTTCTTCTCTCTGGTAAATTACATGGCATCATATGTTGCCCGGGATATATTCTGCTTTATAGCCTATATTTCCAGAGAGAAAGAATGCAATACAAGTCTTGGGAGTGACCCTGATGGGCTAGGGTTGGGTGTCTTTCCAATTCCCAAACACAGAGATTGGTTCTTCATAAAAGATAGAGGTTGTCTTACAAGATGAAGTATGTATGGGGGGTGGAGAAGTATGCATATTAATCTGTAGCTTCCACAATCTAAATTCTGGGGTCTGATTACATTGGTGGGATTAATCAACACTTGGCTTTAATTCTTTCTCTAAAAAATGTTTTTATTGATTTTAAAGAGAGAGGAAGGAAGAGGGATAGAGAGATAGATACATCAATAAGAGAGAAACATTGATCGTCTACCTCCTGTATACCCTTACTGGGGATCAAGCCCACAAGCTGGGCATGTGCCCTGACTGGAATTTAACTGTGACCTCTTGGTTCATGGGTTGATGTGCAACCACTGAGCCATAGCAGCTGGGCTGGTTTTCTTTCTTTCTTTCTTTGCAAAAAGCTTTATTGTTTCATTTGGTCTGATGCATGAGAGAGGGCTTTGGGATGGTTAAAGGAATGACTAGTAATTTCGGGAGGAGGCCCAGGTAAAAGCCAGAGACACCAAAGAAATGCAGAGTGGGCTCCAATGGCTCCAAGTGGAGCTTGAGGGTGAGCTTTTCAAACAGAAACTAGAGGCTGGCCAGCCTGTGGTTGTTAGTCAGGTGGTCACCCATCTTCTTGATCAGTTTCACTTTCTCATTTAGGAAGTGGTCCTCCACAAAGTCACAGAGATGAGGGCCTGCATGAGTAGAACCCAAAGCATGCAGCTCCAAAAGAGCCTGGTTCAGATTTTTCTTCCAGGCCAGGCAGCTTCCAGGAGTCCTGAATTTTGCCCTACTCATCTTGGGAAGGCTTCAGCACATTCTGGAAGAAAATATGGCCACCCTGCTTCTTTTGCAATTTGAAGAGATGCTCAGTGCCCTCACCCTTCTTTTCTGCCAACTTGCAGAAGTGGCCCATTCACCCGAGAGCCACATCATCACGGGTCAAAATAGTAGCCCAGAGAGAGGTAGGTGTGGGGTCCCACAAATGCAGGTTGGCCAGGTGGTTGACCACAGCCTCCACCTTGGTGCAATAACTCTGACGAATTTGGGAGGTCATGGTTGGTCAGCAATAAGGAGTTAAGGTAGAAAAAAAAGTGTGTTGGCTGGTCCCAGAGGTGGTTCTGAAGGTGATGACTGGATGAGACACAGGAGGGTGGTCAGAGACTGGAAGAAGAGGCGTCTCTGGGTTTGTTTCATGCAAACACTGTTGAATCAAGAAACAGATCCAAGAGCACTGCCTGGTTTTATTTCTTTACAACAGAGGGCAAAGTTTTTATTTGATGTGGTATGCTTTCAACACTTATGCAGCAGAAGTGGAAGAGGAATAAGAAGAGGAGGGGAAAGGAACACTGAAATTTTATTACCTCTTCTATGAATACACTGTGCTTCAAATTATGAAAAAATAGCTTCAACACTAAATATATGCGCTATTTTTTATGAAATTGGAGAACCAATTCTACTTGAACTATTGTATTCTTAGAGTTAAAAGTTAGTTATATCTGTCAAAAATTCAGTGCTGAAATAAGATTTTTAAAACAAAAGAATTCTAAGCTTGGATCTGACTCCAATTCTTTAAGAAATCTTTGTTGCATAATATTTTTTAATATATATATTTTTGTTGATTTCAGAGAGGAAGGGAGAGGAAGAAAAATATAGAAACATCAATGATGAGAGAGAATCATTGATCAGCTGCCTCCTGTATGTTCCACACTGGGGATCGAGCCATAACCTGGGCATGTGCCCTGACTGGGAATTGAACCCTGACCTCCTGGTTTGTAGATTGATGCTCCACCACTGAGCCATGCCGACTGGGCTGCATAATCATTTTTTAAGACAAAAAATATATAATACATAAACATTAGTGATTAATTATAGGATTAGTGAAGATCTAATAAAACTAGCAATATAACATTTCTAATGCAAAAGAAATAAGGATTTGAATCTTATCTTTTTCAAGTTAGAAGTGTTTCCTGTAGCCGTCAAGGAACGTTTTCAATGTGCTCCTGATGTTAGCTACCAATATGTAAGTGCAAGAAGGCTGAGTTGTTCCCAGAAAAGATGAAGTCAAGTCAAATCCTCCCAGAGAAGACATAGCAGAAATCTTCCCATCATACTTCCTCAATTATCTTTTATTTTATTTTTTATTTTTATTGTGTTACATGTATACATATCTCCCCATTGCTCCCCTCCCCAAGGCATCTTTTTAAAAAAGAAGCCCCAACTAAAAAATTTTTAAACCCAACAGAGCTAAAATTACTGATAAAAGTTTTTAAATACTTATTCTCCGGTACTTTAAGTAGCAGTACAAAGAGTCTTGCCCTCTAATTTTTAAAAATGTTTATTTTGAAAGAATTTTAAGCTTCTCAAAATTACCAAAATAGTACTGGTTTTCATATATCTTTCACTCAGCTTCTTCTAATGTTAACATCTTCCATAATCATAGCACAAGGATCAAAACTAAGACATTGATGCTGGATATAAAGTACAAACTTCATTGGGATTTTCTCAGTGTTTCATCTAATGTCCTTTTTCTGTCCAGGATCCAACTGAAGAGCCAAATTTTACCGTCATGTCTCCTTGAGCTCCTCCAATTTGTGATGGTTCTTCACACTTCCCCTGTCTTTCATGGTCTGGATTCATTTGAAGAGCACTGGTAAGTGATTTTGTATAATGCCCCTTGATTTTGGTTTATCTGATGTTCCTCATGATGAGGTTGGGGTTATGTAGTTTGGGGAAGAATACAACAGAAGTTTTCCCTCTCAGTGCACCATGTCAGGGGCCATGGGATGTCAGTATGTCTTAATTCTGGCAGTTACCCTTCACTACCTGGTGAAGGTGGTGTCTGCTGGGCCTCTTCACTAATTTTTTGTCCTTTATAATTAATAATAACTATGTTGGGGGAGATATTTGAAGACTGTTGCTCCTTCAATTTTGCTCATGAATCTGGCATTTATTGGAGGATCTTGTCTACAACAATTATTACACATTATTGATTGGAATGCTTCTGTAAAGAAGAGCTGTCCTTCTTATTTATAAATTCAATTACTTATTTGCACTTGCATGGACTAATGGGTATTTGTTTTATTGTATGGGTTATGATCTAACACTTATCTATTTTATTGCTCAACTGGTGCCAGCTTCGGTCTTTGATTCTCTTTCAGGTTATCCTGTTCTTTACTTCTTGTGACTTGGAGTGAAGGAAAGGAAGGGTCACATGTATTTTGAACACTAGAAAACTAACTGATAAGCATTTAACAAAGGTTTGCCATGTTTCAGGCATCGTTAGGTATAAGATTATAAGTGGGAGTCTCAAAATTTTAACCATGTAACCACAGTTTCTTTACTGTGAGACTGATTAAGTGATCTGAGCCAGCCCAAGGAGTAGCCAGGCAGCTGGAGTTCCAGGACCTGGGTTACAATAGTCAATGTGTTACATCTGAAATTTGCATTATGGGACTTTTTACTGTTTTTCCATACATTATCATCTCGGTTTATTTTCACAAAACTCTATGAGAAAGATATGATTATTATTCCCATTTGACAGATGAGAATGTTGCAATTGAAAGAGGTCAGGTGCCCTGCCCATGGACATGGATCAGTGTGGTTTTCAACACTAACACAGATGTGGCTCAATTGAGAGTAAAAGCAAATTTATCAGGAGCCCAGCCTGAGATTATAAATACGGGCCCAAATTTAGGGGAAAGCCCTCTCTAAAAGTCCCCAAAGCCAGAATGTTAATTCAGGGCAGCCACAGGGGCCAGAAATCAGTACTGAGATGGGAAGCTATTAAATCCTCTTTGTCTTATGTCAAGAATGACCAACAAAATGTGACCTCGGACCCTTCAGGAAGGGAAGTCAGTGCCCCTGAAGGGAGTTAGAAAAAGACCTAAGAGAAATGAGATGAAGACTGATAATTCCATCAGTGCTAAAGACATTTTAAACCAGACAGACATTGTCAGAAATAAATGACTCCATATATCACAGCCCTAAACTCTCCTGACAATATTTTTGAGGATCCTTGACAATTGCCCAAATAAAATGGATACTTGATTGTACATAATTTTCGTAATAAAAATCTGTTTTAAATTGTGACATTTTGTAAGTTCTTTCTAGTATCTCAAGTAGCTTAAAGGGAGATTTCTTTTGTACTAGTACAGCTACATCACAATAATTGGTTGTAAACTGAATGAAACACACTATCAATTAAGCAATGGGAGTGATAAAAATGCAACACTTAGCTATTTGTTTTCAAGCATTTTCTTTATTCCTGAGATTCTCCATTTATTTCTATCAATCTAGTGATTAAAAAAACAAAGTTCTGGTAAATGAAGAAAACGCTATATGAATAAGAGCTAGGGGAGCGAAAACTGTACTGAGCCAAGTAATGATGCTCTGTTTACTTCATTGTGTTTATCAGCAAGTGCACGCAGCAATTTTCATTAGGAGCTTTTACTAGAAATAAATACAAACCCAAATTTAGGGAAAAGCCATTGATGATTTCTTCCTCTGGGAACCCCATTTGCTGCATCTTCCTATGTGGGACTTCCACATTCTGTTGACACTGCTGAAGCCAGGAACCTACAGAGTAATTAGTTGAGGTTTTGTCTACACAGCACCAACATAAGCAATTTGAAAGTGAAAAATTCAGCCAAATAAGTGGGCTTTGTGTGTGGAGATTCCTACATGACTAAATAGCCAGTTAGCTCTTTTTTGTTTTGTTGTTCAGTGAAAGGAAAATACATTTGGACTAACTGGCTCTTTTTTTGCCATGTGGACCACATTATCAACAATTGGCTCAGAAGAGTTAAGTATGTTAGAGTGTTTCTTTGTGATGGAAAAGGGAAAAGACGGAGGCAAAAGGTTGCAGAAAAAAAGGTAAAGAACCAGCGGGTTAGCTGAGGAAGACCAGAGGAAGAATAGGAATAAAGATTATAAAGATAACAAGCAGATTCTACTCTCTGTTAGCAGAACTATTCTTAGTTCTCTTTAGTGTTTTACATTTGTATGTTTTCCCCTCATTGCACCAATAGAGCCATGGTTCTTGAACTTGAGTGTGTATCATAGCTGGCCCACCTCCATAGTTTTCCAGGCCATAGATATGGTGTAGGTCTCAAGAAGTTGCATATCTAAAAGGTCTCAAGGTATGTCAATTGAAATACTGAGGTTCATTTCATTTATAAAAAAATAGAGAAATGATAGTAAATAAGACACCTACTTGATGAGATGATTACCAAGAAAAAAAAAAGGCTCTGTTATGGTATATAGAGAAATAACATCTGTCTTAATGAACTTGCAAGAAGCCCAAAGGACCCTGCTTCACCTCTCTGACATCGTTGTGTTGGCTGCTGTCATTTTTTTATTTGACAATTTAAGTGAAAAGAGGTCAGTGCCCCTGATTAAATAGCCAGGTATTTCATGTTTAAAAATACTTGTGACACATGGGTTTAAAATCACTGCTCTAGTCTCTTTCTAGGCTACTTATCTGCCACAATAAGCCCCCTGATTGACACTAAAGGACAAGTGATCTGTTACCTACAACTCAGAACTCAGCTCACTACACTTGCTGTTTCTCAGTATGTCAGCTGGACCTATTGTGTTATTCATGTCACCCTGACAAATATTGGAAATTACACAGCCAAGCTCATTAAGGCAATAAGCTTATTATATACTAGAGGCCCAGTGCACAAATTTATGTTCCAGTGGGTTCCTTGGCCTGGCTTGTGGGATTGGGCTGAAACTGGCTCTCCAACATTGCCTGAGGGGGTCCCAGATTGCAAGAAGGAGTAGGCCAGACTGAGGGACCCCACTGGAGAATGATCAAGGTGGAGAGGGATGGGGAGGTTGGCCAGCAGAGGAGGGACTATGGGAGGGCTCCAGGTTATGTCCGCCCCATCTCGCCCAGTCCTGATCTGTTGGACCCTAGCAGCAAGCTAACCTACCAGTCAGAGCGTCTGCCCCCTGGTAGTCAGTGCACATCATCGTGAGCAGTTGAGTACCCTTAGCATATTATTAGCATATTATGCTTTGATTGGTTGAATGGATGACTGGATACTTAGCATATTAGGCTTTTATTATATAGGATCTGGGCATCAAATTTAGTGGTGTCAGTTTTTCTCTATTTTACACTACAGTGCATAGTTTTTTGTTATTTTTGAACTTTAAAATAGATTATCAGAGGTACAGTTTAGGAAACTGATGGTTAAAGATGTCTGGAAAGGCAGAAACTAATATACATTGGAAATAGAATAGAGAAGTATACACAGTAAAACCCTCTAACTCTAATAGGTAAGGAATTACTTATATGAAAAGAAAAATTCAAAATATCCAAATATTTACCAGGTTTAAAAAAATTTTACATGATTTTTTAATCTTTCCTCATTAAATATATCCTCTTATAATAGCATTATTTATTTTATCTTTATTGTTGAGTGTTACAGATGTCCTCCCTCCTTTTTCATTGCCCCCTCCACCTGGTTCCTATCCTACCCCAGGCCTTCACCACCCTATTCCCTGTGTCCATGAGCACTGAATATCTATACTAATAAAAGAGAAACATACAAATTGACCATCACTCCACTACACCCACCAGTCAATCAGGAGTGAGTATGCAAATTAACTCAACAAAGATGGCAGTGGCCACGGAGCTATTAGAGCAGGAGGCTTGGGTTGCTCCCGGTATTGGAGGAAGCCAAGCTTCCCGTCTGCCCTGATCAGCCCTGGCCTTTGTTCATGGCTACAAAGTTTCAATTATAGAAGATAAAAAAATCCCAGATACCTGCTTCCACTTAAGGAGGTGCTAAAAAAGAAAGAGAAAAAAAAAAAAAAGGAGGGGCTGGGAGCTTGGGTTGCCAGGGGATGTGGCCAGCTTGCAAACAGCCATCAGCCCCTCACCCAAGCTGGCCAGGCACCCCAGTGGGGACCTCACCCTGAAGGGGTTGTGGCCAGCCTGAAAAAAGCCCTCAGCCCCTCACCCAGGCTGGCCACACCCCCATGGCCCAATTCCTGTAAACAGGCAATCAAACATCCCTTGAGGGGTCCCAGATTGGAGAGGGTGCAGGCTGGGCTGAGGGACACCTCTCCATGCATGAATTTCATGCACTGGGCCTCTAGTATACATATAAGTTCTTTGTTAAATCTCCCCCTCTGAGGTTTATTTGTTTGTTCCATGATTCTGGTTCTATTTCATTCATAAGTTTACTTTGTTCATTAGATTTCATATATACTAGTAAGTGAGATCATGTGATATTTGTCTTTCTCTGACTGGCTTATTTCACTTAGCATAATACTCTCCAGATTCCTCCATGTTGTCTCAAAGGGTAACAGATCCTTCTTTTTTACAGCTGCATAGTATTCCATCATTTATGTGTACCACAGCTTTTATTTTTATAGTTTATCACAAATCTTATTCCATGCCACGCCAAGTACTTATACATAAATTGGGGATGTACACTATGAGATTAATATTGAGACTTAATGTCTGAGAATCATAAATCCTAAATACATTGATATAAATTTCTCCTAAGATCTGTCTAGATTTCTAATTTCTTACTGAATTTAAAAACAAAGCTAACATGGAAAAAACAATATGCACTCAACATTTAATAACCAGTTTATAAAGATGATAAAGATTAGGTATGGGTATTAGTATAAAGACAAAAAGGAACAAATAGAAAACTTTATAGGATAAATAAAATAGACACTTTATTACATTATTCTAATTTATTTAAGAAATACAAGCTTACTAATGATGGAAAGTACAGGGACAGCTATAATTAACTCGGTGATATGTTTAATTCAGTATTCATTCTATAGTGTTGTACATGTATCCTATATGATAAAAGCCTAATATGCTAAGTGTCCAGCAGATCGGTTGAGCATTCAACCAATCAGAGTGTAATATTCTAATGATATGCTAAGGCCACTCACTGCTCACTATGATGTGCACTGACCACCAGGGGGCACTCTGACTGGTAGGTTAGGTTGCTGCTAGAGTCCAGCCGATTGGGCCTGGGTAAGATGAGCCGGACATGCCCTAGAGCCCTCCTGCAGTCCCTCTCTGGCTGGCCAATCTCCTGCATCTCTACCCACCCTCGATAGTGCACTGGTAGGGTCCCTCGGCCTGGCCTGTACCCTTTCACAAACTAGGATCCTTCAGCGGATGTTGGAGAGTGTCTTTCAGCCCAATCCAGGCTGAAGGACACCACTGGTATACAAATTCATGCACCAGGCCTCTAGTGTGTGTGTGTGTGTGTGTGTGTGTGTGTGTACATATATGAACATGGAAATTCTATCAGCTATTTCTTTTACTTAGTTTTATAAGCATATTGTTTTTATTTTTACACAAGTCATATAATGTTATGAGTGCATAATATCCCCATTATCATGCAATGGTTTAAGTTCTCTTATTAACTATTACCAAACTTTGGGTTGTTTCCAGTCTTAGGGTAATATAAATAATTGCATAACAAACATCTTTGTGCATGCAGCTGTGTTTCATATCTGGAATTCTTTCCTTAGGAGATATTCACAGAACAGTAATTAGTGGATCTCTTGATTAAAATTAGCTAAGAGCTTTCTGAAATGAATATTCCAAATTATACGCCATTTAAGGTACCAGGTCTTTTGATTAAAACCCCAAGGATCAAACCAAACCACTGGGAGCAAAATAGGGTGGTGGAAGGGCATCTGAATGGCTCGATTTAATTTGAATTTTGTAATTACTAGGGAAATCGAACATTTTCCCATATATTTATTACCTACTTGAAAATTCTTCTTACAAATTAAATTATTTATACATGTATTAATTGGGGTCTTGGTGATCTTTTAAAAAATTTTTTATGGAGATGAAATTACAATATGTGGCCTTAGTCAAGGTCACAGGTAGTGGAAAGTCAGGAAGATCCCAGAGTCCAAGTAACAGAGACACTCATGCCAAACAAATACAGTGGCACCTCGAGATACGAGTTCCCTAGCATACGAGATTTTTGAGATACGAGCCGTGGAGCGAGCAATTTTTGCTTTGAAATACGAGCAACATTTGAGATAGGAGTAATCGCACGGATCAGCCAGCTGCACACGACCCACCAGTTTACCTTGACTCGAGCGTCTCATAGTTTCCCACGCCTCAAGGTTATGGAACGAATTAAACTCGTATCTCGAGGTACCACTGTAAATGGAAGTCAGAGCAGCCACAGAGAACAAAGATACAAGGAACAAAGTCCGATGTCAAAAGCCAGCTTCCTGGTATTTGTGTGGCCTCATAAAAGAGTCAGTTAATTCATATTTTGGGGTGCTTTATTTTGAAGTGGCAATGTAGTATTATGAAAAAAGTGGGAGTTGAGAGACTTAGTACCAGGTATATCTTTCAGTCAAGTGTCTATAGGGGTTGGATGTCATCAATGTCCACACATCCTTTCTGTCTCTATAATACCCCTTTGTAATGTGCTTTTGAAGCCCTTTTCATCAGAGATGGAGCCTGCTTTTCTAATACTTGCATTTGTGCTTTGTCATGAGACTTGCTTTGACCAGTGGGCCAAACATTAGTAAACAAATACAGGTAGAGGGAAACACTGTATTTTTTTTCATGGAAGAAGGATGCTTTGAACTGTGATTTTTAAGATAACTCTGATAGTGGTATAAATGAGAGATTACAGAGGGAGAGATTGGAGGCAGGTTATGCATCCATCCATTGGAGGTATAGGTAAAAGATAAAGGGGAGTCAGCAAATGGGAAGTGTAGGTGGCATTACCACTGAGGGAAGAGACAAGTTATTTTGGAGCTAGGATTGATTGGGACTTAGAAAGTGATTAGATAAGTGGAGTTAAGGAGAGCACTGAGCCAAAGACAACAATGGTTTCTACATAATGGGACTGGGAGGGGAGTGCTGCAGGATTGAGGCAGGTCATCCTATCTAATAAAAAAGTAATATGTAAATTAACTGTCACTCCAAGACACAAGATGGCTGTCTCCAGTGGTCAAAGATGGCTGTCCCCATGTGGACACAAGATGGCCTGCAGGGGAGGGCAATTGTGAGCAGTTAGGGGTGACCAGGCCAACAGAACAAGGAAGTTGGGGGTAACCAGGCTGGCAGAGGAGGGCAGTTGGGGGAGACCAGGCTAAGAAAGGAGGCCAATTGGGGTGGACCCAGGCCTGCAGGGAAGGGTAGTTGGGGGGGGGGGTAACCAGGCCTGCAGGGGAGGGTAGTGGGAAGGACCAGGCCAGCAGGGGAGGGCAGTTGTGGGTGATCAGTCAAGCAGGGAAGGCAGTTAGGGGTGACGAGGACGGCAGAGGAGGGCAGTTCGGGGTGACTAGACTGGCAGGGGAGGGCAGTTAGGGGCAAGTGGGCTATTTGGGGAGCAGTTAAGTATCGACTAGGCTGGCAAGGGAGTGGTTAGGGGGTGATCAGGCTGGCAGGAAGAAGCAATTAGGGGCAATCAGGCAGAGGCAGGTGAGTGGTTGGGAGCCAGTAGTCCTGGATTGTGAGAGGGATGTCCAACCGCCCATTTAGGCCCGATCCCACCAGGATGGGGCCAAAACAGATGGTTGGGCATCCCTTAAGGGGTCCCAGATTTGAGAGGGTGTAGGTTGGGCTGAGGGACAACCCCTGACCCCATGCACAAATTTCGTGCACCAGGCCTCTAGTTCATCTATAATAATAAAGGCATAATATGGTAATTAGACTGGGCATCCTTCTGGACTAAGCCAGGGCTGTGAGGGAAGCCTGGGTCCCAGATGCCAGAGGGAAGCCAGGCCTGGCAGCCGGGGGAAGGAAGACCTACTCTTGCCTGAATTTCATGTATCAGGCCTCTAATCTGTAGATAATTAGGAAGCAATGAAGTTGAAGCCATGGACATATCTTAGCCCAAGTCACGTAGCTGCTCATGTTTCAGCTGCTATGCTTGATTTCGTTATGGGTCTACTCCATGAGTCTATTCTAGGATTCAAAATGCTCAAAGGACATTTGTGGGGGGGAAAAGCTATAATAATTTAAACTTATATTTCAAAAGTACAGAATTACTTTGTTCTATGGTTCTGATGTTATGGCTTATTTACTTTACTGCATAACACTAATCACCATATTTCCTGTTCTAATGATTATATGGTACAATAGAATAAATAAAATTATAGTTATGCTTTAGAATTTCTCTTCTTGCATTTTATTATTCATTGAGTACCCACAGAAAGAAAAGACAGTAACTAGTAAAGACCAAGGTTAAGGTTACCAGATTTAGCAAATCAGAATATAGGACATCAGTTAAATTTAAACTGCAGATTAAAAAATACAAATAATTGTTCTGTTTAAGTGTGCTCTGTACAATATTTGGTATATAGTTCAACTTTAAAAAGTTTCTTTTTTAAATCTGAAATTCAAATTTAACTAGAAGACCTGCCTTTTACTGGCAGTGCTACCTGAGATGTGTTTTATGCAACATGTTGATGCATATTAAACAGAAAAAAATTATTCTATGGATTAAAATATTAGGGAAATGCTGGAAAAAGCAAGGTAAAACAGATTTCCTTCCCATAGGACTTCTCAGAACCTTTAATCAGCTACTACATAAAATACATCTCCCAAAGGAAGTCTACCTTTTATTTGACCAGATATTTCCATGATGCTTTGTAGAAATTGTGAGGAGAATGGTGTTAATCTATTTGTGTTTCCACCAATATAAATAACAGGAGGTCAACATGGCATAAAATACAGATTCAAAAATCTAGGCTCAAGTCCCTGGCCCATCAACTGCTGAGTATTTGAATCGGATTGAGTCTCCAATGACTGAGTGTTACTACTTCCTCTAAGGGTAACACAACGCCTAATTCACAGAATTCTTCTGGGGCTTAGAAGATGGCATATGAAGAGTCGTTTATACACCAAAAAGCACAATAACATTATAACTAGAGGAGAAAAACAAAACGAAGGATCAGACCAAAGAAGGAATATCCTAGCTAGAGCCACACATTTGGCAGCACGCCTGCTCCTGGGCCCCCGCCCAAAGATTCTAATTCACAGCTGCCTGTACTCACCGGAAGTCTCGCCAGTGGCAGACAGTGCTGGGTGTTTGTTGTCGGGGGAGCTGCCATCTTGCCATGGTGCCTGGATGTTGCTTCCTGGGAGAGGTTTCACCCGGTTCTGTCCCTGAACACGAAGCTGCATCCTAGGAGGATTGATAAGAGCACAAAGGCAGCAGTTGGTCTGAAATCCAATTTAGCTAAGTTACTTGTTTTCATTATTTATTTAGTTTCGGCTGACTGCTTTTCACTGTCATAACAATGGTAGTTATTTCTGTAAAAAACACATCATGAAATTTTGAGGGATGTTCAGTTTGTCCTGCCCCACCTTCATCCTGCAGCTGGGAAGTGATGGGGAGATGGGTAATGAAAAAGGAGAAAGACAGAGGGATTAGTTGATTATGAGAGATTCCTATGGAACTATTATTTCACGAAATTATTTTTTTAAATTAATTTTTCAATTAAACTTTACTTTCAGTATTATTTTGTGTTGATTTCAGGTATACAGTATACTGGTTACTTTACAAAATGTTCTCCTAGATATTTTCAATACCCACTTGGTACCATACATATTTATCCCAAACAGTATTATTGATTATGAAGAGTCTTCAGACCTGATACCAGTAAATCAGTCATCAGTTAATGGTTTTTAGGAATCTCATCTACAACCAAACAGAAACATTAACAAAGATTGTTGAGGGTTTGTGTTTTCTGTTTTGGGAAAGCCTTTGAGCCTTCCATTTTGGTTTTGTCGAAGCTGCAATAAAGTCCAGGGAGTCACCAGAGGAAGCTTCTTGGCACTGAGAGTGAGCAATAGCAATTCATATGTATGTACATTCTTAACCTTCTATATCCTTAACCAACAAAATCAGGAAGGTGACAAGGAAGCATTGGTTCCGAAGTACATTTCTAAAGAGAAACGTAGGTCTTTCAGGCTTCTGATAAGGTGGATACTGCTTATTTCTTGAAACTTTTCACATGGTGACTCTACTGCCATCTCATCATTCAGTTTTGGGTCCCAGATAATTTTGGTCTCTGGTTCACTCTCTGTGGAATGGGTTGTTTTGTTTTGTTTTGTTTGTTTGTTTTTAAACGTATTTTTACTGATTTCATAGAGAGGAAAGGATATGTTGATATATATATATATATATATCATGGAAAATGGCATCAACATCAATGATGAGAATCATTGATCGGCTGCCTCCTGCACACCCCACACTGGATTGAGCCCCCAACCTGGGCATGTACCCTGGTGAGAAATTGAACTGGTGACCCCTAGGTGCATGGGAGGATGCTCAACCAACTGTGCCACACCAGCAGGCCTATGGAATGGTTTTTAATGGGTCAGGGCTTCCTTCCTCTGAATTCTAGTAGGTGACAGCAAAGGGCATGGTTTAACTTGCCAGATAAATGCATAGCTGTTAACTATGTGGAACAAATGAATAGAGCATATGCTACAAGCTGCTATGCATGTGACCTTTAACATTTCAGTGATCTATGGCTGCTGTGAACATAACTGAACTATAATCAAGAGAAAATAATTTATCTCCTCTCTTCAAAGCATCATACTCCTCCAATTTGGTAACCGTAAGAACTTAAAACAGTAAGAACTTGAAAAAAGAAGACAGAATGAAAAAATTTCAATGTATTTTGCCAAAGGGAAATTTACCATCTGCCTGTCTTCATGAATCACATATGCTGAGAATAATATTTTAGAAGATACTGACAACAAGACACAGTAATTTGTAAATGAATATTACTGATGCTGCCCTTTTTAAAGCAATCTGCAGAATAAATCAGGACAGCAAGCTATAGGATTACAAGTCACAGACTTGAAATAAGAGAATAATAAACTATATTATTGGCTTTTTATAATTGTATTAAAGATCCAAAATCTTTAAAATGTAATTACTTGGATTCAAATTTTACTGTTCCCATATGCATCTTTTCATTCTGCCCAAGATAGGTAGGATAGGAAAATATATCATTAAGCCAAGACTACAATAAAGTCTTATTGGCAAACACTGTCAGGCTTGCAATTAACAATCACAGAGGTAAGTCTCTGACTGATCTGGTTTTCAGAAAACATTCATTCCTTGTGGCACAAATATTAAAGTGTTATCAGTTGGAAAACTTCAATTTTCGATGTGTAGAGCTAACTCAAAAGACATGATTTTAACTTAAAAAAAAGCAAAATATAATTTAAAATTATGAAAATTTAGTTAGGATTTTGGGAATAATCGATTATTTTCTAACAATTGTCTAAGAATGTATTTGCTTTATATACGTTTAGAATGGTTTGATGAAAATTAGGAAATAGCTATCTCCTCTTAAAAACTGGCTTGGAAAGCCCTGGCTGGGTGGCTTAGCTGGTTGGAGTGCCATCCTGCACACCAGAGAGTTGCAGGTTTGATTCCCAATTAGGGCACATACTTAAGGTTGTGGATTCTATTCCCAGTAGGAGTGCATTCGGGACACAACTGATGGATGCTTTTCTCTCACATTAATGTTTTTCTCTCGCTCACTTTCTCATTAAATATGGAGTAACTATGTAGGTTTTAAAACATCAATTGAAAACATATCCTCAGGTGAGGATTTTGTAAAAAACAAAACAAAACTTGGTTTGGAAAGAGGGTTAAAGAAAAATGGAAGAAAAGAAGTATTATATAGACTGATAATTCTTCTATCATAAATCAGGTGATTTAAGCCTGATTGTATGTGGGCCGAGAAACCAAATTTTAAACCATTTGCTCTTCCCTCATCATGTCAGTGTGATACTGCTTTACTTTCTTGTTGGCTAGTAAAGGGACTTAAAGCAGCTTTCCTAATGATGGAAGCTGAGAGGAAAAGCAAGTCTGTGGGCAGTGAGGAGGAGGATCTTTACAACTGCCATTTTCCAGAACAAGAAGGAAATATTTTTCTTCTCTGAAAATGAAGTAAGAAAGCTTCTGCATTTTAGCAATTTTAATGCATACTTCTTCTTTTGTTTCATTCTTCCATCAGGCTAAGTTTTTATTTTTGTTTTTTTTCCCACAAAGAATAGTGTGTTACATATATATATATGTATTTTAAAATGGAATCTTTTTAAAAATATATTTTTTATTGACTTTTTTACAGACAGGAAGGGAAAGGGATAGAGAGAAACATTGATCAGCCGCCTCCTGCACACCTCTCACTGGGGATGTGCCCACAATCAAGGTACATGCCCTTGACCAGAATCGAACCTGGGACCCTTCAGTCTGCAGGCCGACACTCTATCCACTGAGCCAAACCAGTTAGGACTATATAAAGGAATCTTACTCAACCATAAAAAGAATGAAATCTGGCCATTTGCAAAAACACGGATAGACTTAGAAGAGGGTATTATGCTAAGTGAAATAAATCTGACAAAGACAGACAAATTCCAGGTGATTTCACTTACACATAGAATCTAAAAAACAAATGAACAAACAAAACAAACAAATTCAAGATACAGAGAACAAACAGATGGTTACCAGTTGGGAGGATATGTGAAAAGGTGAAGGGATTAAAAAGTACATATGGCCAATTACATATGTAAAGTGCAGCATAGGGAAATAGCCAATAATCTATCTACTAAAAGAGTAACATGCTAATTGACCATACCTTCGTGATGCCCACCACCAATCAGGACTATGCAAATTAACCCAACAAAGACGGAGGGCTAATTTGCATACACAGGTGCCTAGTGGCCAGGACGAGGCAGGACGTCATGGTGGTGATGCAGGTGTTCTGTACCAGCCCAGCTGCTTCGGGCCTCTGGGCAGCATGGGAAGGCAGAAAGGTGGCTCCAGCCAGAATGAAGGCAATGCCAGCAGCTAGGGGAAGGAAGACCCATTCTTGCACAAATCATCATTCGTGCATCGGGTCACTAGTATTATAGTAACTATGTATGGTGACAGGTAAGTATCAGGCTTATGGGGGGATGACTTTATAAGTTATATAAATGTCTAACTACTATGATGTACATCTGAAACTAATACACTATATCACTTGTAACTGAAAAATGCATTACTTAAAATATATTAGATAATATTTATCTTGTGGAAAAGTCCTGCAGTTTCATAATTATCACTATAACATATGGTAGTATATGTGTGTAGTTATCATATATCACATATAATTAGAGTTTCTTTCTAAAAATAACCATTTGCACCACAGTTAAGTTCATTTTGGAATATGTAGTCTGTGTTCTTAGTCCCCTGAGTATGTATAATTGCCAATGTTTTAAAAAAGTTGTCAGTTGGGAGGATATGTGAAAAGGTGAAGGTGAAGGGATTAAAAAGTACATATGGCCAATTACAAAAATAGTCACGGGGATATAAGTACAGCATAGGGAATATAGAAAAGAGTAACAATTAGAATGTTACTCTTTTAGTAGCTCTAAAATGTTACTCTCATTTTAGCTCTACTTTCTTCAAAATTGTAACTTTAAGAAGAAAAGATACTTAATAGCAACTAGATGTGGAATTGAATGGATTAGAATTTCAAGCTGTCAGAAATTCCAAAAGGTGTCAAAGTGCTTGTGGAAGATCTTTTCTTTTTTCTGAGATATGAAAAGTACTATATGAATGTTTGGGAAGCTTCAAAAAAAGATTGGGGGTTGGGGTGGGGAAACGCTGTTCCCAGAGAAGAGTGTAAGTCTCAAATTAGCGTTTAAGATTATACTTTTTAAAAAAAATTGTAGAAACAGAGTTGTAGAGGCAGAGATAACCCAAATATGTTACTAATTATTTTTTGTGCTGCTTACTATTGATTATGGAAATATGGCCACAAAATTTATTTAAGAACAGGCTTTGCAAGCGTATGTGAGTTGTAGACTAAATCCTCAGCCAGTGAATTATTTATACTTACCTAAATCAGCACTGACAAGGATAAAGATTAAATACAGTAGAAATACTATTTAGGGATTAATCTGGCATATGTCAAGTATAGGCAGAAAAGGTAAAAAAAGAACATTGTAAAAAAATTGTGACCAATATGTTGTGGTAAATTACAAGCTATTTACAATTTTGACATTAGAAGGCATGACAAATTGTTCTATTTTAAGCTTTAAAAAGATGCATGTGTTTCAGAGTAATAAAATTGGATTCTTATTTGAGTCCATGTAATAATAAACTCTGCTTTATCCAGCATCACCACAGGACACAATATTTCAATTGTAAGTTAATAAATTGTATGTTAAGCATAAAGTAACATTTTGATGAAGCCATAATAAAACTATAAGGAAAATTAAGTGAATATGTGATTATTTTTATGACTCTGATGGTGTCCAAGAGCACATAGAAGACAAAAATAGTATGACCAGAATATAGAGCCCAAGCAGACAGCAAAGAAATTTGAAGACTCTAAATAAGGTCTATAGGAAATTATCTGCAAACTGAATAAAAGTACAGAATTCTGTTAACAGATACAAGGAGCTAAATTAAGAGAGATTATGAATGAATCAGTGACTGATAAATGCTATACACACTCAGGAGGAAAAGTTTATTACAATCACTTCTAGCTATATGGTATCAACTTGGAGTCTCCTGTTGGCACAATGACCTTTATTTTTTCCCCCCATTTTTTAATGAATGTATTACATGTGTACATATCTTCCCATTGGCCCTCCCACCCCACTCCCATACGCCTTCACCCCACCTGTGTCTTGCATCCATTGGTTATGCTTATATGCCTGCATACAAGTCCTTCAGTTGATCTCTTATCTACCCACCTCTCCTTAACCTTTCCACTATAATTTGACAGTCTGTTTGATTCTTTACTGCTTCTGTATCTATCTTTTTGTTCATCAGTTTATAATGTTCTTTATTATCCATAAATGAGATCATGTGGTATTTTTCATTCATTGACTGGCTTATTTCACTTAGCATAATGCTCTCCAGTTCCATCCAGGTTGCTGCAAATGGTAAGAATTCCTTCTTTTTTATGGCAGCATAGAATTCCATTGTGTAGATGTACCATAATTTTCTGATCCACTCATCTGCTGATGGGCACCTAGGCTGTTTCCAAATCTGACCTTTAAAAACAGTTTGTTATAGCCCTGGCCAGTGTGGTCTGTGGTTTGGGCATCATCCTATGCACTGGAAGATTGCTGGTTTGATTCTTACAGGTTTGATTTCCTTGTAGAGGGTGTGCATGAGACAGCTGATAGATGTTTCTCTCTCCCTCTTTCTTCCTCTCTAAAAAAATCTATAAAAATATTTTTGTAAAAAAACAGTTTTTCATTGACTCAGATAAAAGCATCCTAAAATTAATCTTTGATCCCATGTGTCGGTCTTAAATTTTTTACTGAGGAGTAACTATAACTAACCTTCTCCATGTTCTCTGGGAAATATGTTTTTTTAATTAAATGACCTTCTATTCATAGAAGATAAATAAATAAGAATAGAGATAAATTAGAAAATTGTGTGACATCTTTTTATTAAAGTCAAAAGAATCTGGGTAGTAATTCTCTGAAGACATTTTAAAAGTCTTATCTATTTGAAGCAAAGGTTGTAAGAGAATTTTATTAAGCATATAAGTAGAATCAGAATCTTCAAGATAACATGAAATTTTAATTTCTAAATTAAATGTATTACATTTATAAGAGGAAGGTTTGCTCTTTAAAAAAATTTATTTGAGAGAAAGGAAGAGCGAGAAATGTTGACTTGTTGTTCCACTTATCTATGCATTCATTGGTTGCTTCTTATATGTGCCCTGACTGGGGATTGAACCTGCAACCTTGGTGTACTGAGACAGCCCGATAACCAACTAATTAACCTGGCCAGAGCAAGATCTAAATGTTAAGTTTTAAGATTGTGTTATCAGATATCTGCAGTACACATAAAAAGAAAATGGTCTAACTAAACACAGTTTAAAATATATACCTAATTTAATTAAGTTTAGAAATGGAGCTTATTATATAATGGGATTTTGGTCTATTCAGTTTTAAGTAATCAAGCATTGATCAAAGAACCAGTGAAAGTATGTCATCACCTATAAACTAGTGAGAATGGGCAGACTAAGACATTTAGAAGAGTAAGATTTGTCCAAGGTGGTTGTGGCCAAATTAGACTTTTTCTTGAAATGTCAGTGACCAAAAAGAAAGGTCTGTGGAGCATATTCCAAAACACAGAAGGCAAGAGGAGAACATATAAAATCAATGCATTTAGCAGTAGTGAAGCAAATAAGGAGAATCACTAGGTGTATGTAAATGAGCTCATCACTGACACAGAATGTCTATACATTTCATTAGTGGAATTTGAGAAGCTGCAGAGAGAATACAGATTTGTTGCAGTTCGTGTTTTAGTAGTGATACAGAAGAAATTATCAATTAGAGTATCTGGAGGAGGCCATATTATGATACAGAAGATGGCTCAGTAAAAAATGGGAGAAGACTATTAAGACCAGGATAAATGTTACTTGAACTATTCACTCAGGGCTAAGAGCTATACTAATATGTAGAGAGTAAATGTAACCTCACTATCCTGCCACATTATATATTAGAGGCCTGGTACACGAATTCATGCACAGGTAGGATGCCTGGGGGTAGCCTGTGGGGATTAGGCCCCACCTCACACCCTCAGCCTCCAGCCCCAGCTCATGCCCCAGCCTCGCAGACCCGCTTGGCACCCTGCTGTGGCCTAGTGCCACCCCTTCACCTGCTCTAGCCTCTTACCATCCTGCCTGCTGGCCATTGATTGGGGCCTGGTCCCTGCCTGGTTCCCTCAGCACCTGGGAGCCCGGTGGTGGCCCTGCCCCCCGCTGCTGTTGATGGTCACAATCTGCAGGGCGACTGGGCCCCCCACTCACACCCACCTTGGCCTGGTGCCACCCGCTCACTTTCTCCACCATCCTGCAAGGTCCTGCTCTCATCGGACCCATAGGGGGCCTGCAGCTTCTCTGCTTTAACCCACTGCCAGTGCCACGTCACTGATGCCTGCCATGTTCTGTGCTGCCCCCTGGTGATCAGCACAAATCATAGTGAACAGCTGAATTCCCAGTTGAACAATTTGTATATTAGGCTTTTATTATTTAGGATGACTGTAGCATAACTGTGTATAGTTTGTTCAAAATATTTAGTCGTAATTTTATTAGACCTTTATAGGCCTGTGTAAAAGAAAGCCTTTAAACACCTAGAGTTCATCACTCTTTTGTGATTGGACAGAGCTTAAATAAGACAGCATACAGTATTTCTTCTCTAACGGAATAATTTTGTTAGGGTAACTCAGAGGGACATCTTTAAAATCTTGATGAAATGAGATTTCACTTCAACCCTGATAAAACATTGGGGTATTAGATTTCAGGGTCTTGTTTTTTTTTTAACTGTTTAGGGCATGCTGATTAACACTATCATCAATATTTTTAATCTTGGGAAGAGAGAGATGAGGATCAGGATGATTAAGAGATTGTCTGGAACCCAGTTTTATGACCTTGGGCAAGTCAACTGTTTCTCTGAACATGAGCATCTACATTTGTAAAATGAGAACAATAATATTTCCTGCCTCATCAGATTACTGTAATGACCAAATGGCCCAAGCCTTTTATTTTTAAAGTATTTATTAAAAGATCCATGTACAGTAAATACTAAATATTTAGTCATTAAAAGAAAACAAAAGTATGCATTAGTAAATGTTTAGAGGACTCTTTATCATTGTATATGCTAATTTGTATTTTTTTTTTCACTTGTCTGATGCAATATCCATGTTAGTTGTCCTTTCTTATTCTCAAAGGTATGAAAAGGAATGCACTGGAATGTTATGGAACTGACCTAAAGTATTGATCCATCAATAGCTGGAGTAGGCTGGACTCCGAATCCAATATAACTGGTATATTAATGAGAAGACTGCCATTTGAAGACAGAGACACATAGTGAGAACACTGTGATGATGCATTGAAAGCAGGAAGTTTGAAGTGATGCCTCTGCAAGCCAAGGATCACCCGGCATTACCACAAGCTAGTAAGAGTCAAGGAAGAACTCCCCTATAGGTTTCAGATGCTGACACCTTAACTTCATACTTTTAGACTCCAGAACTGTGAGCCAATACAGTCTTGTTGTCTTAAGCCACCAAGATTTTGGTACTTTGGTTCAGCAGCCCTCGAAAACTCACAAAGTGAACTTGATCAACTTACTTACTTTTCTGAGCTTCAAGTTTTCTCACCTTTAAAATAGGAATAACAAGCCAACTTACCTCATAGAGTTGAAGTGACCCATGCAAAAATCAAATGTGTTGGCTATTTTTAAAAACTGGGTGTTGACCTACAAAAAAACTGAAATGAATGTAAGAATATACTTTTGAGTACCAATCTGATGCCCAAAGGCCTTAAGAGCTCTTAAAAGTATCTATAATAATAAAAGCATAACTTGCTAATTAGACTGGACATCCTTCTGGACGACCTTCCTGATGAAGCTGGGGCTGCAAAGGAAGCTTGGGTCCCAGGTGCCTGCTGGCAACTGGAGGGAAGCTCTGGGTCCCGGGTACCAGAGGGAAGCCGGTGCTGGCAGCCGGGGGAAGGAATACCAACTCCTGCATGAATTTTGTGCACCGCGCCTCTAGTATTGATAATAAAATCCCATGATCCTGCTAATTAGGATTTTATGCAATTGGTGATTGGCTTTCATTCTCTGCCTAGCTTGCATTCTCAAATTGGGATGGGTAAAGCAGGCAACTCAATCTTGGGAAATGGCAGGAAAAAGGACAGCCTTGCAACCTCAGTATTTTTCTTGTCTAATGTACTCAATCTTACAAATGAATGAGGCAGCAGCCAAAGCTGAGATTCTCAGAATGATGCTTGAATATAGGAAGTCCCAGAATTGTTCCCATTGACATTTAAACCAGATTAGACAATCACCACCAGGTTAGTGGCACAAAATTAGAGGGAACCTGAACAGTGTTGATTCATGTAACTGGACCCACAGAACTCTGGACCAGCTAAGTGGGCAGGCTTGCCTATTCATTCCCATGAAATAATGCAACTCTGAACTTTATGCAATTTAAACTTTTGGGCTCCTTTTGCAATTTAATGTTTAGCATACCCATTAGTTTATTAAAATCTTTGAATAGATATTTGCAGTGTATTCATCATTTTATCAAATAAATGTTTTCACCTTGTGTGAATCATTTAGCTGATAATCTTTTTATTTTGAAACCAATTATGCAGCTTAGGGAGCTGAATACCTGAATGTGTACAGCTTTTTTCTTTAAATATCAACAGATATGCACACTGCACTCAAAATTAGAAAGACTGACATTGAACTTGTTTCCCCAAGGAAAAGAAAATGCAAATAAATGGCCCATTAGCAGGCACATTAATGCTTCTCATTCAAGCAGTGTTTCCACCTGCTTAGATATTGTGCTCTCTGAGATGAGTCATCCAGAGAGTTGATATATTTCCTCCCTCTTCCCCAACTTGAACAGAACATGGACCTAGGCTTAAAAGAAGATGTTTGACTTGGAACTTAATTCTTGAACAAATTAGCCGGATTATATGTTGCTAAAATAAGAGAAGTTAAGAGTAACTTGGATTTCCACTCAAGTGGCAGAATTAAAGGAGGAATAAATAAGTGACCAAACTATTCTAATTTCTATCTAATCAGTAGGGAGGTCTCTATCCTCCTTCCTAATGCTCCTGGATTCCTTTTATTTTCTAGTTATAGAGATGAAAGGCACTTAGCACATGTTTAGGAGTTCTAATTTTAGCCATTCACTTGGTATTAGAATCCTAAAGACTGGGAGTCTATTCTCAAATGGTCAACAAATGGAAAGGATCCGCAAAGTAAATCACTTAACAACTGAGAACATCTGTGTGTGACTGCAGGTCTGGAATCTCATTGAGAGCATTCTTCGTGGAAGGCTCAATTTGTTGAGCTTCACACTGTAGCATTCTACTACCATACAAAGTGGTGTGTAAATTACATTTCACAGTAATGCCAAGGGCTTGAGCTTTCCCTTTGATATGCTAAGAGTCACAGCACATTCTTCAGGATTCACTGGGACACAAGGAAGACAGGGCAAAACTGCGCCCTGTTAGGTCTGTTTCTTCTAGACTGCCACACAGCAAGCCAAAATGTTTAAAAGGCATGTGAAAGGAAATATGGAGGATCATATTGTATCTTGATACACCATGTGACTTTTCACTTATCCCCACATTATTGCATTGGTTGTTATATTAACAGAACAAGACAATGGTAAATTATTTTAACAGGAAATATATATCCACATGCATATTTCCAAGAGTATATATAGCTCTTCACCAAGCCCATAGCCTAAAATGTTATAACTGACATTATGGTCTTTGGACAAAGGGGACACCTGGTCATCTATATAATAAAACCCTAATATGCAAATTGACTAGTTACTATGACCACCAGGGGCCAGATGCTCAACGAAGGAGCTGCCCCCTGGTGGTCAATGCGCTCCCACAAGGGAAGCACTGCTCAGCCAGAAGCCAGGCTCGTGGCTGGCAAGTACTGCGGCAGTGGTGGAAGGTAAGGAGCAAGGGGTCCCAGACTATGAGAGCCCCGGACTGCAAGCGAGATGTCTGGCAGCCAGACATCCCTTAGGGGTCCTGGACTGCAAGAACATGCAGGCCTGGCTGAGGGACACCCCACCACACCCCCAGTTCACGAATCTCAGGCACCAGGCCTCTAGTCTATATATATAAAAAAGCAATGACCGTAATGACTGAAGGCTCCACTGAACACCAGAAGTTAGTCCTACAGTCAGTGCTGGGTTGCCATGGCGACCCAGCACTGACTGCTGCCACTGTGGGCACGGCGACCCAGTACTGACTGCTGAGGGGCTGTGGATCAGGCCTGGAGAGAGGCCTGGAGAGAGAAGCAGGGTCTGATCCGTAGCCTCTGTGGCAGCTGTAGATCAGCACTTGCCTCTTTCTCTCCAGGCCTGGCCAGCAGCACACCTCTCTTTCTCTCCAGGCCTCTGTGGAAGCTGCTGATCAGCCCCACCTCTCTGATCAGGCTGGGAGATAGGCCTGGAGACACTGACTGGCATAGAAACTGACCAATCATAACCAAATGTGGGTAAATTACAAGGAGCCAATGGCTGCCTAGCAGATGGAGCTTTTGACTCTGACTGGCATAGAAACTTACAAATCAGAACCAAATCTGGGTGAACTGTGAAGGCAGAACCTGAGGTGAGGACTGAGGAGGGGTTTTGAGGGGTTTTAAGACAATTGGGGGTGAAATCAGGCCAGCAGGGGAGGGCCATTGGGGGCAAGATCAGGCCTGCAGGGGAAGGCAGTTGGGGTGAGATCAGGCCAGCAGGGGAGGGCACTTAGGGGTGATCAGGCAGGCAGAGGGAGTTAGGGGCAATCAGTTTGGCAGGGAGGAGCAGTTGGAGGCAAGATCAGGCTGGCAGGGGAAAGCAGCTGAGGACGAGATCAGGCCGGCAGGGGAAAGCAGTTAGGGGTGATTAGGCAGGCAGGCAAAGGCAGTTAGGGGTGATGAGATAGGCAGGCAGAGAGGCTGGGAGCAATCAGGCAGGCAGGCAGAGAGGCTGGGGGCAATCAGGCAGGCAGGCAGAGAAGTTAGAGGTGATCAGGCAGGCAGGCAGAGGGGTTAGAGGCAATCAGGCAGAGGCAGTTAGGGGTGATCAGGCAGGCAGGTAGGTGAGCAGTTAGGAGCCAGTGGTCCCAAATTGTGAGAGGGATGTCCCCGATTAAAAAGGGTGCAGGGCTTGGCTAAGGGAAACCCTCCCCCATCCCCTGCCCTGTGCATGAATTTCATGCACCAGGCCACTAGTCTATATATAATGTGCTCAGATATTCTACAATTTCATTATTTGAAAAAGCAATGTGAAGCTTGAACCATGTGAAATTGCTAGTGTCAACTGTGTTTTACCTAAAAAATGTTCAAAGGTTGGAGTAAAAAGAGAGGGAGGAGAGTGGGTAGTTTGTTACTGTTTCTTTTTTTTTTTCCCTTTGACAATAGATAAGCAACTTGAATTAAATGCTGTTTGTTTTGATTCAGAATCACACTATTGATGCTAAACAAAGGTGTTTATTCTCCCTCCCTTAAAGAGTTTGACAAACTTTATTCTGTTTCAGATGCATTTCTAATTCTGACCTAAGTAAACAAGCCATAGACTTGACTTACAATGCATGCCTTTTCAATCTTAGAATTGGTCATCTTTCCTTGTTTTAGAGGCTCCCACTCCACTAAACACGGTACACAAAGAAATGATCCTCCATGTTTCTTTTCACCAGGTAACAGATTAAAAAGAAAGAAAACATAATCTCTTCTTTCCTCTCTGTTACCCCTTTGGCCCTACAAGTTGTAAAACTTACATTTTTCTCAACTTTTTAAAAACTCAGCAAGTGCCCTGTGGGTCAGCTTGGATAAAGGCTGGCTTCTCTTAGCATCATTTTGCTAAAGGAATTACAGAGCTCTTCTCCAGGGGTGATGTGCTTTAGGGTTAACACCACATTAGTCATAAAAAAAAAATGGTATCTGCTATTTAAAGGAGTACTGTTAAGAATACATTTCTGGGTTAAAAATTAAATTCCATCTAATCTTTTAGTTAACTTCCTTCTCCCCAGAGATTGTCTTCGATAAAAAGTATTTGATTTGCTAAAGCTGTGCAGCATTTTCTTGCTGACAGTTAAAATTAGAGCTTTCTGAAGTGAAGCAAACAGGAGAGAGAAAGGAGATAAAATGTCAGACACCCTTTGGGAACTTGCTGCAATTTGTTGGAATCTATCAGATTTGTTTTTCTTTCTTTTTAAATCAACTGAACTCAGGATCTGCCATTTTAATAATATTATTATTTTGAACTAATTTTTGTTTCTTCTTGCCAAAGTGAAGATTCTGTTTATGGGAATATTAACTTTGAGATTTTCCTTTGAAGCATTAGAAAAACAAAACTGAAATTTTAACTGGTTTGTTACCTTTACCTTCCCCATAACTTAAAAAAATCTTATTATTTTATTACTCTCATGGATTTTTCTTTTTCAATTTGTAGTCTGTTGAGAATCTTTTATAGTATGAGATGGTGTTAAAATGGTTAATTATTTTTTTTCTACTTACACAATATTAATTAGTTCAAGGAACTTAATGCACATTCTAGCTCATTTTGTTTGCAAGTAATAGTGTCTTTATTTGGATGACAGAAAATCACAGAGAAGTTAGGCATTTCAAATAGAATCACTGGTAGCTACAGAAATGGAATTTGGAAGGCAAATTATTCTAAAAGGCTGTATGCCATTATATACATTCATAGAATAATAGGCTCTTAATTATTGCATGGTAAAAAGCCCAGATCAACTCAGCATTTTAATTTCTTCTATAACATCCTGATCTAGTGTTTATTTTATCTCTTGATACATTTGCTTTTGAGGCAGCCTATTCCATAAAGTGAATCACAAAACAAAAGATCAAATCATTGTAATCACATATGCAAGTAACTGTACAAGTGATTTAAAAAAAAAAAAAGTTTGCTGATACAAAATCTACATAGTGAGCTTAAACAGAGGTCCTAAATTGGAGTGAATTCCATTTCCTTTTTAAAAAAAAATTGTAAAATGCAACATACCATAAAATTTACTATTTAAAAAATTTTAAGTGTTTCGTTAGTGGTATTAATTACATTTACATTATTGTGCAACCATCACCACCATCCCCCTAAAGATTTCATCTTCCCAAATTGAAACTTTGTACCAAATTAAACACTAACTCCTTTCCCTCTTCTCACCAGCTCCTGGTAGAACCACCTTCTACTTTCTATCTCTATGAATTTTCCAATTCTGGTGGAGTCATACAATATTTGCCCTTTTATGTCTGGACTAGAGGCCTGGTGCATAAAATTTATGCATGGGGGTAAGGGGGTCCTTTCAGCCTAGCCTGCACCCTCTCCAATCCAGAACCCCTTGGGGGATGTCCGATTGCCAGTTTAGGCCGTATCCCCAGGATCTGGCCTAAAATGGTAGTCGGACATCCCTCTCACAATCCAAGACCGGCCTGCCTGATCACCCCTAACTACCTCCCCTGCCAGCCTGATCACCTCTAAGCGCCTCTGCCTGCTGGCCCAATTGCCCCTAACTGGCCCACATGTTAGCTTATTTAATTGCCTAATCTTATAGGTATTTGAATTTGGAACCAATTTTTGAGTATGCTATCTAATAAAGAGAGAATATGTAATTGATCATCACACTCTCACAAAATGGCAATGCCCACAGCCAATAAAGAGGGAATATGCTAACTGACTGCTATGCCCCCACACTATGGCAGTGCTCACAGCCACAGGATGGTGGCATCCAATCCCCTCAGCCCTACCTCATCAAGCTGGAGTCCCCCTCAGCCCTGCCTCATCCAACTCAGTTCCCCAGTTCCCTCAGTCCTGCAGGGGAAGGCAGTTGGGGACGATTACGCTGGCAAAGGAGCAGTTAGGCATCAATCAGGCCACCAGGGTAGTGGTTAGGGGCAATCAGGCAGGCAGGCAAGTGGTTAGGAGCCAGCAGTCCCAGATTGTGAGAGGGATATCCAACTGCTGGTTTAGGCTTGATCCCTAAACCGCCAGTCAGACATCTCCAGAGGGGTCCTGGATTGAAGAGGGTGCAGGCTGGGCTGAGGGACACCACCTGCCCCATGCATGAATTTCATGCACCGGGCCTCTATTTAATAATAAGATGGTACCTTGAAGTGTGAAATATAAAACATTGAGTAGGCGGTTTTTATTTTGGATTACTTTCCTCAAGAATAAAGAATAGAATCTATTGGTTACAATAATATAAAAGGACATATACATGATATGTTTAACATTCAATCAACACTATATATTTATTGATCATCTATGATGTACCAGATATTATTCTAAGCACTTGAAAGATATTAGTGAACAAAATAAGTATAACCCATGCCCTGTTGTTATAATATATATTCTAGTAGGAGGGGGGAAGGGATAATAAATTATTAAGTATAATTAAGTAAGTGAATAAGCAAATTATATGAATTATATGTTACAATAATAAAATAAAGTAAACAGGTAGCTTATTTGGTTAGAGCATCGTCCTGATATGCCAAGGTTGTGGGTTTGATCCCTGTCAGGGCACATACACGAATCAACCAATGAGTGCATAAGTAAATGGAATAACAATCAAGGTTTCTCTCTCTTTTTTCAATAAAGAAATTTTTTAAAAAGCAGGATACAATATCATATTTAATTGTACCAAATAAAAGTATGCCTATTTTAACAACAACAAAAAAAGGAAATAGGCAAAAATCTTAATACACTTACATTAGACTTTAAGATTTTTTATCTTGCTAATGTGTTTCAAATTTTCATTAATATTTAGTTATTTAAAAATAAATTCATATTTTTAAAATGAATAAAGAAAAGTAGTCCACTCAGTGGTAGGGCATCCATTTTTTTTTATAAAAGGCTGAAAATAAGAACTTATTGTTTGGTCACGTGGTGCCCCAAATTCAAAGGTAGAAATTTTGTTTAAGGGCCCAAATATATATGTCTATGTATTGTATATGTGTATGTACATACCCATGACTTGATGGATTTTCACAAAACTGAATGCTCTGTTTTTGGCATTTACACTATTGTTCTTTTTCATCCCTTAAATCCTAAATTAAATGTCATATCCTAAGAGAGAGCTCCTCTAACCACCCAATCATTATACATTTATTGATCATCTATGATGTACCAGTATTATTTCCATCAGAGTGGCTCTCAAAGTACGATCAGGGATTGCAAGGGTCCCCAAGATCTCTGCCAGGGGTTTATGGGATCAAAACTGTTTTTGTAATCATACAAAGTCATCCTTTGTCTTTACATTCTCATTCCTTTAGGAATGTATAGTGGAGTTTTCCAGAGGTCACAACGTGAGTGACGACATCTCTCTGGTGGCTATTAATAAAATGTGTGCTTGAGTGTTCTTGTGTTTTAAATTTTTTTCAGTTTTTTATTTTTAATACAGTAAATATTGATAGATATAACCCATATTTGGGGTCCTTAATAATTTTTAAGAAAGTAAGGGTTCTTGAGACCAAAAACTTTAAGAATTCTGCTCTACTGCTTCATTATATTACCCATACTATATGATGCCTTTTACCATCAAATAAAATGTTTTTTGAGATAGAGATCAATTTGTTGTTCTACTCATTTATGCACTTATGCATTCATTGGTTGACTTTTTTTTCAAAAAAATCCTTACCTGAGGATATTTTTTTCCATTGCTTTTTAGAGAAAGTGAAAGAGAGGGAGTAGGAAGGAGAGAGAGAGAGAGAGAGAGAGAGAGAGAGAGAGAGAGAGAGAGAGAGAGAGAAAGAGAGAGAGAGAGAGAAACAGTAATGTGAAGGAGACAAATGGACTGGTTGACTACTGTATGCACCCTGTCAGGGCTGGAGATCAAACCTGCTATTCAGGTATGTGTCCATGTCCAGGAATTGAACCCGGGATCCCTTTGGTGTATGGGCCAATGCTCTAACCACTGAGAAACATTGGCCAGGTCCACTGGGTGATTCTTACATATGCCTGGCCAGGGACTGAACCCACAATCTTGGGGTATTGGGATGATGCTCTAACCGACTGAGCTACCTGGCCTGGACCAACCCATATACTAAATATCTTTTCCCTAGACCCGTGGTCATCTAACTGCGGCTTGCAAGCCACATGCGGTTCTTTGGCCCCTTGAGTGTGGCTCTTCCATAAAGTACCACGGCCTGGGTGAGTCTATTTTGAAGAAGTGGTGTTAGAAGTTTAAGTTTAAAAAATTTGGCTCTCAAAAGAAATTTCAATCATTGTACTGTTGATATTTGGCTCTGTTGACTAATGAGTTTGCCAACCACTGCCCTAGACCATCAGCATCATGAGAGAAGAGATCTCACTATTTTGTCCACTGTGTATTTTAGAGTTGCAAATAGAGCCTGGCACATAATAGCTGCTCAATAAAAATGTGTTTAATAAATGAATAGGTGAATGGAAATGAGACAGGAAAGGAAAAAACAATTTTTTAAGTTAAAATCAATCCTAAAGATGTATAACAATGCTAAATATTATTTGTAGCAAAAGAAATATGAATTTAAGATAATATTAAAAATACTTAAATTATTAATAAAGATCTAAAAGTAATGATCTAGTGTTGCTGAAGGTCTGATGAGTCAGGGACTGTCATTTCCTGCTGATGGGAATGTCTATTATTCTATTCTTTAAAAGGTAATTAAAGCCTTAAAAAGCTTTGCCCTTTCTCAAACAATATACTTCTGGTGATATTTTTAAAGGAAATAACTTGAAATACCAAATGTATTATTTATAGTAGTACAAAAATGAGAAAAAACTAAATGTTCAAAAATGCTTGAATGGTTACATCAATTATAAACTATCCATTTAATTAAATATTTTGCAGCCATTGAAAATAACACTTGTAATTCATGTTTAATAGCATGGAAACAGGATTATATTTATAATTTAAATAAAGAAGCATGATTAAAACGTATAAACTTACCTCAACTATACAAAATATGTACTGAAAAGTACAAAATATGTCATGAAATACATGAAAATTATAATAATAATCATCTCTAGGTGGTAGGACTATATCTTTTATATTTTTCAAATTTTATAATGTTTATATTTTTCAAATTTCTCACAATAAGCCTCCATTATTATAATAACAAGAAAGTTACTGTAAATCATAGTATAAGTTCTAACAATTTAATAGACAAGTAATATGTTTAAAGTTATATCTCAATTGTTAAATCATCAGAGATAAAACTGGACCGACAAAATGGCATAAAAATCAGGACTGGAGTGTCATGAGTTAATCTGTCTGAGTTTGACCTCTGTGCTGGCAACTCACTTAAACCCAAAATCTCAGTGTCTTGACCTACAGGGTAAGATAATAATAGTACATATCAACAAGGGTGGATGTCAGGATTAAGTTTGACATACATTATAGGTCTTTGCCCAATACTAGGTAAACCAATAACATTAATCATTATTATTGTTATTACAGAACTTAACTACTTTTTAAAACCTTATTTTTATTTATTTTTTATTTCAGAGAGAAAGGGAGAGGGAGAGTGAGAGATCAAAACATCAATGAGGAGAGAGAATCATTGATCAGCTGCCTCCTGTATGCCCCACACTGGGCATGTACCCTGACCCGAAATCAAACTGTGACCTCCTGATTCATAGGTAGATACTCAACCACTGAGCAACACTGGCCCAGATAACTACTTCATCTAGGTATATTTCAGAAAAAGAAATTTAATATCTCTTTCCTTCAAGATTGCTCAGCCAATCAACATACACTGACAAGATCAAAGAGGTCTGCTTTTCATAGCTCTAGAGCATGGTTCTGAACCTTTTTTAATGCTGTGACCTTTTAATACAGTTCCTCATGTTGTGGTGACCCCCAATCATAAAATTATTTTTGTTGCTACTTCATAACTGTAATTTTGCTACTGTTATGAATCATAATGTAAATATCTGTGTTTTCTGATGGTCTTAGGCTCTACAGCAGCGGTTTTCAACCTGTGGGTCGAGACCCACAGGTTGAAAACTGCTAGTAAGGTTGCCTTCGTTATGAAGTAGCAACGAAATTAATTTTAAGATTGGGGGTCACCACAACATGAGGAACTGTATTAAAAGGTCACAGCATTAAAAAAGGTTGAGAACCACTGCTCTAGAGTGTCCATGTATTTTGAGAAAATAAAGACAAAAGGAATATTCAGAACACAAGTCTATGTGGAAATTGGTCAAAGCTAATAACACCAATGAGGTGTGACTAGCCTTTAAACTTTAAGGGTGGCTATAAAAGGCAGGGACAGTGACAAAAAGCTCTGATTGTCCGAGACTCAGCTATGATTGGGGGCAGTTAGCAACAAGGGGCAAATTTCCTCAATGCCCTTGCTGGGCGACAGCGATAATTCTGTCTTTGTATTCTGTATATAGCTCCTGTCTCCTCTGGTGCAAAGTGCTGAGGAAGCCCAAGTCATCAACTTGGGTGCCATCTTTGACACCTCTCTCTTCTTCTACAGTGTTCAATTATCTCTAAATCCTACTGTTTTGACCCCTAACCATCTCTAATCTGTCCATTTCTCTGTCCTCATTGTCACACCCTAAAACTACAATCTTCTTGATTGTCTGCCTTCCGTCCTACTCTTCAATCTATTTTCCCTGTAACAAGATCTTCCAAGAATTCAGTTTTATCAGGCCCCTTCTGTTGTGAGAGTCTTTTAATGGTTTGTCATTGCTATTGCTCTTTGATAAAGTCTACCCTGTGTACCCTCCCTATCTCTAATTAAATCATGTCCAAATCCTTGAAAGAAACAGGGCTTTCCGTTCTATAGTATCTTCCTGTAACACTCTATGCTCAAACCCTATTCTGCTCCCACTTGTAAGTTAAGAACTGAAGGTTTGTGTCCCTCCAAAATTCTTATGTTGAAGTCTTAACCTCCAATGTGAATGAAATTACAGATAGGGCCTTTCAGAGGTAATTAAGGTTAAGTAAGATTATAAGAGTGGGACTGTTATCCAATAGAATTAGTGTCCTTATGAGACACCAGAGTGCATACTCTTCCTCCCCCTTCTCCCTCCTCTCTCTTTGTTTCCTGCTACCCCTAAGCCCTCATGTGAGGATGTAACCAGATAATCATTGGGTTTGTCCTGCCTTTTCACTACTTGAGCCAATTGAACAGAGACAGGGTTGAATCATATGATTGTCTATTCCCATACTGCTGGCAGAATGGGAGAGCAGAGGTCATCCACAAAAATCTATTCTGCCCTCCACTATAAACCAGCTGCTTATATTGGGTAGAAGGACAAGGATTACATGGGGAAGTAGGCAAAAGGCATGCCAAATGGACAGTTTACAGGCCTGGATATTTGCAAAGGTATGCAAAGTCTGGGGGATCTTCAAAGTGCTTGTGACATGGAAAGGCTGGGGGTCTTCAAAGGGCTGACGGCTCTGGTTTCTGCAACAAGGTTGCTCATCTTTCCATGGTTAACAGGCAGCTCCCTGATGGGGAGGGTGGGCTACATTTCCTGGTGAGCTCCCAGGTCCCACATGCAATTCCCAGCCAGGCCAGAATGCGCCCGCTTTAATCAGAACAAAACAATCATGGCTAACAGAGCATGATTAATATTTCTTACAGTTATAGCTGATCCCCAATATTCTACTTCTGCCCTTATCAAGGACACAGCAAGAAGGCAGCCATCTACAAGCCAGGGACCAAGTTGGCTGGCACCTTGATCTCAGACTTCCCAGCCTGTAGAATTTTAAGAAAAACTTCTGTTGCCTAAGCCATTCAGTCCACAGTGTTTTGTTATGGCAGCCCCAGCAGTCTGATTCACCATATCCTGACCACGACCACTTCTCCCCTCTTTCAAAAGATCTCAACAGAGGCAATTCTTGTGTGTGGGTGTGTGAATGCTATGGTACCCATCCCCCAAGCTCTGACTATCATATGTCCCCACCATCCTATCTTTCATCAAAATATTACCACCTCATGTTTCATATTTGAATTTCTCATTGGTCTAGACCAGTGGTCGGCAAACTCATTAGTCAACAGAGCCAAATTACAACAGTACAACAATGAAAATTTCTTTTGAGAGCCAAATTTTTAAAACTTAAACTTCTTCTAACGCCATTTCTTCAAAATAGACTCACCCAGGCCGTGGTATTTTGTGGAAGAGCCACACTAAAGGGGCCAAAGACTGCATGTGGCTCGAGAGCCACAATTTGCCGACCATGGGTCTAGACACTGTGTAGCCAAACAACCCCCCGCCGTGCAGCCTCAGGGTCTGGCACTGTGTCTGACACAGTGATGTCTCCATGAATATTTTGTTAAATTGACTTAACCCTTTGAAAAGGCAAATTATGTTCACTCACTCTCCCTTTCTCCTAGCCACAAAAAATCTGTATTGAACTTTTGGGAAAATATATTGAAGAAAAGACCAAGAAATGACAACTTTAAGGGCAATGAACTTGTTTATAAGAGACTGAATGGTCTTTTATATGATTTGTAAATATCTATGAGACTAAAACCAAAGAAAGAAAGGAACTGCAAAAGGATTTCTAAGTCCTTTATAAATCCTCTATGAGTCATATTACATAGTGGCTAAGGGCAAGGGGTTTAGACTTGGGCTGCCTCCAGTGGAACCTGAGCTTGCCACTTACCAGGTGTGTGACTAACTTCTTTGTCACACATCTCCTCAAATGCACACTGGGATAATAAATAGTAGCTGATTCTTAGATTTGTTGGGAAAAGTGAATGAATACACAGGTAAAAGTTCTTAGACTAATATTCAGCAGATAATAAGTACTACTTGGTAAGTGTTAGCTATTTTAATTTTTAAATTAGTAAAACGGGTTCAAGGAAAGACAAGCTGTTGGTTTTATTATACAACAAGTCCCACATTAAGGGCTAAGACTGTTAAGAATTATTGATTTCCTTAGCCTCTCTTTCTGAGGCTGCCATCTCAAACACACAATATTTTATTTTATTTATGCCTCACTGTGTTCCAAAAAGGATTTCAGGGAGCTTACAGATGAACATAAAATACAACAAGTAACATGAGTTAAAGGCACAATGAAAGAAGAGAGAAAAACAAGAGTGAGGACAAAGTTGGCTAGGAATAAATACAACATTACTAAAAATTATGAGTGTGGGAAGGCTTAAGATGAAATACTAAATCAAAAGCTAGGATAGGAATGATATTTTAATTTCTCCTTCATCCCACCCATTTTCCCCTCAAGATGATTTAAATGCTCTTTTAATATTTTAAAACCAAAATTATTTAAGTTACTTTCAGCCTCAAATAGTTCTACACTTGTCAATGAATACTGATTTTTCATCACAAAGCTATATTTAAATTTGCAAATAGATATACATAAAATTAATGGTATGAAGAAGCTTAATATTGATTAAGGACCTATGACCTGCTGGATACCACCCCATCCTTTTACCCAAATTATTCCACAACCCTGTGAAGTAATTAGATTTCTATTGTACAGATGAAGTACGAAGAGGTAGAGTGATCTTCTCAACTTACCATAGTTATTAGAAGTTAAAACTCAAATCTATGTCTCTCTCTGATGTCTAAACCGCTATTCCCATACCAGGGGTAGATTTGTAAAAGATAATATACACATTTGCCCATAGACATCAGAGCAGTTCTAAAAGGTCCTTTAAATACTCAGCTTCTTGGTTTCATTTTCCTATTGAGAGATTTTCTTTGTAAGTGATGTGCATCATTACTTGGTTTTGTTTACATAATTATCCTTAAGAGAGTAGATTCGAAATTAGAGGTGAGTGGAAAAACAGTCTTAGCAGAGATAAGCAGGGCTACAGAAATCACTCAGAAGTTTTCAGATCATCTGTTCAAGAATAAGAAAACCAGGTATCTGGGAAGCTAATGGATGTTAAGATCTAGGAGTAAATATGATCAAGTTAAAGCCTATGGCAAGATCAGAGATCTGTAGAAATGTGTTTGGAGATAAGGGGTAAATGAAGATAAAGTCATGATGTTCATTTTATTCAGTTCTGAACACCAGGAAATGACAGTCATCGAGAAGTATGAATACCCTTAGGTAACAAACTCAAAAAGTACAAGAAAAAAGTTAAAATGGACATATTTGTCTAGTCATTCCTTCTCATGACCGCCCCCTCCCAGTAAAATAGAAGATTGTCATTAACTTATTGATACAGGAGCAGTTAGATTTAGCTTGTGAAACATCGGACCTAACCATACTAAGTAAGATTAGTTCAACTCTCTGATTAGTCTGTGAATTAAAACATTTGTTTTCATGACTAACTTTGCACATGACTTTCAATATGTCTTCATTGTACTGTTCCTCTCTTGATGCACTATCCTAAAAAATTCCTATGTATCCTTTAAGTTTTAAAATTAAAAAACTGTTCATGTACTAAACCTGACATGCTCAGGGGAGGTCTGCATGGAGGGTCTTACAAACAAAGAGACAAAGTTAACTACTATATAGGATGATCTGAAATGAAAACTTCCAAGCTAAAAATGAGTTATGGAAGTAGTCATGTCCTTGGTGGGTATCTTCCTGGACAAAGGTCAATCTTTACTTAACTAAGCCTGTCTACGGTATTGTTGTATCTGTGATACCGCCTTTGGAATATCTGTGTAATATCTTTTTTTCCAATCCCCTCAGAGTATAATCTTCCACCAGAACAGGAGACCACAAAATCCCTCATTGTTACTATTATCGTCTTAATTGTTAATTATTAACTATCCTACAGCCACCACTGTAAAAAAGCAAGTATTTATTCATTTTACTTTCTGTCAACCTCAGAGATTTCCCTGCCTTTCCTTCCCCTACCTCCCTAAACTACCACCAATGGATTTCATAAGCTCCTTATGCTTTTCCCTTTGACTCTGATAGATAAAATAAGTGGTAAAGCTACCATTTTCCCAGAGCCTTTTCTCAATCTGTTGAGTTGTGCTTCCCGGCAACTGGAGTCAGTTTGGCTCAAATAACTCATAAAAATTCATATAGTTTTGGACGTTTCTTACATCGACATATTTTTAATTTAAAAATGTTGTTAAAGATTCAGCTCAAATGCTATTTCATCTGTGAAGCCTTCTGTTATGATCTGCTTCCTATATGTTTTCATGGAAGTGTTAGACTTTTCTATATTAGTAGTTGTAATACTGCATGGTAATTATCGTTTCCATGTCTATCTCTCGGATAAGCCCATAAATTTCATAATTACAGTCTTTTTTTTAGGGACTAACCCGGAACACAATGGAATTACTTATTCATCTCAATGGATTTACTTATTCTAGACATTTTATATGAATGGAATCATGTAATATCTAGCCTTCTATGTCTGCTTTCTTTCATTTAGCATTCTTTCAAGGCTACTCATGTTATAGCATGTGTTAGTACTTTATTCATTTTTTTTGGCTGAATATTGTTCCATTGCATGGATATAACATATTTTATTTATTCATTCATCAGCTGATGGATATTTGGGTTGTTTCTACTTTTTGGCTGTTATGAATAATGCTGCTTAGAATACTTGTGTATGAATTTTGTGTAGACATCTATTCTCAGTTCTTTTAGATATGTACATGGGCATGAAATTGCTGGGTCATATGGTAACTATGCTTAATTTTTTGAGAAACTGACAAACTGTTTTTTAGTGACTATACCATATTACACTCTCAACTGCAATTTCTCTACATCCTAATCAACACTTGTTTTTGTTTGTCTTTTTTATTATAGCCATCCTGGTAGGTGTGAAGTAATCTCAATGTGGTTTCATTAATTGTTTTTTAAGATGGATAGGGAGAGAGATAGAGGTAGAGAGATCAATTTATTTATGAATTCACTGGCTGATGCTTGTATGTGCCTGACCAGGGATCAAACCTGTAAGCATGGTGTATTGGGACAGTGTGCTAACCAATTGATCTACTAGTCTAGGGGCCCCATTAATTTTTTAGTATTAGTTTCCAAGTCTGCAAAAAAACAAAAGAACATACAAGTAAACAAACAAAATAATAATAATTGATCATCATAACTATGGCCTCTGAAAATCTGGCAAACTGTCCTTAAAGCCATATGTGTACACATTCACTACTATTAAATTCCCAGAGCTCAATCTGATAGATTTTGACAACACTCCTGTGGAGTAAGTTGGTAGGAAAATCATCATCTCCAAGAGCTGTAAGCTGAGAAAGGCTGCCAGCCAGAAATAAATCATCCTATTCAGTTCAGTGCTTTATCACCAGGTCACTCTGCCCATGGATAAGGAATGGGAGAAATAAGAGACACAGAAAAAGACTCACTGAATTGTACACTCCATTAGAATATCTAAATTTAAGGCAGAACCTGCACCTACAATATGTCTTTTTATGATTTGCCCCATTTTCTTTTAAAGCCAGGAAGGTGATAATAAAAAGACTCTGTATCATGTGAAATGACACATTTTATTTTTCATATTTGTTCCCCAAAGAAGTAGCATTGCAAAGAAATAGTATCTCTCTGAAAAGCCAGAGTACTTCCATCATTTATGAACTCCCCATGCACCAGTGGAGAAGCAAATATTTCAGTTCTCAAAAATCAAGACACATTTAACTGCTAACACAGCCTTGTTATAAATTGTGTATGTATATCTGTATATAGATCTGTTTTATATTCGATGCCTCAGCTATAAGAAATCATTGTGTGCTGGGGTGTCAATCAGAATAAGACTGTAATGTTTATATAAGAAGTTCTTTTTAAAAAAAATGTTTTTATTAATTTGAGAGAGAGAGCAAGAGAGATGGAAAGAAACATCCATGGCTGTCTCCTGCATGCCCCCTACAGGGGATCAAACTTGCAAGCCAGGCCTGTGCCCTGACCAGGAATCAAACCCTTTTGGTCCTTGGGACAACACTATCCAACTGAGCCACACTGACCACGGCGAGAAGTTCCTTTTTGATAAAACAATGGACAGAAGCAAAAGGACAACAAAGAAATGCACATCAGTTGAACCAAGTACCCACATTCTAATCTGTCATCTACTTGTTGCATAAATTACCTCTATGATACCCACTCTTTGAAATAAAGAAAGCAAACAAAGGAAAATCTTTTAAGTTGTTTAGATGCAACTCTTAAATGTATACTGTACTTTATTTTATCAAGAAGTTATTGCTAAATATTTTTTATTTTTTTCCAAATCAATCTGTTCTCATGTCTATATACTGATTAAGCTTCTAGAACTAGTCAATTACTTGATACTTCTTTGAATACCCATTGTGTTAATTAGTTCATTGAATATATAGAGTACCTACTATGTGTACAGCACCAGGCAAGGCTAGTCTTCTTTTGTTGGTCTAAATAATGTCAGCAATGAAACCTTCTTGCCATTCAGAATGATCTGACAAGGTAATTGCATAACCTATCCCTTACCTATTCAAAGTCTTTTTCCAAAGGCTACTTCATAGGTGAGGAACAAACTATCTAAACTTAAAAACATCCCTCCTACACCTCCATCTCAAACCACTATCCTTCTCTTACTTTTCTTCAAAACACTTATTACTTCCTAATCTTATTTAATTTAGTTATTTTATTTATTTGTTTTCCCCGCTATAATGCAAGCTGCAGTAGAGCAAGGATTTTTGTCTGTTTTCTTTTCCCTCCATTATTTTATTTCCAGAGCCTGCATTGCACATGTCACTTAATATTCAATAAATATTTTTAAATTTAAATTCTTTATTGTTGAAAGTATTACATGTGTCTCCTTTTCCCCCATTGACCTATCAATAAACATGTCTTGAGTAAGTGAATTAAAAGGGCCACTATTTATTGGGTCTTTCCAATCTTTGACTTCCCACACTTGACTTTTTTCTGCTTTACATCTTTAGTCCTCACCTGATATATATACAGTATATTAGAAAAAGAGGAAGCCACATGTGGCTGAACATGGGATGGGGTTGGGGGTCAATCATCTCTGAGGCTGGTAAAAGAAAACCCCTAACTTGGAGTACTGGCCTGCCTCTAACAGTTGGGTCTCCATGTGCTTAGCAGCTGACCTGGCATTTCTAGCTAGGCCACGGTCTTCTCAGAATCTCCCAGAATTCTATTATCTAATAGGGTCACTCTTTCAGTGTGGTAACTTGACATCAAACACAACAAACTTTATCATCTTATCTAAACACAGACAAAAACAAGTTCACTGTGTAAACTACAGAAAAATCAAATTCCCCTCTCCCAGCTAATGCGAGTGACTGCTGCTTCTGTAACAATTACAGTCTCAGTCTCATTCTAGTCTTCCTTTATTCTAGATTTGATTTAAGATAGCCTGTTAGAGAATTACTGCTTCCCAAAAACATTCAATCCAGGGCAAAGCCCTGCTTCCTTGAGCCATCTCCCAAACCTAACAACAGCTCAAATCCCATAAAAAGTCCTTTCTCACACTGTCTTAATGAGATGCATCCAAGTTCACTAGACCCAGTGGATCCAGCTCTAGTTTTGTTCCCTGTAGTGTTTGGCTGGGTGGGCATAGACCCTGATATGGGAACTCTGCTCCATGTTTGATTGAACCAATCAAGCCACTTCCTCCTGGCAATATTAGATGCTGGGTAGGCAAAGGTAAGGTGGGTGACTCAAATTCAGCTATAACTCAAATGCCTGAGGACATCTGATTTATGCGGTCTTGAGAATCCCAGTACCAGAGTGAATGTTTGGTTAGAGAAAATATATTGCTTGCTATTTCAGATTCCCATGAACTACTAAAATAACCCTTAAAGTTTCAGATTACTCATGCCTTTAGGGAATGTATTCTAAAGTTGAAAAGAAAAAGCAAAAATTCTATTTCCAGAGTGGTCACATTGCTCTGAGCGTATTTCTAGGCATTGCAGATATAATAAACCAAATAAACAAACTCTCCTTGTTCTCTTGGACTTATAGTCTTCATATATAAAAGGTTAATATGCTAAGTGTCTGACCTTCCAGGTAATGACATCACACAGTAATGCCTGGCTTCCTCACCCTAGCAACTAGCCTCCTTGCAGTTTCTTCAACCCAACTTGCTTTATAACCAGGTGGAAAGATTTTAAACTTTAACCATGCCTCATCTCATTTGATCCTCACAGAAATCCTAGAGTAGGAAGATGGAAAACTCAGTGGAGTCCTATTTTCTTTTCATTACCTGGAAAACAGACATTTAGAAAGCTTAGAAATTTGACCTGACTGAAAAGAAGTAAAAAATGGTGAACCTTGCAAATAGCTTCAGGTTTCCTCACTTTGCAGAACATAGTCAAATACTGCTGCCGTTAAATATTTTACCGCCGAAACTGCTTTGGCTCAGCGGATAGAGCATGGGCCTGCAGACTGAAAGGTCCCAGGTTCGATTCTGGTCAAGGGCATGTATCTTGGTTGCGGGCACATCCCCAGTATGGGGCGCGCAGGAAGCAGCTGATTTAATTTCTCTCTCTCTCCCTCTCTCTCTCTCTCTCTCTCTCGCTCTCGCTCTCTCTCTCTCTCTCTCCCCCTCTCTCATTGATGTTTCTAACTCTCTAACTTTCTCCCTTCCTCTCTGTAAAAAAATCAATAAAATATATATTTAAAAAAGTATTTTACCCTTTGTTCTCCCTGCATAATTTACAATAATAATCTGCTTCATGTTGATTATTTATTGCTGTGTTACTGACAATTACCTGAAAGAGAAATTGGGGTGTTACACTGAGCTGGAAAGCAGGTCTAATTAAGCAAGTTTATTCTATATCTATAAAAGGCTAACTTGACTTGTACATGTGTGATACATATAAAACTCTCGCTGGCGCCAATTGCATACGTGTGTTTCCATCTGTCATTATTGATCGTGAATTTGATGACACTTCTATTATAGAGAAAAGTTGAATAGCTATATTAAAATATTTCTTCTAGTTAGTTCCTTTCAATGTGCACAAATTCATACACTGGGCCACTAGTTGGGTATAAAAGACAATAAAATTAAGTAGAAGTCTGAAAAAAAGGAAAACATCAGAAAGTAATAAGCAATATAAAGACTGTTAAATTAGGGAAAGTTAGTGTGCCTCAATGCATTTCCTCTAGATTGGGTAATATCAGTAGAAGTCTATCTCAGGAGGTGATATTTAAATAGAGATCTGATATCAACAAAGAGCCAGCCATGCATATTGGTCAGAGAGGGAGAGGAGAGAGAGAGAGTATTCTAGGCAGAATGACCATCTGGAACAAAGGCTCTAACAAGGATTGTCTTAGTTTATGTGGGCTGCTGTAATAAAATACCACAGACTGGATAATTTACATTTATTTCTCACAGTTCTGGAGAGTAGGAAGTCCAAGATTAAGGTACCAGGAGATCCCAGGTAACTTAAGCAATATAAGCATAATAGACAATGAAGATCCCTTTTTCTGGGATCTTTATTGTGTATGAATATGAAGTTATGTGCTAGTAATAAAATTGATTTTCATTACAGTTTAAGGTAAAAATACTTAATCTGTATAGGTTTAATTTTTTTGACTAACACATTTTGAATTGCAGACCAGGGAAATTCCACCTTTTTAGTCTTTTTTTTTAATGTATTACATGTGTACATATCTTCCCATTTCCCCCCACCCCATTCCCATGCATGCCCTAATCCCCCATGTCTTGGTCCATTGATTATGCTTATATGCATGCATACAAGTCCTTCAGTTGATCTATCTACCCTACCTCTCCCTAACCTTTTCAGTCTTAAATTGTGTACTTTCCCCGAGAGATTGACACTGATATTTCAGGCTGCCACTTAGGAGGCCAGCGCTCTCATAGTGGTTTTTGAATCTGTCCCAGCCTTGCTGATGCTAATGCTCAAACAGGAAAATGGAATTTTAAGGCAATCAACCTAATTCTGGAATCAACAGCCCTATGTTTGTTCTACTTAAATCCCCAAATCCACTTTATCAGAATATATTACCTTCAGACTCCTGCAGGCCAAGGTTTGGATACTGCCATGTACTCAGTAAGCATACAGAAGTACCACCAACTATTTGTGTGAAAATGTATGTGGTGCGTTACTGGTCAATCAGAAGAGAACTGCATTACTACTTAGATAATAATAGTGGGCCAAACATAAAACTTCCGTCTCTTTATCAGAGACTGTGTGTCTGGAGGGGGAGGGTATCAATAGATATGGTCTGGTCTCTATAATGTCTCCCTCATGAGGTCATTAGCCTCACTCAAATCCAGTTATTCTAGAAAAAAAGCAAAGAGTCCCTTAGTAAGAAACAAAACCCCCACAAATACCACGTGAAACTTGATTTTGTCTAAGTTTGTGACTTCCTTAGAGGTTCTTAGGGTAATATGCGGACATTTGGACAGATAATCTAGAGATTGTGAGAAGATTTTCTGAGAAGACATTATAGTTGTGTAGGAGGAGACAAGAAACTCCCAGAAATGAACAACGGCATGACTATGTCTCTGTGGCGTCACTCCTTGTGATCCCTGAGGAAAATGCAGCCACCTGGCAGTTTCTGAATGACAAAATCACCAAAGCTGAGAAAACTGTGGCTATCATCAGAGAAATTCCTTAGGACAAGGGTTCCTTAACCTGGTTGAATATCGGATTACCTCAGGATCTTAAAAACAAATGAATTAATTTCATAAATACATTATGGCAGGTTGCATTATGGCTCTCCTCAAAGATATCCTAATGTCCACATCCAAATCCCCAACCATGCGATTATGTTACCTTAGACTCTGCAGGTGTGATAAGGATCTTGAGTGGGAAGAGTATCCTGGACTATCTGATGGACCCCGTGTGACCACAGGCTCCTTATAAGAGGGAGGCAGGAAGGTCAGAGTGAGAGGAGATGAGACTGAAGCTGGGGTCCCAGTGATGTGGGGACGTGAGCAGAGAAAAGTAGACAGTTTCTAGAAGCCGGAAAAGGTAGAGACACATTCTCCCCTAGAACCTCCAGAAGGAACCCAGTCCTGCCTACTCACTTAGACTTCTCTCACAACTAGAATGTAAGAGAATAAAATGTGTGCTGCTTCGTGTCACTTGCTTTGTAGTAAGTAATTTGTGACTGAAGCACTAGGAAATAAATAGATACACTTCATTAGATTCCATTTCACAAACCATAAGGGTAACAAATTTGCTGCCACAATGAGATAAAACAAAGATATAAAGAAAACAAGTAATCCTCACCTTCTCCATTCTGTATGCTAAACCTCATCTGACCACCTGAGTTTTTCTAAACACAATGATAGTTTAGTTAGCTGCTTTGAGTGTATATCATTTCACTTTAAGTATTAAGGCCTTTTAATTAACCAAACTGCCCTCCTAACATGTTCCCTCACTAAGAATGGTAGATTGAACAAATGGCCATGAATTATTTCCCTCCCTCTTAACTATGCCTCTTTGAAAACTAACTTGCAGCTTTGCCTCTCTCCAAAAGGTAGATTCTACTTCCCAAACTAACTCTGGGCTTGGCTAGGTGACTTGGTTTGCCAATAAGAAAATAGCAAATATAACTCAAGTAGAGGCAGTTGGAAATTCTGCTATTATGTGAACTAAACCAGGGTGAAGCCAACCCAGACTAGCAGAAATCCCCACCTAACTCACAGAATCATGATAAATAATGATGTAAGCCATTACGTTTCCAGATGATTTGTCATAAAGTAAAAAATAACTGACCCATTAATTAAAGCCAACATCTTCTCAAGTGCCAAAGGAATTCGATTTTTCTTACTAGGTCCTAATTTCTGAATAGGATGATTCACACATAACCCTTTTCAAACTGAGGTACTTATGGTCCAGTCTCAATTGGGAGTCATATTCAAAGATACAATGGTAAAACAAGGATCCAATAAATGGATAGATTAAATTTAATAAAATTTTTCCTAAAATTTATTGGGAAAATGCCAAAGAGAAATTACATTAATAATGCACTGTGAAAACTTCTTAAAGTTTTCTGTTCCTGTTTTTCTCTTTCTCCATATATGCCAGCTGCCCCCAAATGCAAACTCTTTCCTATTTTAAAATCTCCACAATTTTTTTCCTACCACATCCATGCCCATTTGTATATTTGGTTTCCTCCTCCTTTCTAGAGTAACTCCCTGCCTTTTCTAATATAAACTAGAGGTCCGGTGCACAAAATTTGTGCATGGGAGGTGGGGAGTGTCCCTCAGCCCAGCCTATACCCTCTCCAATCTGAGAACCTTCAAGAAATGTTCTACTGAGATCACGCCTAAATGGGCAGTCGGAATCCAAGACTGCTGGCTCCCAACTGCTCAGCGTCTGTCTGCCTTCCTGATTGCCCCTAAACACTTCTGCCTGCCAGCCTATCACCCCCTAACCACTCCCCTACCATTCTGATTGATGCCTAACTGCTCCCCTGCCAGCCTGACTGCCCCCAACTGCTCTTCCCTGGAGGCCTGGGTCTCCCCCAAACTGTCCTCCCCTGCAGGCCTGGTTAACCCCAATTTCTCTCCTCTGCCAGCCTAGTAACCCCTAATTGCCATTTACTGCAGACTTGATAGCCTCCAATTGCACTCCCCTGCAGGCTTGATTACACACAACTACCCCCCTTGCAGACCTAATCCCTCCCCTGCTAGCCATCTTGTAGTGCCATCTTGTGTCCACATGGAGGCAGCCGTATTGTGTATTGGAGTGATGATCAATTTGCATATTACTCTTTTATTAGATAGGATAGAAGTCTGGTGCCTGCTGGTGGGGGCCTGCTGGTTTGCCCTGAAGGGTGTCCCAAATCAGGGTGGGGGTTCCCTTGGGGTATGGGTGGCCTGGGTGAGGGGCCTGTGGTGGTTTGCAGGTCAGCCACACCCCCCGACCACCCAAGCAGAGGCCCTGGTATCTGGGATTTATTTATCTTCTATAATTGAAACTTTGTAGCCTTGAGTGGAGGCTAGGGCTAGCCAGGGAAGGTGGAAAGATTGGCTTCCTCTATTGCCAGGGAAACGCAAGCCTCCTGCTCACTCTGTGGCTGCAGCCATTTTTGTTGGGATTTACTTATCTCCTATAATTGAAACTTTATAGCCTTGAGTGGAGTCCACAGCTGGCCAAGGTGTGCAGGAAGCTTGGCATTCTCCATTGCCGGGGAAACCCAAGCCTCCAGCTCACTCAGTGGTCACAGCCATCTTGGTTGGGTTAATTTGAACACCTGCTCCTGATTGGCTGGTTGGCGTGGCTTGTGGATGTAGTAGAGGTGTGGTCAATTTGCATATTACTCTTTTATTAGATAGGATAAGCATGCTGATAAGCACTCCTCTACATTTTCAACTTGCAGGTCAGCCACACCCCCCGACCACCCAACTCCATATTAACTGACATCAGGAATAAAGTTGGAAAGACAAAATAAATAGAAATATTTTTTATTTGCTTTATTGATTTTAGAGAGAGAGGGAGAAACATTATCAATGGGCTGCCTCCTGCATGCCCCCTACTGGGAATAAGTGCACAATCTGGGCATGTGCCTTGATCAGGAATCAAAAGAGCAATCTTTTGGTATATGGGATGATGCTTAACCAATTGCACCACACCAGCCAGGGAGAAATAATCCTTTTAGAAGAGGGAAAGAGACATGGGCAAGTCTGTGAATAGTCATATAATAGTAACTTTTCTGCCTCTGTCTCATAAGAACCTACAGTGAATAAAGACACCAGTAAAATTTATAGTTAAGTGTGAATAAAGCAGCTGAGATTACAGAAATTTAATATGTTTTCTAAAAAAATAATCTAGAACTAAAATTTCAGATGATCTCAGCAGAACATGGGAAATGTTGGTGATTTTGGGTGAGGGATTAAAATGAGCCATTCTTGAGCCATTATAAAATAAGCCTTTATATTGATAGACAAAAATGTTTACATTGTTTTGTTAAAATTTTAGGATAAAATACAAGAAGAATAGTTACAAACATAATTTTGAAGCCACTAGAGCAGGAAAAACCTAAGATAATTTAGTTATTCCAGTAACGATTCCAGACAGAAATGATTTCAAATGAAATAACATTAACCTTATAAATCAATTTGGGATGAATTGATATCTTTATATGGTTCAGTTTTTTGCAGGCAAATCTTTCAAATCTCCCAAAAAAGGTTTGTAGTTTCCCTTCTATAACTGCTGCACAATTTCTTTTATGCTTATTCCAGGTGCTCTGTTACA